>KE373149.1:63851-82316 GCA_000418225.1 Zizania latifolia | reverse complement strand
GGTATGACTGCTGGTTACGCCCTCTTCTTCTTCGATATTAGCTTGAGGGGCAGGAGCATTGGAGTCCTCCACAGCAATAGAGGGAGCGATCGCCGGCTGAAAAATGGGATAAGGCCGATGTCGATGTTACGAGATGAGCACGATCAAGAGATTAGGAGGTACCCGGAGAGTCGAGGCATCAGCATCAGCAGCAGCAGCATCGGCCGGCACATCATCGTCAACAGCAGTGGTGGCCATGGCATCAACATCGACAGTAGTAGTGGCCGGGACGACGGTGGTGTCAGGAACGACGGCCGAAGTATCGACTTCGGCAGCAGCATTAGCCGGTGTGTCGACGGTAGTCAGAACAGGGGTCAATGGCTGAGAGAAGAAGATGGGAGAATGGCAAGTATTGGAAAAGTAATAAAACGATACAACGTCGCGAAGATGCAAACCTGAGCAAGAGGCAGTTCTACGATCTCTTCGGCAATGGGGAGAGGCACTTCAGGCAAAACAGGGGACATCGGCTACAGAACCAAGGAAATAGAACAATAAGAATATAAGCCAAGGACTTCTGCAAAGAACAAGAAGACATACCGGGGGTGGTGGAATCGGAGCATTGGTATCGGCAGGGCCGGATCGAGCTCTGATGACCCTCGGATCAGTCACGATCGGCGCTTTACGCTTTCGCCCTGGAGCCTTTGTTGTCTTCCTACTCAAGAAGGCCGATGGAGTTAGGGCACCGGTGCCCAAGTTAGTAGTAGCCGATACAAGGCCGTAAACGATAGTCCTGCTGCTTCGGCTATCGGCGGGTGCCTCCAAGTCATCCTGCAGTAAGGAAACACCGATTAAAAGAAAAAGGGGAAAAATATCTTGGTAAAAGAAAGAGGGAAAAAGAAACATACCTCAGAGTCCACCTCATCGAAGTCGGGATATAGCGACAGGCAGTATATCTTGGAGGGCCGATTAAAGAGGTGTTGTTTCCATTCGCCCCACCATCGGTTGAAGCTGACGGAGGTCGCTCGGCAGGCTGACCAGGAGGTGAGATCGCCATAAGGAATTTGATCGGCCATAGAGAGGAGGCGATTGTACTCCATGGCGTCTTTTACTTCTCCATGGACTTGGAGTTGGTCGATGAAGAACAAGTCAATCAGGAGTTGGCCGAACCCAAGTTGCCGTGAGCAGACGGTCGGATGGTAAAATTCATATGAAGCTTTTCGAGGATGGATGACGGTGAAGTTGATTGGTAGGATGCAAGGAGTGATGATAGCTTTGAAGATCTTAATGGACTCCTCGTCTCTACACACATCGGATAGCAGCAGCCGATGAGGGTATTCATACTCTGCCAAGTGCTCATAGCCATACCAGATGATCGATTCTCGGGTGAAGCCGCAATAGAAACCCTTGAACCAAAGACTCAAAGGATCGGGTGACATCCGGACGCTCTCGCGACAGTTAGCTGCTTCACCCAGAGATAAACATCAGCGATAGGTGGGGGCAGTGTTTTCATGATGATCAGATGGGAATTCGAGCAGAGCAAAGGGAGTACTATCGGTGGCTTTGGCGGTATAGATGATTGAGCCAGATTTGCAAAAACCACCAAGGACCCCCAAAGTGACCTACTGGCTCACCAGCCAATAGTTTAGCCGATACCTGGTGAAGAAGATGATAGGTGGCTTAAAGAAGGTATCGACCAAGGGGGATTTTCTTGTTTGCAACAAGTTGTTCAACCATAAACTGAAGATGGGTCATCGGCCGTAGGGTGGATCCACAAAATACAAATCTTTCCAGCCAAAGGTTGAGGAAAGCGACGTGCTCCCGAGTATCTACATGACCAGTCTTTTTGTTATGTTTAGCGATGTATTTTACCCAACCGCCGCAAGATTTGGTATCAAGACGGTGGGTTGCTTTGAATCAGAAAAATAGGGGATCCATCGGAGAAGTGATGTCTAGAGAGGTCAAGGCAAAGATGTCAAGTAAAGAGGGGCTCATCGGCCCATGACCAAACAAGAAAGCATTGAGTGATCGGACCAGAAGTAACAAGCGGCGGCTAGCATTGGTTCGTTCTTATAGGGCTCGGCAAGGGAGAGGCCGATGCAGTGCCCGATATCAACTTCGTCCCAGAAAGTACGATTGGCGGCCGATACCCTGAGGTACCAATCCCTCCAGCCGGGCAAGGGAGAAGGAAAAGCTCTGAAACTTAAGTTCCAATCGGAGAGAAGCATCCTAGAATTTTTGAATGGAATCCGTTGGGTTTCGGCATTGATAATATCGGAGGGGTCTGGGGTACCCATCGGACCAAGGAAAAAGCAAGAAGGTGGATCGACGAGAGGGATTAGGATTTGGTTTTTAAGGTTCTACAGAAAAGAAAAGGAAAAAGGGCAAAAGGGTAAATCAGAGAACTAAAAATGCAACCAAAAAAGAACTCAAAAGAACAGTGAAAAGGAGAAGAAAGGACTAAACAATGCAATGTACCTCTGGGATCAAGGAGGTGGTCGCCATTGGAGCTCCAGTGGAAGTTGTTGATGCAACCAAATATGAAGGGGTCACCGGAGACGGAGGCAAGGACACCGATGGTGAGCGCGCAGCGGCGGCAAGAGATTGGGTGTGAGAGGTTCCGTGTGCGAGAAGGAAGCGAGCAATGGAGAAGAAGATGAAGAGCCACCGGGTGATTTTTATAAGACAGGCCTGGTGCTTCGAAAATTGGGTTAGGGAGGTTTTCGCAGATTTGGTGGGGCCCACAACCCAACGTTAGACAGAGATTGTTGTTGGAACTTCAAAGCACCGGGGCATACCATCTTAAGGTTTGTATGGAATGAAGCCTGGTCCGACGTCTCCACGCGAAGGGTAGATGCGTCGAGCCAGACAACATTCATCACAATCCTCCATGGTCAGAAAAGAGAAGAGGCGAGAGCATGGAGAAGGAATGGAAAGGGTCACGACTGATATTTATGAGGATGCAGTGCTTCGGAAAACAGGTTAAAGGGTACTGAAATACGAAAGGTTTTCTGCAGATTTGCCCATGATTTGACGTTTGGCAGAAATTAGTATTGGCAAAGTTGTAATTTCGAAGCATCGGATTACACCTATACTCCGAAATTGGGGGGCATGTGTTAACGGCAAAATTTGGTAAGGCCCGAGCCCAACATAGTTTCGGCACAGTCCATGGAAGTCAAGGAATTCGGTCAAAGCACGGTCAATGAAGCCCAACCGTAATACGCTTATGTGATCGGATAAAGATACGAAGAAGCCAATAAAAAGGGAAGATAGATTTTTCAGTTGCAGTCGTATCCATGTAGGACAGCAAGTCTTCGGACTATAAATATGTAACGTTTAGGCTTAGTTTAGGATCATCAAACAGATCAACAAACAACTCTCAGCGCATCGCCAAACTTGTCACCGGCGAGTTCTTGCTCTCTCGCAGGGCTGCATCGCTTCGATCTCCAGCGAGAGGTAAGTTCCGCCAAACATGTATTGATTAGTAGATCTAAGGCTTCATCGGTTAGGTCTGACATCTTAGTCTATGTATCATTCATGCTGTATCAGGTACGTGGTTTAGATCAAATATATTAATCTAAGGCTTCATTGGTTAAGTTCGATATCTTAGTCTATGTATTTGATTCATGTCACGTATCGTTCATCTGGATGAAGTGTGCTACGATATGTTTAGCATTATGGTTTGCTGTGACTTAATGACTGTCTTGGTTCAGTCCAATCTTGCGGTTATAGCGAGTAATAATGCGAACACAGATCGGGCATGTTGAGGCCAGATTCTATCAGAGTATAAACCGATAGGTTATCTTTATGCGTTTTAATCTCATCGTTGTATCAGGTATCGGAATCGGGTGATACACATTAGCCTAGAATTATTATATATCTTGTTTTTATATCCCGATATTGGCTCTCGTATTACTTTCAATTGCTTTCACAGATTAGTTAGTTCAGGCCGATGCCGGTATTCCGATAGGTTTCATAATAAATACATTTCTTGTACATCGTACATCTAATATGCTGCATTGATTGGTCTTCACCATGTTCTTATTGCATTTTATTTATAGTCGTCTGATACGCGTTGAAACCATCGGCTCGATAGCCGATAGGCGTTACTACTTACGTTTTTCTTGTCTATTTTATCAGTTGCAGGATCAAACTGATTGGCACGCCACGAACCGCAAATTTAGGACCTGCACTAGAGTTAAGCAGATCTCTCAGGCCACGCGTGTGACCAAAAACTTCACCAACACGAGTTTGAGGCCAGGGTAATGGCCTTGAGGGGGATGCGGGTGGTGCCTGATGAAGTCCTCGAGCAGCCACCACACTCTAAGGAGTTGTGTAGATAACTTATGTAAAATAGAAGTAGGGGATTAGACTAAGTCTTTTGTAAAAAAACTTGTCTCTATAAATGAAATCCTTCTTTTGCTTGAAGTTTTTTGTTCACCAAAGTTGTCAGTGTCTCTAGAGATCTTGAGATGGCCATATAGTGCTCAGCGCAGGGATCTAATACCATATGCACGCCTATCGATATCAGGCATCACAAGTTCTCGAGAACTTCTAAACTCTAGATTTTGGGTTAAGACCTTTGTGAGTGCTCGAGTCCCGAGCCCTCGGTATAGCCGTATAGTCTTAGGCATAGGGATCTAATGCCAAGTACGCACGAACCTGACATCAGGTATCATGAGTTGTCGAGACCTTTGAAGCAGCGAGCAAAGTTGAGGCTAAGGACTCAAGTCCTCGAGGATCTTAGCAATTGGTCGACTACCAAGAGGAGCGCTGCTGCCAGTTCTTTTTCACCCACATGGTTGCTATCGCCAAACCCAGAGCTGCTTCATAGAGGAACAACCGACAGGCTAGGTTTATGACATGATGCATCAACTCAAGGAGGGTTGAGCTTTGCAGGTCGGTGATGAAAAAAAGAAGTATATAAAATGGCGTTCAACTTTATTTACTTAAGAACTAAGGTACAAGAGTACATAGCTGAACGGGGAAAAAATCTTGACGTCGGCAAAGCCTAGAGTCTTCTACAAAAATGTGGCACTAGTCATGGCCCAAAAAACAATTAACCCTGAGGCCCATCTTTAGGCATCGACGTTGTCGCCCTTATGACCCCAAGCGATCATCTGTTGTGCATCACAGTGTACCTTCATCATGCAGAATTTCTGGTGTGACACTTGTTTCTGGGCTTCCTAGCACTGTTGTTGAGTTAGCCTCGAGGAATTGCCTTGACCTGCTTCCCCTGACCACTTGAGCTATCGGCAGCCTCCTAGAGGGTAGTGCTCACCCTTTAGAGCTCTGCGGTCTGTGGCATCCTGGTGAGGGCCTCTCATATCGAGTTGATATTGGCGACGGGGTGTCGAGAAGCACCATCGTGCCTGGTGTCGACCCGATGGACCTCGGAGCAAAGTCGAGTCAATTGCGTTCTCCAAAAGTCCATGCCTTGGCGTCCAGTTGACCTGGTATACTGACTAGAGCTTGCTTCAAGCACCATGGAACTCTCATCGATTACCTCAGCGCGTGGCCAAGTTAATCGACCTACGAGCCGACACCCCTTGTGTTCGGGAAAATCTTCCCGAGCCTAGGGAGGAGAGCCCTGACGTTGCAGACCTTCCTAGCATCCTGGTCGCGTTGTCGACCATCCCGCGATGTGCTAGATTACTTGGTCAGTGATGTGGCCGGTGAGCTGATCGATCACCATCTCTATTACCATATCGGTCAAGCATTTAGCGACCTGGTCTGCCTTTTGGGCGGTGAAGGGGCAACCACCAGCCGTGGAGATCGGGCTGTTGATGCAGTCGGAGCTGAATCGAAGGAGACCAACCTTCTGGTTGAGTCGGCGATGTAAGTAGTGTCACCGAGGACGAACGTCATCCCAGGCTTAGCAGAAACGCGCCATGGAGATGCTATAGAACTCTGGTGTGAGTTGCCATGACCCCATACCTAGCACGCCAACTATCGGTGAATCACTGAGCAGTCCATCTAAGGGGGTACATGAGATGGTGAATAGATAGATAGGGAAGCATGGCACTCTCGAGTCCTATGGTCGACTCTAAACAATAAGAGCCAAGATTTATACTGGTTTGGGTCTCTCGAAAGATAATAGCCCTCCGTCCAATATTTTGGTGGATTATATTGATATGTAAGCTTACAAAGCAATAAGTCTTCAAGCTATGAGCCTGAGCGATGAAAGCATAAAAGCATGTCTCTAGGGGGTGCCTCGCCTCCCTTATATAGTTAAGGAGCGAGTCCAACAACCTAGAACTATATCTCGAGTCGGTTTCCCATACATCTAGGATTACATACCGAACCCGGGTTCTTATTCCCTAATTATAACGATTCTGGTACAAGTATATCTCTTTATACCGAATATAGAGCTCAGTTACTAGATAAGGATATGATATTCCTTATCAGGATTGAACTCCTCTTCATGGGATATAGCAGACTCCAATGCTGGACTTGGCCTGCTCTCGGTCCAGACTGATAAGCCCATCGCGAGGTACCCAGGGGTCACATCCCTGATACTAATCTCCTCTCTATTCCTCTCTGTTCGATCATCAACACATCACAAGCTACCTAGCGGTGCTAGCGGAGAGCCAACTTATAATGCTCATCATGTTAGTATCGGGTCAGAAAAGCACCCAGCACTAATAAAGAGTTTTAGTACTGGATTGGAAGATCACGCGGTACTACACTTATTAGTACGGTTGGTCTCCCTACTTAGTATTAATGCTCAAGTTTTTAGTACCGGTTGGAAAACCTGACTGGTACTACTAAGTATAATACCAAGCGATTTCTTGACCCAGTGGTAAAACTCTTTATTAGTACCGGTTTTACCTGCCCTCGATTTTTTCTCCGTTTTTTGACCGTTATAGAGGACTTTTAGTACCAACTCGAATTAGAATTTACTAATGGGGTGGATAAAACCCCACTTCTCTAGTAGTGGTTTAAAGTTATACATTAATGACCGTGGTAATACTTATATATTTTATATTTCTAGACGGAGACATTACAATATAAGAGATTATATGTGTTTTCATAATATAAGCTGTCATATGTTTTTTAAAAAGAAAAATGATGAAACAAAACTATGACATGTCCTTTATTTGATGAGAGTAGTACATGCGAAACAGAAAGGTGTACGGAGTAAGATAGAAAATAAAATAAAATAATAGATGGTTAATAAAACAAGTAGTACTAAAAATCTCTTATATTTTTAAACGAGAAAATTATCATTTGTCATCCCAGTTTCGATTTTTTGTCACTCCTAACATTGACATTAAATTTTTGCCACTAACAATATTGACATCTTGATTTTTTGCAATCATATCATTTTAATCTGATTTTAATTATTTTTTCTCTCTTAATGCAATGGAAATTACCATCCTATCCTTCTCCTTTGTTACTTCATACAGCTTCTCACTGCCAGCATCCAGCAGTTAACAGAAAGAAATCCAAGCAGTCATTCTGATTTGTTATTAAAAAGCCTTTTCAGTTGAATGACATTTGGTTATGATACTACTCAGCAGCTTCTTCATTATTATTTTGGAAGCAATGAAATGCAGCAGCTGCTGGAAACTGTGTATTTGCCAACAGAGGAAAATTTCTTAGGAATTTTATTCGTATTTAGAAATTTTGCTTGGAAATGGAGCTTTTGGATGAGATGAACATGGAAGCAGAGGAGGTAGAAACAAATCAGAATGACTGCTGGGATTTCTTTCTGTTAACTGCTGGCCGCTGGTAGTGAGAAGCCATATGAAGTAATTTCCTTTGCATTAAGGGAGAAAAAATAATTAAAACTAGATTAAAATGATATCTATCCTACTATATAATTGACGAATTGATTCATCTATCATTATCTATCATTGACTATATCTCAACCATTCATTATCCATCTGTTAATCTGAACTATTAAATATCTATCCTACTATATAATTGACGAGTTGATTCATCCACTATTAACTATATCTCAGCCATTCATTATTCATCTGTTAATCTGAACCATTCAATAATAATCTCCTCTAATTAATCCTCTAGTTTCTATCCTCTAGTATCGCTAAATCCCCTTCCATAGTCCAGCCCCGGCGCTGCCCTGCCCCCAGCCCATCCCCAGTGCTGTCCCGCCTCCTCTCGTCAAGGGGCTCGTGAGATTGTGCCGCGCATCCAGGCCGTTGTGGAGCGCCGCAAGGAGGAGGAGGGGGAGGGCGCCTCTGCCGCCGGCTGCGGCGATGAGGATGACACGGGCGCTCAAGTAAAAACCCAACCGGAGAAGGAAGAGAGAAAAAGGCAAGGGCCCCCGCATCCCTCCGATCGCCGGCGACTTGCGCCATGGATGCGATGCAGCCCCACCAGCCCTGCCGCACCGTGGTGGGCCGTGCAGCACCATCACGCTGAGAGATCCGTCGTCATCGCTGGTCGCGCGCAGCACTCCTCCGCGCAAGCCCGCGCCGCCCGCAAGCCCGCGCCGCCGGGCGCTCTGATCGCGCAGCGCTCCTCCTCTCAAGCCCACGCCGCCTGCCGCTCTTATTGCGCGGCAATCCTCATCGCAAGCCCTCGGTGGCATGCTGTGCGCCTTCACGCTCCTCATCGGCGTCCTCGCGTTCTCGATCCGGCTCTTCTCCGTAAGATCTGATCCCCCCAAGCATCAAGATCCAGTTCATTTTTCGTCTAGCATTTCAGGGATTGTGCAATGTTAAGCGTCACTTTGTTTTGTGCCCCAGGTGATCAAGTACGACAGCGTGATCCATGAGATCGACCCCTACCTCAATTACCGCGTCACTCAGGTTGTATTTCGGGGTTTCCGTCTATTATGTTTGCTTTTCGTGGAGTATGCGGAATTTAGCTCAGATAATATGGGGCCTGCAATGCTCTGTTGATTCTGAGTGTTGCTGCCAGTGTGTTCTGGATTTAGCAGAAGACTTGTAGTGGATTTCGTTTACTATGGGATGATAGGTAGAACCGTAGAACTATAAAAGGTAATTGTATGATGCTTCAAATATGATCAATATCTTGATTTATGCATGAATTTGGTGTAGTGCCTGCATCTTCTGTTTCTTTCTGGCAATTTTCTCTGCCTGCATTGCAGTTTAGAAAAAAGGAATTGTCAGATAAACAAACTAAACCTTAGCAATTTACTGTAGTTCACAATCAAGTTTGCATTGTGAACAGGTAGAAGAGATTTTCACCTTTGACATTTTTGACTTGCATCTTGATTAAACTGAGGGGGCTTTCTCCTCAAGCTCTTCCTGTCGTGCAAGTTCCCTTTCTCTAGCCTCAAGCTCTTCCTGACAGTTTACATACCATGAAACTGATCATTGTTCTAGAACCGAATACATCATCACTACCCAGTTGATAAACATGATTCATTGATCCTATTATATCATGAGTGTCCTGCACTCTTCATGCTAATTATCAGGCATTAGCTGAATTTCTTAATGTATTTTGTACATCTTATTTATCTACTCATATCGATAGACAGGTTAAGGTCAAATCTTCAGTCAGGGACATTATATCTGACGAATTAGAAAAGCTCAAAAATTATGAAGATGGAAAAGAGGACCAAGAAGCTGATATGATATGGGAATATCAAGGACCACAGGCAGCTAAGCCTGATGAGACTGAAAATGAAGATATATTGCTTGAAATGGAAAGACTACTTTACGAAGATTTGAGAGAAGAATTCATCCAAAAAGGTACATTTTCAAAATGTTTTGCTATTGCTGTGCTGCTCGTGTACTTCTCAGCAACCTGCTTTGTTCATCTTCTCTTGAGTTTTAACTGCAAAAGCAATCTGATAAACTTTCACTTTTATCAGGTACCCAGTCAGTTTTGGACATCTACGGCACAATTTCCTCCTTGAAGTTTGTCATCATGTTTTTCCCTGGAATCATTTTACAATTTCCTCCTTGAAGTTTGTCATCATGTTTTTCCCTGGAATCATTTTACAGGATAAGAACAATGTCTGTCTAGGGGTGCTTGATGGAGCAGAGATTGGTCTTGACTCAGAGATAATAATCGGAGGTATCCAACGGCCATTTTCTATGGCACATTTCTATTGTCAAATTCATCGTTGTTGCTGAACTTACATTTCCTTCCTGTTTGTTTCAGATGTTTTTCTTCGAGGAAAGTTAGTTGTGTATGACAATGATGAGAAGCAGATCGGATGGGTTCAGTTAGACTGTACCAAGCCACAGAAACAAAGTGGAATTCCTCTCCTCCTTAAAAGAGTATTGCACAATCAACTTTTGTAAATGTCAGACAGAAACCACCAGAGACCATGCACTTCTTCATTCAAAGCTGCCATAATCATGCAGATTAATGTAGTTAAACAAGGCATAGGGGAAAAATTAGACATAGCCATTATGTTATACTTTGCAAGTTGGTTCTGCTGTATTGTACAGAGAAGCAGAATTCGGTATATGTGTTATGTAGAATATATCTCAACTACATGTAAAGAGTAAGCTATATAATTATACATCAATATTAATTATGTAACTTCTCAAGAATAAATTTATAAAGGACTCATAACTCTTATTTATTAGGCATGTCAGTGTAACTTCTGTATCCATGTGTTATTTCTTATGTTCAAGTAGAACTGACATGATGAATTGATGAAAAAAATTCTAATAGTGAATATGGTGGGCTAGATGGCTCATCATGGAATAATATGGCCATCTTTTGCTATTAGTTGAATACAAATAAGTTTTTTCACTCCTAAAATATTTCATTTTGATTCAGGAGCATTAGCTTTAATAATTTTACCGGTGAACTTCCTGAAGAACTGGGAAACTTGACCAAACTTCAGCAGTTGTAAAGTGCCCTGTTTCTAACTTCAAATTGCTACTTCTAAAAGAATTGGAATTTGTAAAATCAAGATCTATAATTAATGTATTGTTTCAATGACAGGTACATTGATAGTTCTGGGTTCACTAGCCCGTTCCTTCGTCATTCTCAAAGCTTAAGAACCTTAATATCTTGTACAGACAATATCAGAGCCCTAGATGTTGTCAATTGTGTTTTAATATACTTAATATCAAATATTTTGGTGTGCTTGCAGGAGGGCACCAGATAATGATTTCACAGGGAAAATACCTGACTATTTTGGGAGTTTGACTAATTTGGTAGATTTGTAAGATTAATTATATTTAACACATCATCTTGTGTGTTTTATTCAGATAGAGATTGAAATTGTAGAGCATAAATTTTCTGCATGTGTTATTTCCATTTGAACAAGGACAATATAAATTTTCACTTTTCTGTCTGCACTCAGAAAATGCAAGCATCTGCATTGCATTAATCTGGTCCACATGGCATGTACACAATAGAGCTTTTATGTAAACAATATTGATACATAAAGCATACTTATTCTTATATTAAAATGGACATGGAAAGTCCCTACTTATTTCTTGTGAAAGTATGAATTTCCAGGGCATTCCAAGGAAATTCATTTGAAGGAACGATACCAGAAAGCTTGTCGAATCTAACTAAATTAACAAACTTGTAAGTATTTTTTTTGCGCCATTGATTCCTTGATGGTTGAGAAGGTCAGGCTTGATAACTGATTTGCAAAATACATATGAGCAGACGGATTGGTGATATTGTAAATGGGAGTTCTTCGTTGGCCTTTATCAGTAATCTGTCATCTTTGAGCAACCTGTATGTAAAAAGAGTATTTCTTATAGGAATTCAAGCTTTTAGCTATAAGGCTTACAGTATTGAAAAGTTTGCAAGTTACTGAAATTGGATTTCATTGTCACAGAATATTAAGGAACTGTAGGATATCTGGTAATCTTGGACCAGCAGATTTTTCTAAGTTTGGAGCGCCAATGTTGCTGTAAGTTTTCATTATGAGCCATGGTTCCAGGTTATGATGCTATTGGTCGTTTCTTGAAATGTTGAGGATCTGTTGTGTTGGAGTAATATTGCTGTCTTGTGGCTCAGGGACTTGAGTTTTAACAATATCACAGGCCACATTCCTCAATCCATCCTGAATCTGGAAAAGCTTGAATTCCTGTAAACAAGAGTTCCCTGTGTGTTCTGCAAAGTGTAAACAAGAGTTCCCAGAACTACGGACTGCATTAGCAAATCAAAGAAGAGCAGGGACCTTGTAGTTTCTGGTGATCCACGTGCGCTGCGCGTACGGGCAGTGATATGCAACGTACAACCTTTGCGATGCGAACAGATCAAACCAAGTCATTAATCTATACTATATTAAAGTGAGAGTTTCGTTCGTCCGCTCGGCGTCCCTCCCCCACGCGCGCAGCGCGGCAACCGCGTCCTCCCCCATGCGCGCGTGCAGTCGCTGCCTCCCTCACCGTGTGCAGCGCAACCGCCGCACGCACCCATGACCCACGTCGCCCTCCGCCCGCGTCACCTTGCGCCGATCCCCAACCCAGCCTCAGGCTGCCCCGCTCAGCCCCTCCGCATTCTCCTATCGCGTCCCCTCCTCGTCCTCCAAGCCGCCCACCCCAGCCTCCACGCCCTCATCGCGCCTCGTCTCCTTGCCGTCCTCCCGTCTCTCCTTCGCCCCGCCGCATCTCTCCCCGTCCTCCTCCGCGCCCACGCTGGCCTCCCGCACCGTCTACAGCGACCGCAGCCGCACCAGCATGGCGCAGCGTGATGGGGGCGAGGCAGTGGTGGTGTCTGGCCGTCCGGGTCTCTAGGTCTGGGAGACTGGGACATCTGGCCTTATGCGGGTCAGAACGGCTCGACGGCGGCTTGCGGTGGTGCTCGGCGGATCCACGAGGGGCCAGCCCCGCGCCGCGGTGACTACATCTTGACCTGCGCCTCCATCCGCATGAGCTCCTGCGACGGTGACGACGAGAAGGCCAGCGAGCACCGCAGGAAGTCGTCGTGCGTGTCGGAGTGCTCGCTGGATGACGTCGACCTGGAGGCCGGGCTGGCCGAGGTCATCAAGGCTAGCCCCGAGAAGGCAGAGAAGAACTGCCGCATATTTGCGTGCGATTGTTTCTCGGTTCCTCCTTCTTGGCTTGATTGATTAGTCAGTTCTGGGCGGCGTCTTCCCTGCCACCTCTGGAATCAATAGCGGGAGAAATCTTTATAGGTGCGGTTTGATCGTCGATTTCTTGATCTGTGTTTTGGCCCGCTTCTCCGATTCTTGAAAAAGTTTTCCTTTTTCTTGTTCTTCGTGATGTGATGCATCAGCTTCTTTCGATTTGGTGAATCGGTCGCAGGAGAGGGTACTGGCGATGGCGGAGCTGGTCGGGCCGCGGCTGTACAGTTGCTGCCATTGCCGGAACCACGTCTGCCTCCACGACGATATCATCTCCAAGGCCTTTCAGGTGAAGAACTCAGGACTTGTTTCAGATATTCCATGGCATTTGGGTGGTATGAACACATGGTTAAGGAATCTTAATAGTGGCTGTTTCTTTCTTCTTTCTTTAGGCAGACAAAGGTAGAGGGTGCAGATGGGGAGTAAAGGAAAAGCCTTGAATTAATTTTAGTACTGTTGTAGGAATCGATGGGGGCATCGATGAAGCTGGGAGCAAAGCCTGATGCTTTCAAAAGACAAGGGCAGGAGGCATGGTAAAGTTCTTGCCTTTTTTATCCAGTTCTTTCCTGTTCGTCCTAAGTTCTCTGTGTTTTGATGTTTTGTTCAGCCTGGCTATGACGAAGACCCAGGCTTTCTGCTTTGTTTGCTGTTCTTTCACTATCTGAACCTGAAAGGAGAGAGATATTATATGGAATTTTGGCCAAAATAGTTTTTTAGCTGCGGTTTCATGATTTTTGGGTATGGATGGGTATTCTGACAGTGTGACAATTCAGAAGTAAACTCATACTTTGGCTGGACTGCACGTCTACACTTTGTATGTGCTCTTTTCACTATGCATTTCTTGCATTAGTTTTGTTTCTGCGTACTCAACTCGCTTCTTCAGTCAATTGCAATTGCAAGATGCTTATGAGCAGTTGGCAGAGCTGGTTTGCTTACTTGTTTGTCATCAGAATAATATTCCGTTATTGAAGAGAGAAAAGAAAGTTTGTGGTGAAAACCTGAAATAGTGAAATTCGGATGTTGTGAGTTGCGCATAAGTGAGATGTTGCCAAAACCTGGAATTTTAGATTCTGCAGGACATTTTTCTTAAGTCTGGCTGTTCAGTATATATAACCCTAGAGTTGAATCTTGAATATTTTTCCATATGAAATCAGTGAGAAGTACCTCTTTATCACACATTTGGTTCATCATTGTACATACTAAATGCATTACTGACGTTGAAGCAGTTGGAATAGTCATTCTCCTTTTCTATCCACAAGGATTTTAGTTAATTGCAGTTGACTGATAATAAAATTAGTTTATGGGGACTGTCTCGTGGAGGTTTTCATGGATCCACATCACATTAGTTGGCAGTGAGATGTTATTGTTCCTCATAATGGAGTTGGAGCCATCATGTAATTATTTAGATGGGTTCAGGTTTGAATTTATTTTCGATGGACAAATCAAGCTTTCTATTTTTCACACTCAATCAATCTCCATCCAGTTTGATTACTCAAATTTTAAAAACTCAGGCGAGCCTGTGCTTAGAGGGATAAGGCAGTCATGATGTTTTATGTTGTCTTGTGAACAATAAACATTTAAGAGAAACTCTTAGTTGCATGATTGGTTTTTGTTCTGCAAGAAATATATTGTAAGAAGTAAGAACTATAAATTGTACTAATGGAACATTATATGATTAACAGCCTAAAGAAAGATTCTGAATGCTCTATTCTTTATGTGATAGATAGTAAGGTTAATCAACAATGGAACATGTTACCTGTACTTTCTTTTTAAAAATATTTTACTTATTTCCATGTAAGATGCACATTGGTTTGCTTAATATTAATCATTTTGGTTCAACCGTTTTTAATGTTTACAGTATGTGAAGCCACATGATCATAAAAAGCTTTCTCAAGTTGAACTCCTTGTCATTGATGAAGTTGATGCTATTCCATTGCTGATTGTTAAGTCCTTACTTGGTCCAAACCTTGTTTTTCTATCTTCTACAGTTAATGAGTACGTTTTGTTTCAATTTGCAATGCTATCGCATTGTAATTTATGGTTGCGATTATTCTGGTTGTACTACTTGGATAAAGCCATTGCAATATGTGATTCCTTTAGTTTTAATCTGGTGTTATTTGTAATCTCACCTTGCTTTTGTGTCTTGGTTCTATTTCTTTATCAGTAATTATCTCTGTCAGTATCTACTGTTTTGGTGGTCTAGACATAAAAGTTTTGAAGATTGTTGTGAGCTGGTAATATAAGCCTTGTGTGCTAGAAGATAACTTGATCACAACACATTATAAGGATTCAGAATCAAATTCATTGCAAATCATATTTGAATAAATGTCATGCTCTAAATAGGTATTTGTCATTAAGAATAAGGCTCCGTTGTAAAGCACGGGTATTTGACTAGTGAAGTGAAAAATCACAATATGTTCGCAATTTCGTCTCTTGCTTGGTTAAATATTTACCTGGTGGTGCCATCAAAGAGGGGAGGAGGTCAAGAAAGGGGGGAGCACCTCTTTGGCAGCGCTGCTCATGGAGGACGAAGAAACAAAACATTCAGAAACCCAATCAAGAAACAGAAGGGGGAGAGTGCCGGGGTAGGGAAAGAAGAGATTTTGCTCCCCGGCCTCGCCGCCGCGCCGACAAACTCACCTGGTTGGTGCGGTGGTTGCCATGGCGAGGGCCTGGGAGAAATTCCTGGCGACACGGAGGTGGCGCTGGGTGGCTCGTCTTGTTCATTGTCTTTGGTTTTTGAACTCTTGTTCAAATTTCATTTTTGCAATCCATGTGCCTTTTCTATTTTAACATTTTGGATTTGCGGTGCATGCTTGGCCAGTCCAACGTTGAGTTATACATGTTTCTGGTTTCTTATTAGTAAAAAGGTTTGTTGGTGGGGATTACTTTTCTCTATGCCCTCTGTTTGTGTTTTTTTGTGTGTATTGTGCATATTTGTTGTTTCCACTTTGTTTCCCTTCATTTGCAAGCAGAGTGTTGGGCATGAATTCATTCATTAGTCATTACTTCATCTGTAATGACTTTTGAGGGCATATGCTTGGAGGTTGTACTGTACAGCATCCTTTTATAGGTGTAGCCATTCAAGCCTTTTCCTTAATCTGTAATGGCTTGTTTGTGCAAAAAGACATTTCACTATTTTTGAGGGAGTTTAAATGTTTGATCATGACTTATGGCCATAGCTATTCAGGAGCTTGTTTAGTTTTTGAGAAAGTGCTGGTGGGTAATCGTTGTGGTATAGTAGGTTCATACTGTTATAATCTGTTGCTCTATTAACTAGAGCATTAATTTTAGAGGAACATGGTACCCTATTTAGATATGATCTTCCACTGAAGCTATCATCCATCGACCATAGATTGGTAAATAGTATAACTATGACTGTGAAGCTATCAAACAATGGTATTCTTATTTATTCCTTTAAATCGTTGTATTCAATTTTTTTTCCAGGTAAAACTGGTTTGGATAAACAAAAGAATACAAGAAGCATATTTAATTCACACATAACTCTGAATTGAATATTTTTGAAGTTAATTTAACTAACTTAAAAATTTTGTTTCAAGTTCTACGCATTTATTATTTTTTTATTTTTACTGTTGCGTTAGCACGGGCACTATACTAGTAATAGTAAAAAATTAAGATGTAAATGTTGTGAGTGGCAAAAATTAATATTAATATTGGGAGTGGTAAAAAATCAAAGCAACTTGTTGGGGGATGGCAAATGATCAATTTTCTTGTGCACGCTCAAGAAATGGGGCCTTCGATCTGATCGATGGTCGGTTTTAAGTGCGTGGCAAACGTACTGGAATTCGATGGTGCATGTTAATTGAACCGCCGTGATAGCTGGCTAGCTTTAACTACGTATACCAGCTGCTTTGTGTCCCCAGATAGCTACAGCAGCAGCCGTCGTAATATGGCTCATGTGATGATTATGCTCTTTCACCACTGCACATTGCATGTCTTGCATGTGTCAAATGTCTCGAAGTAAGATGCGTGGTTATGCATACGTCCGTTGGTCTTTGCATCATGGATGACGGTATATTATCTTCCATACTTTGTACTCTATCTATTTCATAATATAAATATTTTTGTAGTTTTTTACTGAGATTAAGGAGAGATAAAATTAAACAAAAAATGATTGTGATTGATATAGATGAGAAATGTAGGTGAAGAAATTAAATGAGAAATGATTCTAGTTAGTTGACACACGAGGGAATAGATGGAGAAGTATATATATTTTGGAATGAAATATCAATGCTATAAATAGTTGTTGGCGTAATTAATAATTAGCCATAGGTTTAAATAGCTTTGAAGATCTATGCATACAAAGTGTATAGGACTCTGGTTCAGGCCTCTAAATAGGATAATAACCTTATGTTCAGTGAATTATTTTGGTTGTGAATAGCAAGTATTCGATGATCCCTACCCCTTGCAAATGTGTTGGTATTTATAGGCAGGGTGAAAACATGATAATACTAAGTTATCATGTACTTACAATCGACATATAACAGTACTGTACATAAAATTATATAGGGGCGTATGGTAACATGCCGTATGAACACTAAAAAACACATATCTTATTGGAGGGAACTGACCCTCTAGTTTTAGCTCTCTCCCCTCAAGTTCGGCGGCGAACCATACTTCGAAACCAAAAGAACAATTCAGAGGATGTTTTGAACATCGTGTTGGTTTAAGATATATAATTTGCTTATACAGTAGCAGCTGGCACAGTTAGCATATACGACCATCTCAAAATATATCCTCCAGGCTGGCATTTGGACAAGCTGGGTACCTTAAGTGCAAGTTCTTGGTGTGGTTAACTAGTGCAATAATGTTTGCGGAAGGCTGACAGATTGCAGCTTAATTAGAGCATATATGGTGGCTAAATAACTACTTTTACCAATTGTGCTTACAGAATTTAGAGACAATTGGATCAGCATCTCTTCAAGGACTAGCGTACGTAACTCCGGCCATCAGGGAGAGGGTTGTAGCTAGAATAATTCAATGCAGTATCTAGATCAACGCAACACTGGGCGGCGTCGCCGACGTCTGCGAGAGGTATATACTAAAATGGCAGGCATGTAATTATCTCCTAACTCTATAAGCAGATTTAAAATGGAGGTCTGTTGAGTAGTGAGTACCCCTTCTTCGACTCCACACATTTGTATTGCAGGAAGACTTTACTCTGTGGTGTTGACCACTCTATAAAATAATGGAGCATAATTGTTTAGAAAAACTTTATTATAATCCACAGTAAAATTCGGAGCTAAAGATCGATCCTTCAAACATGGCCTTAAATAGATGGAACATGCACTCATATGAAATGTTCTGGTGGCATTTGGAATGGCGGTGCCATTGGACACAAGATTCTGTTCGTGGCTGTTCGTTGGAATTAGAACTTTATGGTATGATTGAGCCGTATTTTATCTTCTGTCAATAGATCTTACAAATATTTTTTTTATTGTTAATAATAAGATGTATATAAG
>KE373149.1:31410-45342 GCA_000418225.1 Zizania latifolia | reverse complement strand
CAACCCTAGCCACATCGAATTTTCTATTTTGTTCGCTGAGTGTTGAAAGTTTTGCCGAGTGTCTTTGCCGGCGGCACTCGACAAATATGTCCTTCGCTGAGTGTAAACTTTTTGCCGAGTATTTTGGGCTGACACTCGGCAAACAACCATCTTTGCCGAGTGCCCGATGGAATGCAGTCAACAAAGAAATTGACACTCGGTGAACTCTCTGTTTCCTGTAGTGACCGTAAAACTACTCTATCACATATATATACACTACAAGATATGTAGCCTTCTATGACATTTAGTTTTTGTTACAAAGAAGGAGTTTTATGTCACCAAATATAATCTATGATGATGCGATGACAAAAAGTAGATTGTCGTAGAAGGTGCGTCTCTAAATGGTTTTCATAATGAACAAGCGAGAAAACGTCATAATATGTATGACAATTCAAATCATCATTGTTTGAAGGAAGAATGTCACAAACCATTTTTTTGGCTGATGCCACTTGGCTACTGACAAGGCAAGATGACGTTTATGAGGACATCACTCCTACGAATACACACGACACCCCTCAAGTATCTATGCAAGATCCTATCACCTGAGCTCGAGCACGATGATTTAATCTCCAGGTGAATACGTTCCTAAGTACCTCTCTGTATAATTCTGAGAATAAATTGCTACCTAAGGACGATATTATTGTTAGAAACCATGAAGATGATGAAGAAGCACATGGAGATAAGCAAAGAGTTAGAGAAGTACCAGCGAGTACGTCCAAGCCAAGTTAGAAGTCTAATCCAACTCAGATTCCAATAGTAGCGTGCACTAAAATCATCGTCCAGGCCACATATGAACTCCGTTTTTAACGTTCTACCTATGCACGAAAAGCTAACTTCGGCACCTTTCTAATGGAATTTGTTTTACATCAAAACTCCTTTTGGATCAACCGAAATCATTGAAATAAGTTAGCATCCAGAATCTATCAGCATGCTGTTTTCTGTGTTATTGGGCCTTTGGGCCGTGTATCTAGTTAAGCCTATTAGGGGTGCATCCGGAACTACTATATAAATGTCATCTACAGCTGTCTAGGGTTTTTGGGTTTATTTTATACGTTGCTTTGATAGCTGCCGTGCCGCCGGTCTTGTAAGTGAACCCCAATTCACATATTCCAATAGAATTTTAGTTCAATTGTATTTTCTGTGTTCTTACTTGTGTTCTTCGATTCATAGGCAAGGATTAGCCTTCGTGGTGAGGTCAATCAAGCTGTGCTTGGTTGATAACTAGAGGAGAAGTGGTGCTGCGATTGTAGGGGTTCGATCTCTTAGATCAGAAGCCAGATCGTGTGTATCGCGTCTCTACCAAATCATTGTTTATCCTCCACCTGACGGAAGATCGGGCATCCCGCCTACCATCTGATGTGGCTATTTGACATGGCATGTGACATGGCTTGGGACATGGCATGTGATGTGGCGTATGACGTGGTAAATAATAAACAAAATTAGTTTTGGCCAGGCTGATTTGGATGTCTGATTTAGAATGGGCCAGGCCTAGGCCTAGGCCCATTTTGCTGTACCAACCATTTTGTTGGACAATTTGGTTCAATTTTATTTGGACCTAGCCTACATTGGTTTGGGCCAAATATAAAGCCCAATTTTATACAATAAATTGTGGCCCATTATAAAATATTAGAAATTAATACTAGCAACATTTGCAGAAATTTGAAAAGTATTGTTCAAGCTGCATGCACCAAAATATGCTAAAACTTCAAGTAGTCTTCCACTTCCATACACCGGATCACAATTTCCACACATCACACCACAATTTCCATATACCCACCAACAACAACGAAAGGTCAATTAGTCTTCATCCAACACCAACAAAGCACCAAAATATTTCCACAAGTCACAAAGTTAGATCCTAGGAAAGTCACAAAAAACTCCAGCACCAACCAACCACACTCATCGCAAAAAGCTACAGCATAGTCATCACAACATCATAAGTTATTAGTGTATTTTAAGGAGTAGGATTGACATGATCATGTCCAAAGTTTATTAGTTGACAAAGGAGGTTGTTAGTTTCTAGTGATGTCTTCTTCAAACTCTCAATCTCTTCTGACTGTTTTGCCATTGTTGTTTCAGAATCATGTGATTGTGATTTCAAAGTATCCACCTCATTTTGAAGTCTAGCAGATTGCTTCCTCTCATTCTCAAGTTGAGCCTGAAGCTCTTGAACTTGTGAAGAAACGCCAGGTTTGGTTCTTGTCCTGGAGGCTAACTGCAGGCCAACATTTTAGAGGAATGTGCTTGATCATGGCAGAACTTGAGAAACAACTTCTGTGACTTTGGTTGTTGTCCATCTTGTATTGGTTCAGCAACAATTGCTTGCATATCAGCCTATCATAATAATTGAAAATTTAGCCATATGCATGTAATCTAAATATAATTAGCAGATGCATGTACTGCGGTTAAAAAATGAATTAAGTACTTACAATAGTTTTCTTTATAGGTTCACTGAAACCAATGTTCTTGCTGCAATGTATATCCATGAACAAATCAATTGCACTAGGTTGTTTATCTTTATATTTTTCTTGCTTCTGAAAATATATCACAATTTAGAAAATGAGTAGTATCATACAACTATTTTGGTCAAATGTGACAAGTACTGCTATTCAATTACTGCTAGAACACGAGCACATCAAGTCATTGATCCACTAAAATGTGCATCCTAGCACCATGAAGCCACTGTTCTAAGTTCTAGTTATTCACATATTCATATATAATGGGTATGTAATGAAATAAAAAGCTTAAATCAACGATCATGGCTCTGATACATTCAATCTATCATGAACTAAGGAGTGCAAAATAGATCAGTGCAGGTTATAGAAACAATTCTCAAGGCAATAACATTATCAATGTTTTGTTCAATGGAAACTACAAATTTAATTTTAAGATGTGGAAACTTATTAATTTTTTAGTCAAATGTCTTGAAAAATGTATGTCCAAAGATAAAAACTAGAAAAGCACAATTATATTTTTAGCACCCTTTCTAGAGTATTTTGACAGATTGGATTTTCAAATGCGTGAAGCAGACACCATTATTATTTAGGGGACCTATCTGTTGGTAAGTAAACTATTTGAAGACACCTGATAATATGTCATCTTCATGATTATTTTAAGTGACGTTAACCATGATAATATGTCATGAACATAAATTTATAATACATGCAACAGGAGATACACAAAGGATAGGAACAAGTATTTCACAAAGTAATGAACAGACTAAAGGAGTACAACCTTGAATATAGTTTGTTGCCACGACAAAGGTTGAAGCAATGTAGCACCAAGAGCTTGTACATTGTTGAAACTAGACTTTCTCATGGTTCAATTGGTTTTTGATACAATTTTTCTATAGATAGATCATGCAATTTAGTACTCATCTGAAATAACTGCAAGCAATACATAGGTTAGGCAGTTTGAAGTTGTCACACCTTGTGCTTTGAGCATGACCACATCATTTCCACCAATTCTCTCCATTGGTCATCAGTCATACACTTCATAGGCGACGTGGTCCTCACTTGATTGGCTGGCACCCCATCAAAGTACTGCTTTTTGAGCCTATATATACCTCATTTGTCATTGTCCACCCTTCAGCAAATCAGTACATGCATCTTTCACTGTCTTATTGTTAATGTCTATGTTGAATTGGCCCTAGTAAAAGACAAGTACATTAGGATCTAAGAATACAAGAGACAAAATGAACATTGATTGAAAAAGTAAGATATGATAGAAATTAACTTACAGCAACTTTGCTAATGCAGTTTGTAATTTCAGACTCATCTTTCTTGTACTCCTTCCAGTGTGGTAAGATTGGTATATGTTGCCTAAGTATGATCCCAACTTCTGATGCAAGCTTTGCCGCTTGCATAGGTGCCTTCGGTCATCTCTTGCCATCAGCAATGTGGATTGGTATCCTACTGTTTAACTCCCTGGTAATCTTATCTAGTTCTCTGCTAATACTTTTTCCCCACTGCCCTTCATTTGTGCTTGCTGTTACTACATCTACCATAATTAAGTTTATAAGAGTTAATAGATGACATGTAGTACTATTCACATGCATACCATATGAGAATGCTCTATGCAGTGGAAACTAATTTATGTAATGAAATTGAATGGCATTAAGTTTAGTATGTAATATGAATGAAATAGTTGTATGGCACGAGCACTTGCCTTCAACATTAATATGGTTATGCTTGTTATTTTGTAATTCATCATTAGATACCAATACATCATCCTTTGTGGCAGCACTCAAGCTTAAGGTGGGTAGTTGTTGTGTGGTAGCAGCTTTTTGCCTTGTCATTCTAATACGTTCCTCTTGCTGTTGAGGCACAACCACTCTCTTTTGGACAGAGACAAACCTGATAGGGCTTGAGGTGGACAATGCGCTCGTAGATCTGGACATAGCATAGGCGCGTGCTCTGTTAGCAAAGCCGCTGTGCGCCAGTCAAGGGCGATGAGCGGCGTGTAGCCATGTAGGCTGTTGCATGGCGGCGGGACAGCGTGGGCGGAGGTGCGTGGTGGCAGGACAAGGTGGGTGGAGCGGAACCTTAGATCCAGGATGCTTCGTGTTTATGTACTGCTCAGGATATAGTAGATAAAACAAATATATTTTATTACATTACAGCAAAACCTTGGTGGCCTGATGGTGGGTGCTTCTATTTTTACTTCAGCCCACACTGCTCAGGATATTAGATAAAGAACGTCTATTTCCCCACCTTGCAAGAAAAGCATCGTGGCCGGATGGTAGGTGCTACTGTTATAACCCAAGGGGTTGCAGGTTCGAGTCAAGGGTTGTGCCTCTTCATTTTTTTACTTTAACCCATTTGTCCACGTAGGACACAGGAGGAATAACACGTCCTCACAGTCCACCAAGTGGGACCCATTTGTCAAACACATGCTCATGTATGCCAACATGAATTTTTTCTTAAATAAAAATAATCAAACGATCATGACAAATAACTATTTTCACATAATTTCATCACAAATATAATGTCATAGTTGAGTATGATAATTTTTAGTTGTCCTTAGTGACGATCAATATATTTTCGTCATTAAATAAATTCTACCATTGTAAAACATCATAAACATATTGGTTTAATGACAAATTGCTCTTTTGTCATTGCATATTTATCACATAAGGTTACATATATTGTAGTGATATATATGTGTATGTATATGTATATGTATATATATATTATCGGTGAATCACCGAGTAGTCCACCCAAGGGGTACCCGAGGTGGTGATTAGATGTGTGTAAGAGAAGCACAGCGCCTTTGAACCCGATGGTCGACTCTAGTAAACAAGAGCTAAGATTTATACTAGTTCGGGTCTCCTAGAAGATAATAACCATATGTCTAGTGTTTTGGTGTATAACATGGTGGATGATCTTACAATACGACGTAATTAAGCTAAGGAGGCTTAAGGCGTCAAAGGCAAGAAACATATGATGAAGCTAGATGGCTAGATGAATAGATGACTCGATCCCCTAGGGGTGCCTCGCCTCCTTTATATACTCAGGAGGTGAGCCCAACAACCCAAGACTCTACCCTGAGTCGATCTAAGACCGCCTACCGAACATAGGTGCTAATTCCCTAATTATATAGATTCCAGTACAAACATATCTTCATATACCATATCTGGGATTCTGTTACCTGATAAGGATCCAACTTTCCTTATTGGAACTAAACCACCCTCCATGGGCCATACCGGACCTGCAATGCTGGACTTGGCATACTCTCGGTCCATACTGATAAGCCCAACTGTGGGGTACCCGGGGGTCATATCCCGAACAGTAGCCCCCAAGCTCTTCTTAGCTTAGTTAAAAATCTTCGACTGAACAAGCTGGGATGAGCTCTTCTTTAATCTGAACCTTGAAACTTCTGCTAAATTCTGATGATTTGAAAAACTTTTCAATCTTCATCTTCTTTGTGTGAGGTTCACCACGTAGGTGCACCCACACGGTGTAGCCCCTGAGCCTTGAGTTAAATGGAACATTTAGCTCAAAGGTCAGAAATAATCTACAAAGAAAGCCTTCTAGAACTTCCAACCTTTGATAAATCCTCTGAAAAAACCTCTTTATAGCTTGCTTGAACATCTTGTCATTTGAGTTGTTTGTGTTGAAGCCTGATCGAGAAAATACTGTTGCTGAGGTCCTGAGGTTGTCAAGGCTGATCTCGAGCCCTTGGGGCTTAATCCCTCGATCATGTAAGTCCTCGAGCGCTTAAGCTCCCGAGCATGCACGGTCTTCAGGCACGTGAGCTCCCAAGCGTGGGAGTCCTCGAGCACATAAGTCCTCGAGTGCCCAAGCCTCCGGGCAGGGGAACCCTTGAGCGCGCGAGCCCCCGAATGTAGGAGTCCTCGTGTGCTATTGATCCATCGACCATGCGAGTCCTCAAGCACTTAGTGTTAGCATTATGCCATAGAGTCAACATGGAGATGTTATAAGAGACATACTATGTTTATGAAACTCCGTTATGTTCCTTGAAATAGATTGTCATTATGGATCAACAAATATGTGATTTATTCATGCGACTCATAATGTGACTATTTTTAAATGTTGGATAGACCCACTATGAGCCACTGTTGAGATTCTATGTGTCATCAGTTGGTCTTAGTAGTGTTTATGTAAAGTTCTTATACCTGAGATCATCATGGTTCCCAACATACGTAGTAGCTTACTTTGAGACTACTAAACGCTATTCCGTAACTGGATAGTTATAAAAGTAATCATCAGGTCTGCTATGAAACATGTAGTGAGATGTGAGTGATCAAGATAGAATTTGCCCCTCCTTACAGGAGAGAGATCTCTGGGCCCCTCGATGTAATGGACTATAGAAGTGCATGGCCATGCCGATGTGATTAAGGAGATCGAGAGAGGATCGAGCTATTGATAGGATGTCATAAATCTCACCTTGTGCTCGATCAATATCGTGAGGCAAAGGGACATATACATATGGAACATTACAAGGTTCAGCCGATATGATCTTTACATATATTTGGGTTAATATGCTTTGCTAGAGGCTGCTGTTAACGGAGTATGGAAAGGAGTTTCCATATGTTAACCAGGCTATACGTGAACCTATAGAGTCACACATTTAATGAGTTAGAACATTGGATTTGAATAGGATTCGAATTGGGCTCAATTTAGATAGATATCTAAATGGTTTGGATAGAAATCTGAATAGATCGGATGGGGATCTGAGTAAAGTCCTGGTTGGGCTCGGGAGGGCCCAAGTTAGGATGTCTATATATATGAGGGTGTAAGACACAGAGAAGCAGAGCTTTTTGTCTCGCATGTTGATGCGATCCTCGTGGTAAGTTGTTAGTCATCGAGAGCAAACCCTAGACACCACCTCTCGAGTGCTAGTATACCATCGGCCAGCGTTCCACCCTAGGATGTGTGGATACCAGTAGAGGTGTTGCTTGACTGCATCGCTCATCAACATCAACGTCGCTTATTGGATTGATGGTGTCATCGGCTACTTCTTGAGGGCTATCATTGGCTTGAAAGAGAGTTCTCGAGAACATTGATCGGCTACCCGAGGACGTTGATCGTCTTCCCGACAACATAGGCACGCTCGAGTTGGATCGGCTCGCTACTCCAACTCTCCTTCCGCTGCACTACGTGCCTAAGGTAATGATCTATGGTCCCTCTCTTAGCAAGATATCCTAGTGTGCACGGTAGAAAATTTTTGTTTTTGGCTAGTGTAGCCTCTGCATTACCCAACACTTAGACCTCTGGGCATGTGAGGTCTAGGGTGCACGAGCCCCTAGGTGTGGGAGTCCTTGAGCGCACAAATGGTCGGGCGCATAAGCCCCCGAGCGCGCAAGGCCTTGGGCGCTCGAGGCCCGGGCGTGGGAACCCTTGAGCATGTGAGCCCCTAGGTATGGGAGTCCTCGAGCGCTATCAATCCCTTGAGTGCTCAAGCCCGTAAGCGTGGGGCCCACGGGCACAGATGAACCTAAATGTCATGGATTTTGCCAGTGCACCCAAAAGTCACTTTTTAATCCTATCCACCCGCAATTAATGCGCTGCAGACGAAGGGACAGAGGAGACACTTTATTTTTGATAGGGCCACATGCGGGCATAGGCCGTACACGCAGATAAAGATGTGAAGCCATCCCGTCCATCTCGCAATAAAGTGCACTATAACCAAAGTGACGTCCTCAGCGACGGTCGTGGCTGATGTCACGGCTGAGGCAATACTCCTATTTAATCCATGGAATCCCTTTCGTCCCTGCCATGGAGCTTCTCCACAATCCCATGCGCTTCTCCTTTCTCCTGTTGGGCCTTCTACCATAGCTCTCTATCATCTTTCCTGATCTCTAATGCACCGGGTGAGGAAAGGATCATCGTTATTTCCAATAATGTCGCTTGTTACCCCAAGAGATGGTGGTGCGTTGGTTCTTTCATCGACCATGGACTTTATAGATCTAGTTGTTGGGAGTCCATGACCTTAGGTTTGTTGATCTATTCGCCCCTGTCTGGATTTGTTTTGTCTTCACTGTGTGATCTTCGATCTGGTGCGACACAGGAAGATATCGCTCTAGCCCCAGAGCTTTCCTCAGGTGTTGTCCTTTTCACTGATGTCCTGCCTTTAAGTGCTTCCGTGCCGCTTACCTTAATGCCTAGATGCTGGGGCGAAGAGTTGATCTGGCGCAAGAGACCACCGTCACCTGTTGAAGTAGGCGCCTTGGCTCTTGATGTCAAGACCGCCCTATTTTTTCTCTCGGTGAAGAAGGCAGTGTCCCTTTGTGCTAGTCTCTCAGGGGTGATGGCGATATCCTCCTGGCTGTAATAGGTTGATGCTGCATCATGTGAAGCTGCTTTGGTCATGGTCTCTAAGAATCTCAATACCTGTGGTAGGTACGTTTGCTTTGCAGAATGCTGCCTCTAGCCGTCTTTACATTTTTCTCTTCTATTGAATATCCGCAGGAAGCTGTGTCCCCTTCTTTGAAGTAATGTAGGCTCTGTAAAAGTGTTGTGTCCCCTTCTTTAAAGTAATGTAGTTTCTATAAAAGATTAGTTTTAAAAATAAACACAATTCTATATCCTTGCCTTGCATGATTTTTGCTGTGCATTGTGTGTTATCACCCACATGGTGTATCGGTGAAGTCAATAATGATGTGAGACTGTGGGTGTTTGGCTAAATAACCTACCCTCTCTCGGGTCCAGTTGCATGCACGACGACCATGTGACACCCACCTCGGAGGGGGATGTAGTCTGCATAGGTCGGTAAGGTTAGCGAAGATGCACGATTACGGGTGTACAACTAAAGAGCCTACCCTCTCCTGGGTCCAGTTGCATGCATGGCGGCCATATGGCGCCCAACACGGAGGGGATATAATCGACATTGTCCAGTGAAAAGGATGCTCGACTGTGGGTATACTGCCCTAAGGCTTATCCCTTCCCAGCCTAGTTTTATGTATGGGGAGGAAGTAGTCGGCGAGGTTGGCGAGAAAATATGCTCGACTATAGGTGTACAGCTCAAAGGCTTGCCCATTCCTGGCCCAGTTGTATGTCTAGGGGGAAGTAGTTGATGAGGTCGGCGAAAAAATGTGCTCGACTGCGGGTGTACAGCCCTAAGGCTTACCCCTTCCGATCCCAGCGGTGTGTCTAGGGGAAGGAACTAGTCGGTGAGATCGGTGAAAAAATGTGCTCGACTACGGGTGGATAGCCCTAAGGCTTACCCCTTCCCATCCCAGTGGCGTGTCTGGGGAAGAGAAGTAGTCGGCGAGGTCGGTGAAAAAATGTGCTCGACTGCGGGTGTACAGTCCTAAGGCTTACCCCTTCCCATCCTAGCAGCGTGTCTAGGGGACAGAAGTAGTCGGCATGGTCAGGGAAGAAACAGTGCCACAGGGTCAAAGGGTGCCTGAACACAATTTATTGACAAAGAAGTAACAAAAGTTCTTTTAAAGAATGTTGTTAGGCATAAAATCGACGGAGGTGTTCGATGTTCCATGAGTTTGGTACTGCTTGCTCGTCTTCTCGTATTAGCTTGTAGGCCCCTGGTCTTGTTACTTCAGTGACGATGAAAGGTCCTTCCCAGGGGGCTGAAAGTTTGTGCATCCTGACGGTTGATTGGACCCGGCGAAGTACTAAGTCACCGACTTTAAAACTTCTGCTTTGTACATTGCGATCGTGATACGGAAAAATTTGGTAAGGCCCAAGCCCAACAAAGTTTTGGCACGGTCAATGAAAGTCAAGGAGTCCGATCAAAGCACGGTCAATGAAGCCCATCCGCAACGCACACGTGTGACCGGATAAAGACACAAAGAAGCCGATAAAAGAGGGGATAGATTTTGCTGCGAAGATAAAGATGGAATCGGTTGCAGTCATATCCTCATAGGACGGCAAGTCTCCGGACTATAAATATGTAAATTTTAGATTAGAATAGGAATCAATCAACAGATCAATCAACTCTCGGCGCATCGCCAAACTTGCCATCGGCGAGTTCTTGCTCTCCCGCGGGGCTGCATCGTTTCGATCTCCGGCGAGGGGTAAGTTCCGCCAAACATGTATTGATTCATAGGTCTAAGGCTTTATCGGTTAGATCCGACATCTTAGTGTATGTATCGATCATGCTGTATCAGATGCGTGGTTTAGATCAAACATATTAGTCTAAGGTTTCATCGGTTAAGTTGGACATCTTAGTCTATGTATTTGATTCACATCATGTATCGTTCATCTGGACGAAGTGTGTTCTGATATGTTTAGCATTATGATTTGCTGTGATTTAGCGACTGTCTTGGTTCAGTCCAATCATGCAATTATAGTAAAGGATAATGCGAACACAGATCGGGCATGCTGAGGCCAGGTTCTATCGGAGTGTAAGCTGATAGGTTATCTCATGTCTGTCAATGCTACACGCTTAAATTTCACGATGATCTAGGGTATCCGAGTCGGGCGGTACGCATCGGCCTGGCGTTATTTCACTTGTCTTTCTTTTACGACCCGATGCTGGCCCAGATACTATTTTCAGTTGCTTTCACATATTAGTTGGTTCAGGCCGATGCCGATGTCTTGATAGATTTCACAGTAGATCTATTTCACATACATCGTGCACCCGATATGCTGCGTTGATTGGTCTTTACCATGTTCTTATTGCATTTTTTTATAGTCATTTAATAGATAGTCCGATAAGCGTTGAAACCATCGGCTCGATAGCCGATAGGTGTTACTACTTATGGTTTTCTTGTTTATCTTATCAGTTGCAGGATCAAACTGATTGGCACGCTACGAACCGCAAATTTAGGACCTGCACTAGAGTTAAGCAGATCTCTCAGGCCACGCGTGTGACCAAAAACTTCACCAATACACTTTTTGGCACGCCCGATGGGACCATCTTCAACGACACTTCCCGCCATGGCAGGAGAATTCGATAGCAACAACGTCATCCAGGTCACCATGGAAGTGCTGAATTAGGAACAAAGAGAGGCAGTGCAGAAGCACGTTGATGATTATCAGAAGATGTGTCTCAAATCCTTCGGCATGACCAGATCGGGACCCGCCCAGAAAACCCAATTGCCGAAGCCTACCTTCACTGGAGAATCTAGTCAGCGGCCCGACAGCCCCCACGTCAACTTCCAAGAAGCTGTCGACCGTGCAGTCAACCACGCCCTCATCAACCTGTCCGGGGTCCTGGTTAACACTCTCCATGGGTTGATCAAGAAGACCGCCGAGGGTACCGTGGCTCAGGAGCCGCTACGGGGCCCGACGTACTTTCCTGTCAACTACCCTCAAGCACCCTAGACACTTCAACTTCCTCGGCCGGCTCAGCCACCAGCTGCTGATCCACAAGGGCCGATGAGGCACGACGCCCCACAGATCACCTACGGCATCGAGAGGAACGTGCTGCCCAACTTCGTGCCTCCAAGGGGGCATCCAATTGTATCCCTCAAGGGTACCACCGGGCAGCATACTTCGGAGGATAGCCCTACACCCATGGAGAACAGTACCACTACAACGCCCCTCGACCCGATCAGTACCCTCAGGCTCCCACGCCCGATCGGTACCCCATACGAAACCAGCAAGAGGAGGACTAGGTGAATCGCATCGCTAAGGTCATCCGCGATCAGTTTGGTCTGAAGCCCAAGGACCAAACTTACATGTATCAGAGGCCATACCCGAAATGGTTCGATCGGGTGCCGCTGCCCCATCGATACAAGGTGCCCGACTTCTCCAAGTTCTCGGGGCACGACTTGATCTCCACGATCGAGCATGTGAGCCGCTTTCTTGCCCAGTGCGGGGAGGCATCGCCCGATGAGGTCCTTAGGGTCCGATTCTTCCCGTTATCACTATCGGGATCGGCCTTCACGTGGTTTTCTTCGCTACCACCGAATTCTATCAGAGGATGGGCGGACCTCGAGAAGCAGTTCCATAAATATTTCTTCGCCGGCATGCATGAGATGAAGCTGACGGACCTCACAGCGGTTCGACAAAAGATGGACGAGTCAGTGCAAGATTATGTTCAGAGGTTCCGGGACGTACGCATCAGATGTTACAGTCTCAGCCTTAGCGATACCCAATTAGCTAAGTTGGCATTTCAGGGGTTACTAAACCTAATCAAGGAGAGGTTCTCATCTCAGGAGTTTGAAAGCTTGTCGCACCTGGTGCAACGGGTATCGGCCCATGAGAGCCAGTTCCAAGAAGCTCGGAGAGACAAGTTTCAGAAGAAGGTTGTGTACGCTCAAGCGTATTCATTGGACTCTGAGGAAGACGCTAATTCCGATGCCAAAGTTGGACTCGCTGAGTGGTCCAAAAATAAGAAGCCTGTTGCTTGCCCCTGGGTGAAGGCATCAGGCAAAGAAGAGAAGTATGATTTTGAAATCAACAAGGCAGACATAATTTTTGACTTGTTGCTGAAAGAGAAACAGATCCAATTGTCGCTTAATCACATAATCTCGTCAGTCGATGAGCTGAAGAAGAGGAAGTACTGCAAGTGGCACAATTCTCCGTCGCACCACACCAATGAATGCAAGCTGTTTAGGCAGCAAATCCAATCGGCCGTCGAGCAGGGCCGAATCAAGTTCGACGACGGGAAGAGGCCGATGAACATCAACGGGCACCCGTTCCCCACCAATATGGTCTACATCCAACACCCCGATGAACGACACAGAGAGGGAGATAGGCACATCAAGATGGAGAGGAATCAGATGCAGGTCACTTCGTCAGATTTGATCAACAAGTATAAAAGAAAGGAAAGGGAGGAAGATGATTATGAGACCAATCAGGCCCCCTCGCGGTTCAACCCCCACTGGAACTGCGAGTTCTTCAGATTCTGCTAGAATGAAGGAATGCGGTTATCATCAATGGATAATTGTCCTGAATGCAGTGGCAGCAGAATCAGTAGGAGGCCCCGTGATGATGACCGGAGACCTTATGATGATGATCAGAGGTCTTATGAAGGTGACCGAAGGACTCCTTCGCGTAAACCATCGGTGCACGAGCAGCTCGGGCTCGTCAACACAGAAGACAACTGCCAGGGGGGTGGTGACCGTTTGTCTGATGAGAGGCATCGGCATAACCATCAGAAGAAGAATGAGCAATGGTGCCCAAGCAGCATTTTCACAAAGAACCAGAAGAGAAGGGTACAGCGCCTACGACAGAGAGAACTCCAAGAGATTGCCCGTCAAGAACAGGGACCCAGTCGCCCCAAGAGAACCAAGAAAGAGTGGTGTGTAAAGGCAAGGGCCGATCGGGATGATGAGGAGTCTGCCGGGGTTAACATGGTGTTCTTTCTCCCAGCAGAATATTGGGCCACCCCCGATAGTGACGATGAATAGGCCGAGACAATGAACCAACTGGTGCTAGCACCTCAATCGGCCATATTCGACAAACCAAGCGACCCCGACCATCGGCACTTGAGGCCTCTCTATGTCAAGGGGTTCGTAAA
>KE373148.1:205161-217138 GCA_000418225.1 Zizania latifolia | reverse complement strand
GAGGCGAGGGCGACGATGAGGGAGCTGGTGGCGGACGACAGGATCCGCCCGGTCTCGTCGGGGAGCAGGTCGCGGAGCCGCCGCGACCACGGCCACGGAGAAGCCGAAGGCGAAGGGAGGGCAAGCGGGCGGGAGGCGGACCCGGGGCTGGGCGGCGACCTGGCCGCGCACGCGATGTGTCTGAGGAAATGGCGCGGGCGGGGCGGAGGAGACGGCGAGAGGAAGCAGGCAGCGGCAGAGGAGGAGGCGGCCATTTGGTGCGGGAGGAGAGAAGGGTGGAATCAGTGGAGGGAGAGCAGCCGCCGCCGAGCCGCGGCCTCCGTAGAACTGGATGGGTGGAGGATATGCTACTACCTGGCTCGCGACGACTTGTTTTCTTCTTTTCTCTGTGCTGGCCATATGAATGTGGACTTTACTATTTAATTTATAGATTATATATATAGCAATTGAATTTTATAATTTGAAATAAATATCTTAACCGTTTAAGAGACTATAAATTCTGATAATAGTTATAGCAGGATCGGTTATCGTCCATGGCCGGATTTGCATTGTAGTAAACCGATCCAAATTCAAATTCAAGATTTTAAACTAAATGAGAAAAATGAGAAAAGAAGTGGTTGCCGAAAGGCCTAACCCACTATCACTCACAGGGCCGGCCCTAGAGGGGGCAACAGTGCTGCCACCCCGGACCTCATTTTCTAGAGGGCCCCTATACGTGTATAGGGTATGTATGTATGTGATATGTTCACATTATTTTGGGTTTGAATGCTTGATTAGTCTGATACTTATTTCTTTTTGTAATTTTTAACAAAATCATGTTTTCTTTACTATGTCTCTGACTGTGACATCAGCTAAAAAAAGTTTATAAAATTAAAATTGTTGAGATTTACATTGTCTCAAGAGAATTTAAATGGTTTGGCAAATTTATGCATTAAGAGGTAATTATTGGATGTGATTGATATTATTTTTAAATGTATTTTAATTATGTATTGATAAGATTTTACAGATATATGTATATAAAATTGAGTATTTTCTTTGATTCTACAAAGCAAGTTGTTTTAGACTTATATCAGGAATTGTTCAAAAACAAGTCGTTTTATATTTTATTGTGTATTTTGGATATCTATGTCTCTGATGGTACACTAATTCTTCTTAGTCTTCGTCTCCCGCGCTATCTTTACTTCTCCACTATATTTAATATGGATAATAAAAAAATTACATACTAAATAATCACTCGTTAGTATCTGAAATCATGTCTAAAATAACTTTTTTTAAACTGAGAAAGTATTATATTAATATGAAGGCCTTTAAATTTTATTTCGTCCCGGCCTCCAAATATCTTATGACCAGCCCTGATCACTCTTCTCTCCTAATGGTCACAACCACAGATATGCATGGATACGCACAGTTTAAGAAGTTTAACTTTAAAAAAACAATCAACTTATAATATAATGAAGAGAGTAGCTGTATGAATTTGGAGTTCTCTAATAATTTGGAATACCATTAATTTGATTATATAACTATTAATTTTCAAAAACTAAAATAAAAATCTATATGGTTTAGAAAGTCATGTTTATTATTCAAATTGATTCGGGTTGCTTCCTTTCGTGGTACATGGATGGAGATTCAACGTGATTGATTAGTAATTTTTCTTTTAAATTAAAAAGTGCGAGTTTTCGTAATTCTTACGTAAAGGGGGGATGGCCTTGTACAGTTGTACTGTTCTACAAGGCTAGCATCTTCTTGAGATATTTGATGGGCTCATACGAACAGCATCCATGGAAATAACGTGCGGCCCAAAAAACATGCTGTCCCAGGCCCAAACAGAAAACGCACATAATCGAGACAGCAAATGGCGTGCGGCCCAAGCCAAACACTTTAAATTGGCCATCGTCTCTGGCTTCTAGAACAAACAGCAATCTCGCACCAACGTCTTCCTAATTCCTACTCGCTTCCGTCGTCCACCACCATCGGCTCCAACCTTGCCATGTCCTCTCCCGGCAAGTTGCCCCGCTAGACCAAAACGTCGGCGAATGTATCGACCATGGGAGGAGCTCCAGATCGACCACCTCATGTACATCGCTCGCAGCCTCCCGTGCCTCGCCGACCGCGTCAACATGTCCAGGGTGTGCAGCAGCTGGCGCGAGGCCGTGGCGACGCTCCCGCTACAGCCCGAGCTCCCGTGTCTCATCCTCCCGTGGCGTGGAGACCTGCAGCATCTCCATCCCTACGGATCTCGCACGCCTTCCCTCTTCTGTGTCCTCGGCAGACACAGCCACCACCTCCGCCTCCCGCCAGCGCGCTGCTTCGGCTCCTACGACGGCGGCTGGATCTTCCTCGCCAACCACCAGACCCACGGTCACGATCTCATTAACCTCTACTCAGATCGAAGAATCACCATCCCCAACACTGTGCAGTTGGCTACAAGGGAGGAAGACATCATCTCCATCACCATCCTGGTTGCCACTCTCTCTTCCACCCCCCCGCCGCTGATAGGACCAATTGCTCCGTATGACCTACAATGCCTCGGCGCTGCCATCATCTACACAGGCTCTGACGACCCCGCCATCTTCGACGATTGGATGCCACATATTATTGTCTGGCTCGTGGGGAAAACGGACCATGAGATCTTGGCCTATATGGAGCCATGCGAAGATTTGCAGGTCGTGGACGTCATCTATTACCAATCAGCTTTCCATTTTCTATCCCAATGGGACGATATTTTTGTGGTTACACCCCAGTTACATCACTACTCGGAACCGGGACAACAAGTAGTTGCCCAAGATTTCAGAATCTTCGCTCGGTGGGAGGTCGGTGACGAGCACGACGACCATGCCTTCGACGCTCGCTATACCTACCTCGTGGAGTCCCGTGAAGAACTGCTCATGGTCGAACGCTGCGCTATTTCTCCAGGATCGCAAACGATGTCGTTCAGGGTGTTCCAGATGTTGCGACTGCCGGAGCCTGTGGGCCTTAATGAGTACGCCTGGATCCGGCTGCCAGCACTGGGTGGCCGCGTGCTGTTCGTCGGGCGAGGCTGCTCCAGATCATACGAGGTGGCTGACTTCCCCGGCTTGGAGGACGGCGTCTACTTCTTGGATGATAGGGATTCCGTTGACGTGAATATGATGGGTTACAGTAGGTGGTACCGGAGGTTCGACTGCAACAACAACGGGGAATGGTTGGAACAGGAACAGCCTTCCCGTATCAACAGGTGGCTTCCGACAGAACCACCGTCCAGCTACTCATGTCCGGTTTGGTTTCTCCCTTGAGACCACAGGTCCTGCATGCAGCATGCTATGGCAACAGTTTTCCACTAGTTGGTTTTTGATCCTCTCCTGTAATTCATGCATGATTCTACCTGCAACTTGTGTCAGTGTGTGTGATTGGTCATGGACTCATGGTGTTAACAGTAGGACTGCAACAGTAGTTTATCCTAATCCAGAGACAGAATCTTCCACTTGGAGATTTTTTTTTGAAGAAACATTCCACTTGGAGATTTCAGGCCTGCAGTCCAACTGACGTATCATTTCTGTGCCCAGTTTCTGGTACTCTGCTAGATTTCCTTGGGCTTTGTCAAGCCAAAACTAAACAATGCAGAATTAAAAGGTTCACTTCATGATCTGCAATAGATTTTGTCTTTCATGTTGCAAGTGAGTAATTACGCAGTGCAATCAATTCAATGTGAAAATTGTCATAGATTTCAGACAGTAGCACCCTGTTGCGTAGTTTAAGTACTCCCAAACAATATTTTAGCTGTTTAGCTGATAGAATCACAGAAATGTTTGAATCAATGTCAGGAAAGCAGTGAAAGCTCATGTACATTTTACAGCAACATGTACATTTTACAAAAAAAAACTCGTAACCGCGCTTTTGTAGGTTATCTGCTGTCAGATATAGACCGCGCATTGCAAGCCACAGGAAGAACAAACACTTGGCAGGGGCTCTCGTTTGCCAAATTAGGGTTCCGTACAGTGTCGCCGTCTTCGCCATGAAGAAGATCTTGTAGGCATCCTTGGCTGTGTGCATTCTCTTTCAGACCCCCTCCAGTCTCCAGACGAGCCTCTTCAGTCTGCTCCTCTAGGAACTCATTAACAGAACGGCCATCCATAGAAATGCACTTGCTTGAGGTCATAGTTGTGAAGTGTACACCACAGCTATAGCATCCCCGCTACAAAATCATAACAATGTAAGATTCACAGACACATCGTAGTTGCGGAATCGCCTAAATTTTTTACAAGGGCGTTATCATGCGGGTCAGAAAGAACATCAAGAAATGTCTGAAGCCCCAATTTTGACATGACAAACTTACAGCAAAGAGAGCGCGTCGGCGATGGGCAATCTGTTAGCTATCTTAACATGAAACATTAGATATTAGCCTAACATGATCACTTTATATAATGTGGAATTAGAACTAAATGGATGAAGACGAGGCCATTGGATCGACGCGGTCGATGATTCGCACCGGAATGGAGGTCGCGTTACGAGTCTCCTCCGGTGTGCTTAGGATCGGGATGTGGTTTCGGAGTTTGGCTTGACGTACTAGTGATCGTCACAACTGGCACGGTGCTGGTACCCCTCTATTTATAGCGTTGTGGGGCTCGAGGCAACCTTCAAATAAAAACTGAAGCACCTTCCGATCATAACGCATCATAATATATAAAGTGCACGTACATATAAAAAGTGCATATATAAAAAATACACATATCATAAGTGTACATATGGAAAGTGCACGTTAAATAAAGAAAGTGCATATAAGTTAAGTGTGCATATGGTAATTCTGCGTATATTAGTTAAGTGTAGGTAAGAAAATATTTAGATTAAAGAAAGTATTATTATGGTGGATTTAATTAGTCACTTTCCTACTTAAGATAAAGATACAGAGGGCGTTGTTTACCTTTAGGATTGGATCTACAGACTAGATGGCGACCAACATCTGGGAGACGATCCCTGATGAGTTGTGGTGGGAGATCTTGCTCAGGGCACCAACCAGATACGTCGCCCGTTCATGCTGCGTATCGAAGCTGTGGTGCAGCATCGTCAGGGACCCATCCTTCCGCAAGCTCCACAGTGACAGGCACGCGGCGGCGCCCAACGAGAACGACGTCCCCGACGCCCTGCTCGTCGCCACGAACGACGTTGGCAGGTACAGCATCTTCCCAATCGTCCCAGCTGCACTAGTCTCTCCGACGGCGGCGTCCACACGAGAATCGCCCGTGTGCCGCGTCACCAACGCAGAGGGCTACAGTCTCGCCAACGTCTGCAACGGCCTCCTCTGCTTCGCCTCCCGCGGCGCCCCCACGGTCGTCGTGTGCAACCCCGTCACCGGCGAGAGGCTGGCGCCCTCGAGTGATCCTCCCCTCTTGCCCGATCTGCACCAGCAGGTCACGTTCGCCTTGGGGTTCAGCCCGACCACCAGCGAGTACAAGCTGTTCCGCTTCGCCGACCGGATGATTGACGTGTACACGCTGGCCGGTGAAACCAGCGGGTGGCGCCGACACCAGCTTCTGCACCCATGCCGCCTTGTAAAAAATCACCATTCACCGCCGGTTGTTGTAGGTGGCAAGATATGCGCGGTGGCCGCCGCCCCGCCGCACCCACAGCAAATTGAGAGACCCGGTGCGGTGCTGGTCGTTGATGTCGCGAGCGAGGTGGCCTTCACGTACAGCACGCCGGACTACGGGTACCCATTTGCGGACGCGACGGCGAGCGCCTTTGAGCTGCACGGCCGGCTGTGCCTGGCTATCAACGTCGTCAACAGAGTCCAGTTCTGGGCCATGCCGGTTGAAGAAGAAGACGACGACCTACCATGGGAGCTTCTCTACCAGTTCAGAGTCAACGAGGATGACATCATCGTCGGCTTGTACCATCACTCCCATAAAGGAGCACGCAGGAGTGCTTGGCTCGACGGCGAGACCCACACGCTGTGCTACAGAGTGGGCGACCGCTTGTACTGCAGGTACGTCGGCACGGCCACTCCGACGACAAAATCGCCAGACGAGGTTATGTCATGGGACCGAAAAATCCACCTCCCGATGGCTCCATTGTCGCCGCCGGCGCCGCAATGGTTGTTGTCGCCGCCATTTAAGTGGTCTTGGAGGCCGTCGAAATCGTCGTGGGATATCTACGGGGCCTACCGCCCCAGCTTCCTCTCGCTTCTCACCATCGCGTCCCTGCAGCCCGATGACGATGACGGCGACGGCGTGCTCTCGCCTCCGATCACCATGGAACCCCTGCAACCTGACAACGACGAGGGCAACGAGAATGGCCGGTTCATGCGCAGCTTGGTACGTGCACTGCAACAACAGAAATTGCCGAAACTTCGCCTGTTTCCGACGTTAACGGATCGCACCAACGCCAAACGAATCTGCTCCGGAAATCCACCCTGCAGATGCTAACGTGATTCCCCAATCCTCGGTGATTTTGTTTATTTGTCGCCTGCTTGTATGCTTGCGAGTTAAACTCGCATCAAAATTAGGTACCTGTGATTGTTTTTCATGTCGTAGTAGTAGCGGTCGGTGCATGCGGCTGCCGGCAAACTTTTGCTTCCATTAAATGTAATCATAAAGTTCAATATGTTTGATTTTTTGCCATTCATGCATTTTTAATTATTTTTCCTTTTTTTCACATGTCAAAAGACTTACGGTTTAGAAAGTCATGTTGATTATTCAAATTGATTCGGGTTCTTCCTTTTGTGGTCCATGGATAGGTTGTTCAAAATGATTGATTAAAAGTGTAAGCATGAGTAATTCTTACGTAAAATGGGGGAAATGGCCTCGTACTGTTCCACAAGGCCAACGTTTGCTTCAGGTATTTGATTAGCTCATACGAACAGCTTCCACGGAAATAACAATCTCCTTAGAGGATCGGTTACCGTCTACGGTCGGATCAGTATTGTAGTAAACCGGTCTAAATTCCAATTGAAAACTTTAAACTAAATGGTTACTATTTGGTTTGGAGCGGTTACTAAATAGATTAGCATCGATAGCTAATCGGACAGTTTGTATTGAAAACTGATCACTGTTTTTTTAAAAAAATCGTAAAATAGAAAAAACTATAGAGATGTAGAAAAATTCAGAAAATTGTAAAAATATAAGAAAAAATTAGAAAAACTATATGGATATAGAGAAAATCTATGATATAATGAAAAAGATATTTGGTATAAAATTTGTTGTTTGTTGGTTGAATTAAATGGTAGAGCATTAAAAATTTAGTAATATCTTTTTTTTTTGAAAAGAATCAAAAACAAAAAAAAACATGTCTATAACACGCTATTAGGTCATGGCAATTTTTTATTTTCACTGATCTTATTTTGCTCATAACTTTATGAAATTATAATATGTGTGAAAACAAGTTTTATCAGAAATTACATAGTGTTTATAGGATTTTTTTTAGAGTTTTTCAATTTTTTCAAATTTGAATTTGAATTTTGTACTAACAGACCAAACGGTTGCTACCAATTACACAAAATACTGGCTGTAGCTGTTAGTTCCAAACATGTTGCTTTGCCTACTGTCATGATGTGCGTTTGGTTTCGTCGTGGGGGGCTTTGTGGTCTACGCTTTGATTCGGGTTGCTTCCTTTTGTGGTCCACGCATGATGGTTCTCAACAGTTTGGGTTTGCATTTGGATGGAATTTGGCAGACGATTTGAATTTGATCACAGTTTGCAACGATTGTTTCGCAGATTGTGATATCCATGTCACATGCGGCAATGTCGTGTGGAGAACTGGAGATATTAATCCTGCTGCAAGCTTCTACATGGAATTCTACTAGTATCACTTAGTACTGAATCTAGTCGTCTAACACTGCATCTAGAAGGCGCAACATGAATGATTATGTAATTTTTCTTTTAAGATCAAAACTGTAAGTTTGAGTAGTTTTTATATTAAAAAAGGAGGAAATGGCCTTGTACTGTTCTACAAGGCAGGCCAACATCTGATTGGTATTTGATGACCTAATACGAACAGCTTCCATGGAAATAACATACGGGCCAAGAAAACATGCTGCCCCAGACCCAAACCAAATTACCCCATAATCGAGACAGCGAATGGCGTGCGGCCCAAGCCAAACACTTTAAATTGGCCATCGTCTCTGGCTTCTAGAACAAACAGGGCAATCTCGCACGAACGTCTTCCTAATTCCTACTATCTTTTTTTTCTGAAAGACGGTTGGAGAACTGCCGCGAATTATATTAAAGAAGGAAGTTTGTCATATACAAGAAAAAAGAAAAAGATAGAGAGGAAAAGGGGGAATTAAGCAAAAGGGGCCAAGTAGGAGGCTCATGCTTCGGCCTAGTCTCTCGCCTCGTCCTTGATTTGCTGGAGAATCACAGAGGCTCTGCTCTCGAGATGTCGAAAGATTCTGACATTCTTTTCTTTCTATATTTCCGGGTCACCAGAATCAAAAGGAAAAATATGGTTTTCTTCGGCTATCCTGATCTTAAGACAATGTTTTCCCACCAGGAACGGATGTTTGCTGGTTAGGGTGAATGTCCTAGTTCCTCTTTTAGGGATGTGAGCCCAGACCAATCCGCCATATGGGACCGAAGCATCCTAGAGAATCTACAGCTTCCGAAGAGATGGCACGCAATTTTCGATTCCTATTTACAGAGAACACAAACCTGCTGGTGAGGCCAACCCCAGTGAGCCAAATGGTCGGATATCCAGAGTCTGTTTTGGATGACGAGACAAGCAATAAGAGTTTACATTTTTGAACAGCCCAAGCCTTCCAAATGAGCTCATCGTCTGGTTCGTGGGGAAAGTGGACCATGAGATCGTGGCCTATATGGAGCCAACGCAACTGATAGTGGACGTCATTTGGTACGAAGAAGCTTTTTATTCTCTAACCCAATGGGACGATATTTTGGTGGTTACACCCCAGTTACATCACTACTTGGAACCGGGACAAGAAGTAGTTGCCCAGCATCTCAGAACGTTCGTTCGGGGGGAGCTCGATGACCCCGACCACAACGATGAAGCCGACAGTCGCTAGCTCGTCGAGTCCAGGGGAGAACTTTTGATGGTTGTGCGCATTGTTCCTTGCCCTGGAGATCGAACAACGTCGCTCCGGGTGTTCCAGATGGCGCCACTTCCGGAGCCTGTGGTCCATATTGAGTACGTCTGAAACTTGCTCCTAGATCTGGGTGGTCGCGTGCTGTTCGTCGGGCGAGGCTGCTCCAGATCATACGAGGTGGCTGACTTCCCCGGCTTGGAGGACAGCGTCTACTTCTTGGATGATAGGGATTCCATGCGCATGGAGAGGACGCACCCGGCGTTCGGCTGCCACGACAACGGGGTATGGTTGGAACAGGAACAGCCTCCCCGTATCAATAGGTGGCTTCCGACAGAACCACCGTCCAGCTACTCATGTCCGGTTTGGTTTCTCCTTTGAGACCACAGGTCCTGCATGCAGCCTGCTATGGCAACAGTTCTCCACTAGTTGGTTTTTGATCCTCTCCTGTGTAATTCATGCATGATTCTACCTGCTATATTTCTGTTGTTTCATATTGCTGCACCCTGCACGGCAACCGATCGGTGGTATGTGTTGTCGTACTGCTGCTACTTGCATTCTGTCAGTGTGTGTGATTGGTCATGGTGTTAACAGTAGCACTGCAACAGTAGTTGATCCTAATTCAGAGACAAACTTCCACTTGGAGTTTTTTTTTAAGAAACAATCCACTTGGAGATTTTAGGCCTGCAGTCCAACTGACGTATCATTTCTGTGCCCAGTTTCTGCTACTCTGCTAGATTTCCTTGGGCTTTGTCAAGCCAAAACTAAACAATGCAGAATTAAAAGGTTTACTTCATGATCTGCAATAGATTTTTTCTTTCATGTTGCAAGTGAGTAATTACGCAGTGCAATCAATTCAATGTGAAAATTGTCATTGATTTCAGGCAGTAGCACCCTGTCGCGTAGTTTAAGTACTCCAAACAATATTTCAGCTGATAGAATCACACAAATGTTTGAATCAATGTCAGGAAAGCTGAAAGCTCAATGTACATTTTTCAGCAATATGAACAGTGATTTTGTAAATTACAGCCCCCAACACATAACCCCCCAAAAGCTAAAGCTCCCAACTAATTTATTTATACCATCTCCAAATCTGTCTCTGAGGCTAAGCGTATAACCACAAAACATTGTGTGACGGATACATCTCTGTTGTGCTCTCCTAATTCTTTTTCTGTCACCTACTCATTTGGTGTGCTTATCTTATACAGTGTACACGCATTCCCTTTGAGTTGCAAGTTGAATACCTTTAGTATCCGTCTAATACAGTTAACCATTTATATATTCCTCCATGAAGTTTTGGCCTAAAACTTATTTGCCAGATTTTAAGCCTTCAGACTTGGTTAACCACATATATTAGCAGAGCGTGCCGAGTATTCTCTGTGGGAGTCCAACGCCATCTACTATATTAACATATCTCCTGCTTATTTTTTTAAAAAACTATTTGTATCATTTGCATGATATTCTTCCAATGTTATAAATTTTTTTTCCGTTACAACGTAGGACGCTCAACTCGTTGATATGAATTGAAGTCGACGCCGTCGAGCACGGCGTCGCCGAGTAGCCGGCTGCTGCCTCGGAAGTTGGTGTCGTCGGCGTTCAAGAGGAAGTAGAAGTCGGTGTCGCCGCTGATGGAGAGGATGATCTCGATTCTTCACGTCCTTGTCGTGGCTCGAGGTGATATGTTTCCTGACGAAGGTGCAGTTGCCGTTGTGGGAGTCACAGTGGCCGGCAAGGTCGAGTTTGGGCCAGGGTCCGACGACATGTCATGCGTCACAAGTTAACATACTAAGATAGTGTTTGGTTACTTGTATCAAATTGAACATGTATAGAATGGTTCATCTAGATGAGATAGTCCTGGATAGAATAATACGAGTAGAGTGTTTGGTTGCTTATATAAGATGGTATATAGTTTTGTTTGGTTGTTTGTATAAAATGATACAAGATTATATAAGTTCATGTTTGGTTGGTTGAATGGGATGAAGTATAGCTACCTCCTCCTAATGGGTGGTAATTTTACCTCCTTCTAACAGAGTTTAATTGTTTTTGATTACTGTTCATTACTGGTTTAATTCTAACCACTCAATGTTCAGTTTTTTCTGGAATACATATTTCTCACTCTCAAAATCAGCTAACGTCAATATAAAAATCTCAAAATCAGCTTTCTCAAACACAAAATGCATCTCTATATCATCAATCAATGGCTGCATTGCTAACTGGATAAATTATAAACAATATACATTTTTCATATTAGAGAAAACATCACGAAAGACAACACACATATATCAATCCATACATTGCGTCCTGCAGCATGACAAAAATACAGAATTATCCCAGTACATCAACACACACAAAAGAGACAATGTATACAGAATTATCTGTCATGCTCATGTAAAAGGCAATAATTCTACCCTCAGAATGGATGGGCTCTATACTCTATCATGCCAGTCCTGTTCATCAGAAAATGTCTTACAAAGAAATCACAGATGTAGCTCCTTGTAGCACAGCTTGTGGTATGGATCTGCACCTAGCAAGATGAACCGGAAACAGAAACACAATTTAACACCCAAACACACATTCTTAAAAGATTTTTTTTAAAGAATCGCGAGAAGTGACCTTTTGGATTTTTGGCATCCTCTGCAAGAGACCAAATGTGAATTGGATAACGGCACTCCAGGAAGCAAAGAAAAGAACCACGTGAAAAAAAATGCAAGAAACCATCACCTTTGGTCTAACTGGCTCTTCCCAGACCGTGGTCTCTTCTCCGGCGGTCACCCGAGGGCACCGTTGGTCCGGCTCGCCGTCTCTCGGCCCCTGCAGCAAAGCGCAGAACCACTTCATGAAGCTGGATCTCCTCTCTGCGTGAATCAATGTGAACATCAAAGGGAGAGGTCCTGCTTTCACCGTGCTTGCGCAAAGGGGAGGTCCTGCAGCCAGGAGAGGGCCGGCGGGCGCCGCCGCCAGATCTG
>KE373148.1:163237-190408 GCA_000418225.1 Zizania latifolia | reverse complement strand
GTTGCTCTTTCCGGGCAGACCAAATTGGTGTTGATCACTGCGTTGATTGTCAGTAACTGAGATCAGATGGCCATGTTTTGAACAACCAAACAGAAGGCCGAGCTGTATATCTTCAATCTCTTTGCCTCTTTCCCTTCCCTCAATTGTTAGATAATACAAATGATTTACATCTAAGCCTTTGCCTACAACAAAAAGTTTTACAACTATAAAAAGGAAAAAAAAGAGATGGACGAATCCCAATCTCCCTTTAATAAAGGAACGATAGATTCTCAAAGTGTATAGTATCGTATAGTATCATGTTATATGTGATTGTATCGTATTCTATAAATAGAACAAATTGAAACACATAAAAATAATATTATTATATTATTAGACAACTTTTTATTGTTAAATAATATGTCATTAACGATAAATTGACAAAAATAAAGCACTAGCACTAAACAAAACAATTTTTTATCTAGACATTCCTCTTGGGCAATTACCAAAAATGTATTTTGTATTATGGGGAGGGGATATTAAAGTAAAAAAAGACCATTTGGCGACCATTGTCAATTCTAGGTTGCTGTACGCGCTGAAGCAACGCAAGAGTTCCTTTCGCTGCACTGTTTCTGAACTAGCCCTAGGCATCCCAACAAACTTATCTACAGATCATGTCGCGCACACGCACCGTTTGTTTCTGAATATTTTGTCCTCTCCAGAAACTAAAGCAGCACACGATGAAAGCGATGGACGCCGTGCTTAAGCCAAGGCTTGTTAGTTGCAGAGTAATCTGTCTGAAAGAAAAGAAAAGGATTAGAAGGAGAAAAACAAAGAGATAACGAAGCGGAAGCCTGAAATGCCAATGCCTTTGAAACGCGGAGAAAACTTGACCGTTGTGATGTGGGCTCCTCCGTGAGAATCTGTGAACCAACTAAGCAAAATCAGCAAAAGAAGGCAGATTTGATCATTTGACTAGAAATGTCAATGGTACTGTTCCTGATTCCTCGTGGGTACCGTTCTCGATTCCTCGCGAAATTATATATCATGGGTACCGTTCCTGATTCCGCGCGAAATTATATGAGAAAACAATCCTCATCAAGTCTGACAGGGATATGTATGACCTATAAATCCTTGTCCTCACTCTCCACAGAGACCCGCTTCGATTAATGAAAATGAGGCACAACCTATTAGCCTAATAGCTAAAATATAAAATGTCACTGAAATCCTAAACCTTAATTTTTCTCTCCAATTCTCTCACTCTCTCTTTAGTCTTCCATAGCCAGGCATAGCCACACCGTTGGCCACCGCCGCACAGGAGTGTAGCCACACAACCCGCCGTATCGGAGCACAATCGCACAGGCTACTGCATAGGCACGCATGCTGAAGTGGGGATGAGGCTCCACGGGGAAAAATCCGAGTGGGAATGGAAAAAATGTATCCCTGTCATCATTGATGGAGGCGGGGATGGAAAAATGTATCCTCACGGGACAGGATGCAGAGGTATCCCGACGGAAAATTGCTTTGTTTGACACTCAAAGTCTTTGGTGTTTTGCCATCTTAGATCATAATTATAGATTCATATAGTCTTATATATCATTCCTTAAGTGTTTGAATAATCAAATAACCACTTATTTTAGATGTTAAATTATCAAATTTTTAGCAAAAAAACATGCTAGAAAAATAGGCATTACGACCTCATTTGTCACAACTCTAAATTCATGATTTTTTATGCTTGTTAAACATAGCTCTAGGAAACTATATGTATGGAGTTATAAATGGATTTGTGGTATTTATTAAAAATAAAAGTTTAAACTACTTTATTTTGTTATATAAACTTTAGATACAGTATAGATATCGAAGTTAGAGCTGTACTAAATATGCTGTTCGCAAACTTGAAATTTTGCTCCTCCACCCTATAGTAAAGTGACAATTATTTTTTGATACACCCTGTATACATGACAAACATGATTAAAAATTGCATGTCATACATGCATATGGAAACAAGCAAACAATACTAAAATATTAAATATAGGTGATAGGAGAGCAAATCTCTCCGCGAACTCCATTGCTCAAGGCAAGACACTACAAAGCTGCAGGGTTTATCCCGAAGCAAAAGGCTAAAACAACGTGCAAATTTGTTTGGATACTCGTCAAATCTCCTCTTTGTTCTTCCTTCAAAATTCTTGTCCTACTCAGCAATGCGTCGTTATTGAACCTTTTCTACCTTTCCTTTCCTATGACTTTTCCCACGGCTGCAAACCTCAAAGTTTCATTTTTTACTCTATTTTTCAATGGAAAGCGGCGACTGCACGTGTCCATGGACGCCATTGGACGGATTTCAGCGGGTTCCGGGCTGTCGGGTGCATGCGTCCGTCCGCGCAGGCGCAGCACTCACCTCCTTGAGGCCTTCTTGACCCCCTCCTCCTCCTCCTCTCGCCTTGGATCCTCGCGCACTAGAGCTCCACCCACTCTGCCTCGCTCTTCCTTCCCATGGCAGTGTGACGAAGAGGTAGGTGGTCAAGCTGCGCTTCTGACCCCTCCGCCTCCACGTGCATTTCCATTTCCCGCTGCCGAGTCGATCAGTTTGTTGCCGTGGCGTGGCTTGTGAGATTGCTACTCTGATCTGCGGGTGGTTGGTTGGGGGAAAAAGGAGAGGAGGAGCCAGAAGGACGAGGGCTTTAGGCTTTAGGCTTTAGGAGAGGAGAAGCAAGCAAGCAGAGCAAGGCTGCTCCGCCTTGGCTGGTCGCTGCTGCGCTAGGTGGCCGGTGGCTCACGGGGTTTAGGCCGCGCGCGCGCTGCCTTTTTCACTCACAAGGAAAGTGCCGCCACCCGCCGCGCGCTGGCCGTGCTTGGTGCAGAGGATCGTAGCATCCCCGACCGTCCTAATGGCGACGGCGGTCATTGCTTCGCCTCGAGCTCCGCATTAGGACGAGCTATTGGTGTGCGTGCGTCGTCTCCTTTTTGCTCCTCCTTCTCGCGCGCTGGCCGGGGCTGTGCTGTTGATGAGCATGGTGCAGTACACAAACCTGACTGATCCGAGGCCGGGGCTGGAGGTGGTCAGGGGCTGGAACGACGTCGAGCAGGTCGTGCTCCGGTCGCCGCGGGGAGACTACGCGCGGGTGAGCCTTAACCCCCACCCATGCCCCTTGCCTTGTTTTTTTTTTCAGGTTTAGCAAATGCGAGTTTTCGCGAAGGAATTGATCGCTGATCGGCTTGCCATTGCTTGATTTGGTGTGATTCTGATGGGGTTTTCTCGCCGTCGTGGTGTTAATTTGCAGGTGAGCCTGCTCGGCGGCCAGGTCGTCTCCTGGAGGAACGACCACGGCGAGGAGCTCCTCTTCACCAGCAGCAAGGTGGCGATTTTTTAACTCTTCACTTCTTCAGTACACTACCAGGCAATCAGATTCACATCCCTGCGATTAGGGAAGCATTTTTTCACAAATATAGTTGATTGGGTATAATTCAAATCGTGCCAAGCTCGCGGATCTTCCTGGATCATTTCTGTTTGAGCGATGTGTACTCTCTGAAAATTACACTGTAGTTGGTGGAAAGACGACTGTTCAGACAGGCTTTGAAAACACAAGGTTGAATCCGTACATCTGTACAATTTTCACTATTATCATCTAGAATGATGGGTGGAGAAGAGATAGCAGAAACTATGTTCATCCGTAGTTCTTCAATTGATCTCATTAGTCATTAAGCACTTCCATGAACGTAGTTTTTGACGTGCAGGCAATCTTCAAGCCACCGAAGGCGATGCGTGGTGGAATTTCGATATGCTTTCCACAGGTATCACAGTTTTTCGTTGCACTGAAGATTTGTATTATGGAATTTACAAATCTTAGGTGTCAATACACTTTTGTTCGGTTTCGTGATAACTGTAAGACCCTTTGCAGTTTGGAAATTGTGGGACGTTGGAGCGTCATGGATTTGCAAGAAACAGGATATGGGCCCTAGATGAGGAGCATCGGCCATTAAACCATAATGACAACAGCAGCAAAGCTTCAGTTGACCTTATACTAAAGCCATCTGAAGATGACCTGAAGTGCTGGCCACGTTGGTATGCATTTGTTTTTGTCTAATATGCGTTTGCTTTTATCTGATTGCATACTCTTGATGATAGTAATCAGGTCTTTGATAACATTCGATTGCAAGGAGGGTGTTGAATATTTACCTCACCTTCGTACTGTTGATCAATGCCAAAATAAGAGGCACATTCTTCGATGGATATAAGGTTATCGTTAAGGTACTTAGATTGGACAGGAAATAGATTGGATGAGGCCAAAAATATTGGTCATTAAGCTACTTCCTAGGTTGGAGAAGTAGAAGAATATTGGACAAGGAAATGGTGTTTTCATTTTGGTAGATTAAGATGTCTTGACATTCACATTTCATCATGGTTTAAAAAGAAACAATTGGTTTCGTCTTTTTACTCCTTCACAAACATTACCTGATATGACGATATTTTGATTACAGTTTCGAGTTCCGCCTGAGAGTTTCTCTTTCGAAGGATGGGGACCTGTCACTGGTATCACGTGTCCGAAATGTTAACGGCAAGCCATTCAGCTTCTCATTTGCTTATCACACATATCTATCTGTTTCTGACATCAGGTCAGTCATTAATTACCCAATAGTTATTTTTGTACATCATTCTAACTATTTTTCACCGTTGTCATATAATTTTCTTAAGATGATATGTATGTCTTGTTAATTCAGTGAGGTGAGAATAGAAGGCTTAGAGACGCTTGATTATCTCGACAATCTTATCCAGCGAGAACGTTTTACAGAACAAGGAGATGCCATAACATTTGAATCAGAGGTGAAAAATGTACAAATGTTTCAACAGTAATATCTGCCGTATACTTTGAAATACTGATGCTACCTGAAAGCCTGAAACTTATCCTTTTTGCATGTCAAATGCTGCATTTTCATTCAGTGTACTGTGTGCTTCCATTTATTTTGACGTTTTGTACTACCAATTGTAGTTCCCCATGACAGATTCTTGAGATTTTTGGTGCTATAACACCTGGTCTATGTGCAAACATATACAGGTTGACCGAGTTTATGTTAGCTCACCAAATGTGATAGCAGTTCTTGACCACGAGAAGAAACGCACGTTTGTCACAAGAAAGGAAGGACTTCCTGACGTCGGTAAGATATGTTTTGCTTTGCCACCTCGCAGGCTTGCAGCAAAAACAGTTTTGGAATTTCCATCTGATCCATTTTATTCCTGTCAGTTGTGTGGAATCCGTGGGAAAAGAAATCGAAAACCATGGTGGACTTCGGTGATGGGGAGTACAAACAGATGCTGTGTGTTGATGCGGCTGCAGCGGAGAGACCAATCACACTGAAACCAGGAGAGGAGTGGACAGGGAAGCTTGAGCTTTCTCAAGTTCCGTCAACTAACTGCAGCGGCCATCTTGATCAACCCGGTATCATCTAGCATATGGTTTGATAGTTTACAGTGTTAATTGTGCCATACTATAGCCATCTGAGAAGAAAAATATGTGGATTTTTCTTTGACTTTTTGTACGTGAGATCGATATGCCCCTATATTGATCAGCTAGCGATTCCATTTAAATCCGCGCCAGAGTCAACTTGTTGTACTGACCTGGTTTCCGTTGGTCAAAAAAAATGGTGGTAGCGTCGCCCTTCCTGCATGTTTTCTCTGCGAGTTCGTTCCTTTTGTTTGCAAGATTTACTGTCATGTGTACTGATTACTGAACTTTGCTGATAAGAGATCAGAGTTTACAGCTACGCAAGAAAAGAATTCAGAACTAACGTCGTCCTAGGTAACATAGGAATGACTAGGAGTACAAGATAAGTATCATCCATGGAAGTTTATAGAGACGGAAGAGAGTAGGATAGAAAATTTTTAAAAACAATATTTTTGTGAAACTATAATTCTGAGATAGGCGTTTCAAAAAATAGCAAAATTAGACTATTTTCGATACTTGATACTTGAAGTGTTGAACGTTGACACGACACTTAAGTATATCGAGAAAAGTGGTCCTCACGACAGGAACCAGAACACCTGGTCTATGTGCAAACACACACCACGCGCCAGCGGCCACCTCTCAACACGTGTTCAGGCACAGGGACACGTACATTCCTCCAGGATTACACGTGTGGAACTGCATGGGCCAATCAGTGCGCCATAAGAACAGCTCACTCGCCCTGGAACGCTCCATCAAACCGCACGGTACAACCGGACACGGAAAACAAATTAAGTAGGAGTAAGCGGAGATCGATGGCGTCCTCGTGCCACAGCGTGGAAGTGCCCGGGAAGCCGACGGAGACGGGGACGGCGCTGCTGGAGACGGCGACCAGCACCATCCAGGGGTTCGCCCCCATCAACCAGATCCACGAGCACCTGTGCGCGTTCCACTTCTACGGCGACGACATGACGCGGCAGGTGGAGGCGCACCACTTCTGCGCGCACCTCAACGAGGACGTGCGCCAGTGCCTCGTCTTCGACGGGCCCGACGCCGGCGCGCGCCTCATCGGCGTCGAGTACATGGTCGCCGAGCCGCTGTTCCTGACGCTGCCGGACGACGAGAAGCCGCTGTGGCACACCCATGAGTTCGAGGTCAAGAGCGGCGTGCTCTTCTTGCCCGGCGTGCCCGGCGTCGTCGAGCGCCGCGACCTCGAGAAGGTGTGCAAGACCTACGGCAAGACCTTCCACTTCTGGCAGGTCGACCGCGGCGACGCGCTCCCGCTCGGCTTGCCGCAGATCATGATGGCGCTCACGCGCGACGGCCAGCTACGCCAAGACTTGGCCCAATGTACTTACGTACAACCATGCTAGCCCATGATTTTCGTCGTGTTGATCGTGTCAGTCTAATCAATGGAGTTCCTCCATTGCTGGCTTCACTTGTTGTTGCAGGCGTGGAGGAGAAGTTCGGCGTGTCGTTCCAGAAGGAGAGGGAGAACCGCGCGTACATGAGCGGCCCAGAGCACGGCATCCATCCGCTGGCGAATGCCGCCGGCAAGGGCTTGAAGACCGATATCCGCGAAATCGACCTACCGGTGACGACCGCCACCGCCCATGCTGGGCGGGTTTTCACTTGATGGCTGATGATGAGAGGCGCCGCGCACCTCAACGCCCTTGCCGTTCCATTCTCGACGGCGGTTGTATGCTGCTAGGAGATAGCTAGGCTGCTACTATCAATATTAAAACTACAGTTATGCCAGACCGAACTAGCTTCTTAGTCGAGGAGCTGACTATGAGGACAGTTGCCCGATCTAAGATATCCAGCCGAGATCTAGCGGTACGAAGCTTATCTCGGCTGTCATGAAGCTCACTGTCCAACTGCTGTGAAGTAGGCCTATCACTATGAAGACCTATTCTCGCACCGTCGGATCTCGGTTGGACGACTCAGATCGAACGATTGTCGTCTACCGTCAGGTGTGCCCTCTAGGCTCCGACAGTAGAGGATATCATTTTGCCTGCAATATACCCCTGTTCAGAAAATCTGACCATTTTTGCATTCAGTTTCATCAAAATCTGGGAGAAAAAACAGACGTACTTCGGAATTGTTATGATCAGTGGCACATACAGAACTCAAACTGCGAGTACACACACATGACACATCGATGTTACTTGACTTAATCCAGCTGACAGATATCATCACCGTATTACACCGTTCTAGCCACTCAACTGTTCAACAATAGCTATCTCATTATCACAAATTCAGAACAATCAGCAACAGAAAACAACAGGGTAAACGAAGCACATATCAGACAAGATCGGCAGCAAGCATACCTCATAGTGCATACCTTGCAATCAGAAATCACTTTGAGCATCTCAAGGGAGAATCCAAACAGGAGGCGAGTAGTTCGATGTGCCTTGCTCCGGAAAGAAGTTCTCGATCTGGTGAGTTAGTGCCGACCACCTGCCGCTGTCGCTGCAGCGGAACTGCAACTGATCGGCACTTTGGAGCAGCAGCCTGTCCTTTTCCTTGTCGTGGAAGCTCCTGTCATCCAGGAAGTAGACGCCGTCCTCGAACCCCGCGTGCTCAGCCACCTCGTAAGATCTGGAGCAGCATCGCCCGACGAACAACGCCCGGCCATCCAGCGCGTGCAGCTCTTCCCAGGTGTACCCAGTAAAGCGGCCGTCGTACGCTTGTACCATCTGGAACACCCGGAACGCCGACGTCGGCTGCCCAAGATGAGGAGTGAACCTGACGACCATGAGCAGCTCCCCGCGGGACTCCACGAGGTAGCGAGCTGCGACGTGCTCACCGTACTCGTGGTCCTCCAGCTGGAAATAGATCATCTCGACATGTAAATGCTCCATGTTCCCATCTTGATCGAACAGCGGCACGTACACACGTAGCGCATTAACAAAATCTAGTTCGTCGATGACATGGAAGGCTCCATGGTAAAATATGACGTCATCTGAACTCGATATGGAACCCGTGATCCACTGATCCATGTCACCCAGGCGCCAGAACGCGAGATTCCTCCCTCCTGTCAGTTCTGTGTCGTGAAAAGACGAAACGATGGCAGCAATGACGCTGTGCCCGTGAACCGGAGGCGAAGAGAGGGTTGCCGCGAGGATGACCACGGGGAGGTGCCATCCGCAGTACGGGCTGTACTGCAGTCTTAAAAGGAAAGGAAGCATGAAGCGCTGGCCCGTGAGGACGTTGAGAAGCGTGTTGGCGTGTCGGCTGAAGCCGCCGATAGTGAAGAAAACCCAGCCGCCGTCGTACGAGCTCAAGTAGCGGGCCACCCGTGCATCATTCGGGAATTTGAACCGGTGGGTGATGCAGCCTCTGGAGACGCAGGAGAAGGAGGGCCCTCCGGCTCGTGTGAGGACGATCGACGGGAGAGGCGGCGGTGGCGGGTGCTCCGGCGTGACGGATTGGCGCCAGAATCGGCACGCCTGGCCCATGTGGCGGCGATCGACGGGGCATGGGAGGAGGTGGCAGATGAGTCTGAGGAGGTCGGCGGGGAGGTCGCCACCGGGCACCTCCGTGGGAGCTGGCGCGTCCATTGGAGTCCGAAGGGGAGGGTTTCCGTTGGGTTTGGACTTTCCGACTTTCCGTGGGGTGAAAGGGGAATGGCACACGAGGAAGACGACAGAGAGAGGGTGTTGCAATCTTGCAGAGGAAGCCAACTATTGGAGGCCCATTTATGACGCTAGTAAGGTGGGCCCTACCCCTTCGGCCCTATAGCATTCGATCCATAAGCAGCCCATAACATTCTAAATAAATTCTCTTATAGGCTTTAAAGTCGTACCACAAGGTCATGTTTAGATTGGTTCTTTACCATGAGATTATCTTAGTATTTCTTATGCGTTAATTTAGATAAAATTCTCACCGGAAGGATGTTGAAACCTCCTAATAAATTTATTTTTATGTCATTCATCGTCGGATTTTTTGAGTTCTGACGACTCTAGTATAGACAGAAACGTTTGCCTTCTTTGCTGCCACAAATTGTGGCCCATCAAAGTGGAATGGTCTACGATTTGTGGCAGCTAAACAAAAACTTAAGAAAATACTTTAAAGTCCACTCCTATGAAATTTATTTCCAGTAAATTGTTGCAGTCTCCAGATTCTAGAACATTCCGCCTTCACGATTTCCTTTTCTCTACTCTCAAAATCTTCAAGACATTCTACATCTACCGTGAGTCAAATCCGAAAAAAATGGGTTCATTTGTCACGCTATGCCTGTTCTTCTGAAGATTCTAACGGGCGGTATATGTTTTTTGGGCACATTCAGGGCTGATGTTTCCCATAGGCAAAGCAACCAGCCTACCTATCTCATAACCAACCATTATGCTGGTTGATGTTATAAGTTCAGTTATGTGAAAGGAAAATGCCCAGCAAAACAATCTTCCCTGTATGTCTGCTTTTCCTATCTTTACACTGTTTTGGCCCGATTCTGTTGGGCCTAAACTTTACTTGGGCTGCAAGAAGTCGTGGTAGTCGAAGCGTCGTGAATTGCCAGCGCCGGTGGTAGTGTCCAGGCGATGGTGGGAATAAATTCTGTTGGGCCGACGATGGAGAGTCAATTCAGACAAGATCGTTACGTGGAAAACTTTGAATAAGTCCACCCTGAAATTTATTTCCGTTGAACTGCAGCTCTCGAACGAGTTGAACTTGTACCGCGTGATCGGCTGCTCCGGCAGGAGCGTGCCGGTGAGCCTGTCGAAGCTCTGCCACGGTCGGTTGCCGGCGACGTCGGTCACGACGAGGTTGCCGGAGTCGAGGAGCCTGGCGGGGTCGGCCGTCGTGTCGCTGCTTTTGGTGCTCCACACGAAACGGCCGCCGAATTCTTGCAACACCAAAGACCCGTACTTGCGTTAACTAATTTATTCTTCTGGATCAATATTATATCAATATACTTCGTATAATATTACTTCTGTTGATAGTATAAAACAATAGAATATACATAAATTGTTTCTATTTGCAAGTTCAATAGAGTAAGAAGTTGGTGATGTGCAAATTTGGTAACAAGAGGAAATAACAGAAAATGAGCTATCACTAATTAATTAATCCGTGGATCATACTTAGAACCTAAGTTCTCACTTTTTATGCTTAGAACCTGAGGGGACCATCAAACCTATTAATAAAAATAGGATAAATACTATAATTACAGTAGATATTGAGTTGCGTATATCGACTAGTTTAGTTTTAATTTTTTAATGAGATTTTTTATCTCTGATATTTTATTAAGTTATATGCACATATCAATTCAAACTAAAAATTCATGCTGATAAAGAATATGTGCAATTCACTTTATGTGATATCAATACGAGTAATGAAAGTGATTTCAGCTAATATCCTCTTGCACGTGTCATTGAAACTGTATCAGAATAACAAGCGTATCTCACTCAGGAATGAGAAAGCAGCAGCAACTACCTCACCCTCGTAGCAGCAAGAGCACAAGACAATGAAAATGTAGTACACATTAGCCCCAATTCGGCAGATATCATACAGCGTGCATCAATGTCAACATCACAGGACAACTTGAGTTTCAGCATCACTGTCAGTATCTTCACCGCCAGGGAGAAGCCAAACCTGTGAAGAGTAGGTCGACATGGCTTGGTCCGGCCAGAAGCAGCCGTCGACGACACCGGGTCCCGACCACCTACCGTTCTCGAAGCAGGGGTGCTCATGGAATCTCACGTCATCCAAGAAGTAGATGCCCTCCTGGAAACCAGCGAAGTCAGCCACTTCGTAGGATCTTGAGCAGCCATGTCCGACGAACAGCATCCGGCCACCCAGCTTGGGCACCAGTGTCCATGTGTACTCGGCCTCGCCGACAGGAGCCTGCAGATGCGTCATCTGAAACACATAGAACTCCCATGGCGGCTGCACAGGAAGATTAAAACTAGTCTTCACGACCATGAGCAGCTGCCCACGGGACTCCACGAGGTAGCGAACGGCGGCGGTGTTAAAACGGACGCCATGTCGAAGGAAGAGGCGCCTCTCCTGATGTACTTGCAAAGCACCTTGATGCAACTCCGGCGTGCACACGACGACGTTCTTACATGTGCTGAGGAAATGGAAGGCTCCATTGTGATAAATGACGTCCTCCATCTCGGAGTGGGAGAAGATCCCGTCGAACTGTTCTGGAGGGATGGAGCGCATGGCCCGGTGATGCCCCATGAGCCATAATATGATGTGCCGTGGGCCGTGGATGCTGGAACTACAGTGTACGATTGCGGCGCCGAAGCATCGGTCTTCTTCGACGTCACTCGGCGGGGAGGAGAGGGTGGCGGCGAGCATGATCACGGGGAAGTCAGCTCCCGACGGAGAGGGTACAACGTCGGGGAGGCGGAATCTTCGCTCGGTGCGGAGGTTGATGAGCATGTTGCCAAAAGTTCGGCCATAAGCGAGGAAGAGCCAGCCTCCGTCGTATGATCCGAAGTAGCGCGCGTCGCGTAGGTCGGCCGGGACGCGGACACGATGGACGCTGAGCTCGTCGGCGCCGCAGAGGAGGCAGGAAAAGGTAGGCCCGCCTGCGGACGGTCGGAGGAGCCATGGGAGCTGCGGAGGCAGGGGAAGTGGCGGGAACTCCTCGATTAAGGACGTGCGCCAGGAGCGGCACACGGCCAGCATGCGGACGCGGGAGACCTTGCACGGGATGTAGCGGGAGATATAGTGCAGGAGGTCGGTTGGAATATCATACCAGGGAGACGCCGCCATTGGATCCGGGAGGGGAGGGGATGGCTTGGAAGGGGAGCTTGGTGTTGGATTGCAGAGGAGACGGCGACGAGGAAGACGACGTTGCGGTTGGAAATTTGGAATGATTCCCTTTTGCTTCTGGAAGCCGGTGGGCCGGAGAGGTGCGTGAGCTGTAAGAAGCGGACCGTTTTGCCAGATGGATCAGATTGGGCCCTTTGGGATCTCAATTACTTGGGCTCTACGATTGGGATTATAAGCATTGAAGAAGCCCATGGTGATCAAGCTTTTAGGAGTTGGCACTTGGCAGCGGCAAATTTGAGTGAATTTGTTTAAAGTTTGTATAATAAAATAAAATACTTGTTACTTTTAGTTTAAAATAAAAATCAGATGGTTATAAGAATTTTTAGATCCTAGGTTGTGACAAACAGACCTTGCATTTTGATATATTATGAAATTACACACAATTGCGAGGCGTTCCCGAAACGTTGCTGTCTATGCGAGTCAATTTAGGAATCAGATGTAGCTAATTTTAAAATATAAAATTATTCAATAGTTTAGATTTTGACTCTAAATTATGTAACTTAATATTAGAATAAATCTATAAATAGAATGCTAGATACTCATCATTGACTTTTTAAATTTAAAACTCCAAAACAAACCCTAAAATCGACCGTAGGATAGAGATGACGTTGGAATATATACGCCCTCCGTAAAAAGTATATCTTCAGAGTTGGCCATAATTTAGATCGCTCTCGTGGAAACGTCGAAACGACCCAATGCATTGGGTCCATTTTGAACCGTTAGATCAGATATATGCGGTCCAGGTTGCCACTTAACCGACCTTGGTCGTGCCGTTTTGCGAACCAGCCCCTTGCTCGTCCCCTCCATCGCCGGAGTCCACCACCCCATGTCCCCATCCGCCACGCCGCCACGGCCGTGCAGCCCGTGCTGCGCGGCTGCTCCACACCCACCCGCTTCCCGTAGCTTCCACCCACCCCTCCCAACCCAGGTCGCCAGTGGCATACCGGCACGGCGAGGCTTTCTCCGCCTCAAATCGATCATTTGCCGAATGCCGCTCGAAACTGTCGTCCAAATCAGGCTTCAGTCAACTAAGACAAACGGGGTACATGTGTAGATGTGCTGGGCCTGCTGGCTCTCTTGTTTCAAAATAAAAAAATGCACACATGGAAATGTTGATTACACATATAAAACCTGATCAAGTGATTATCATGATTACACAATGCGTAATCGGAGAAAAGAGTCTCATCGTGATCGCCGGCGCCAACATGCACACGGAAAGATGCATGATTAACCTTTTCAAAAATACAGAGCCACTTTTTGTAGATTAACCTTTTCAAACTATAAGATAGCATTTTCTTCCCCACTGTTTGTTATAACTGTGCTTCAAGGTTAGCCACTGCACATCAAAACTGAATTAGTTCCCAGTGATATCGATCGAGCAAATGTGTCACGTAGGGCTCTTCAGCCCGAAAGCGTATCCGGTTTCATGATATATATTACATTGACACTTGGTGACCCTAAATCTGTACAGACCCCTAAGGCCCTCCTTAAGGGCTGACTATGTCAAAAACTCAAAACGCCATACAAACACAATAACTCGATGCTCAGTTGCTGGCAATCATCTTCCAGAGTTGCCAGAGGCCTTTCATGCCTTCTCCAATCTCTTTGTTCGTTTAAGAGTGTGAAGCGAAAATTCACCACCAATAGTTGGCGTTGTAGGTTGCTTGAATGGGGTAACCTGCATGTTGCAAATGCTATGACGGAATGAAACCCAGAACTGAAGGATGGTTGATGCTGACTTTTGTCCACTGCGAAGGCAGAAGGCTCACGGGAATATACACGGTAGCATGGCAGCCTTAGCATTCAGACCCTCCCATTCATTGAAGTTCCTGTCATCTTGTTCACACAAGCTCCAGCACTTTGATGCTGCCACTAGAGTTGGCAGCCACTACCATGTTCGACCTCCCTCGCCAGCAAACACTGGACACAAATTGCTGATTATCATCATTTGTCTCTTGTCCAGTTATTGGATCAATTGAACCAAACTTGTGAGAAGTTATTGGCATTGGAAAGGTTTTGTAATAAGAAAATACCTGCACACCAACACCAAATACATGAGAAGTACTCCCACTAAAAGGTTAATTAGCATTTCAATTTCCACAAGACATGTATGTGTGTGTGAGGTTAATTTCAGATCTCGAAAGCGTTCACAGATAAGAGCTTCTCACAGAAAACATGTGATGCATAAACCTTCAAACGAGCATAATCTGAACTTCGCCATCCTGAACTATGTAACATAGTGCCAGAATTAAAGTGTTTGAGTACGGTGTAAGGACTACAGCATGAACATGATTCCATAATAAGGTTAGGGAAAATGGCCAAATGTATGGCACAACTTTGGGGCAATCGTCCCAAAGGGAGAATAGGGACAAAACAGAATGCCTGATGGCAAATTAGTTGGGTTGGGGGAGAGTGGGCATAATAATTTGCCCAACAAGTAACAAGAATCACGTGTGCTCCAAAATTAGCTTGACAGTAAATTAAAGTAAATGCATTAATATAACACTCACTTCATTGTTTTCAGAACCACATGCTATGTATCCGTCGTGAACAGATAACCCTACAAAATTCTGCATGGACAATTATCACTGATCAGTGAGGTCGAGTATAAATTGATTCCAAAAATGAGTCGCCATAATAAATGAAATAATAAGTACATAAAATCTGCCCATACCTTCTCGTTGGTATGGCCGCTCAACGTCAGACTGCAGGCATCAGTAGATAATCCACTGGAATTAGTCCGGTTGAGATCCCATATTTTCAAGGTGTTATCAGTTGATGCAGAGATTAGCGTTTCTGGATCCAAGAATCGTACATAGCTGACAGCTTTTCCATGTCCAGAAATAGTACACCACGGGATTCTCGTATTCCTCAGATCATAACAATATATCTTGTAATCAGCTGAGCCAAAAGCTAGCATACGAGAGGAGTATGGAGAGAATTGTACACAGCACACGTTTGCCACGTTTCTGATGGTATCAGTGCAATTTTTCTGGTAGCAACAAGACATCGACTCACATTAAAAAAAAGTGGCAGGAACATGATTTGTAGTTAGGAAGGTGGAAATATTCAAAGAACAAGATTAACTATGTGAATATATGATAGAATGAGGACTGCTGCTTAGCAATGGCCAAAACAGCATGACTAATTGAACTTTTCAGGTGTCTTCCTAGGATTGACTTATTCTTCTGACAGAAAAAAGGTTCACCTACCTAGCTTGGAAGGTTTCTTAGAGTTTAACCAGCTCAACCCAGAACAACCGGACAAATAGCTTCAGATTTTCTGATGAGAGTGTAATGTCATTCAAGACAAAAATAACTTGAAGTTTTAATATTTCTACTATTCTGAAACACCCTGTGTCACAACTTTCAAAAGGTGGACTCTGTATCACTTGAATGTCTATTATCCGGCATGCTTAACACTAGGGTTGTACAGAAACAGGTTAAGAAGTCCACACAGTTTAGCAGCTAGTTATCCTTATTCGTGTTGCATGCATGCAAAGTATTGCTGCGATGCAGTACATATGCATGCATGGCAGCCTTGTCAACCCAGTCAAACTCAGATTTGGAACAGCCCTACTTAATAACATTTGCAGATTAAACAAAAGAGTAGAACAAATTATATAGTTCAAAAACATGCCTGATTAATACTCCAAACTTTCACACAGCAATCATCACTCCCACTTGCCAACTTAGTTGGATCCACATCTGAGAAACTCACAGACCAAGCTCTTTTCCTGTGCTCTGTAAACTGCATGAATCCTTGACCTGAGCTTGCATCCCACAACTGCATTACAGAGGGATAATTAAACCAATGGAACCAAAAAAATAAAGAAAGACATTCGATGTTTTTCCATGAATCTGATGTATAATATATAAATATATAGATTAATGTTTGCTCCCTGTTTAAGCATGTAGTAAAAGTAAAAAAACGCAGTTCAGAATGGAACATGTTTTTTCAGAGTAGCAAATGGTAAGTGCCTGATGACAATAGAAATTCAGTAGTCATTTTTCTCGTAAAGAAACTACAAGATGATGCAACCTAGATATGAAAATCGTTACACATGTAATGGCTACCATAATGTTTCTGCTTTCCTTCTACCCCCTTCTCGCAACATATACTTTTTTTGCTTATAACATGCTCCTTCAATAACTCCGTCTATGCTGTCTCAACATAGCAGGTCTCAAGCCCCAGTAAAGGAGGGAGGGAGGGTCCATTTCCCCTAAAAAGTTGTGTTTGGCTTGACGAGCCAATGGAAAACTTAGCCACTCACTCAAATAGAGATGAAACCTAAGTTTAGGTTTCAACTCTAACCTACCCTAACTTGTTTGGAATTGAAAGGCTGTGAACGTGAAGAAGAAGAAGAAAAAGAAAAACAAGAACATGCTCCTTCAATAAATATGGTAGATAATCCCCATTACGGCATTACCCCCTTTCTTTTTATTGCCTAAAGGGGCCCCAATAGAATGATTCTGAATAGATTTTCCACCTTTCACCGAAGCAAAAAAAAAAAACAGAACATATTATACTGTCCTCCTCAAAGCAAAAAAAGCAGAACATATTATATTGTCCTCCCCAAAGCTAAAAGCGAGATTGGATCATATACCCTCCCTTTAGATGAAAAATTAAGGATCTACCCTCCATATCTCACTGACATGTGGGGTCGCCTTAGGTCAATGACATGTAGGCAAGGAGGGTAAATCCTTAATTTTCATCTAAATGAAGGGTATTGGGTATATGATCAATTTTTTCAAGCTATAAAACTATGAAAACATGGTGCTGCAATGCAGTAGAACATTTGTTGAAAACTTGAAAACTGAAGTCATGTTCATTATACAAACCAAACTGGAAGATAAACAATATTCTAGACCTAGAAGTCAGCATATCTAGCAAAATCACCAAATTATGTAAATATATTTGTATATCTAACTTAATCAGAGAAATAGTTTTATTGCACAAAGCTAGCAGAAACTGCAAGAATGAAAATATGCCATCTAGACCATAACAGATAGACCTCTGATATTCAGCCATAAGATGCATACCTGAACAGTGCCATCATAGTCTGTTGATGCCAAGTAGTTCTTTATGTAGCTGTTCCAACAGACACAACTAAGCTTAGATTTGCTAGGCATCTCTATCAATGGGTAATGAATATCAACATGGTCATTTAAAAGGGCATCAAACTCAAATATTTTAATCTTCTTTGAAACCCCAGCGGCAGCAAAATATTCTTCATCCCGATCAAAACTCAATGAACAAATAACATTTGGAGAGTTAAGTATATCTGCATTCTTCAGAATTCCCCGTACTTTGAACCTACTATACCAGGCGTATTTGCATAAACCATCAAAAAAGCATCCAAGGGGGTCTGTTTCCTCAATGATGGCATTAGCATCACTGTGTGGTTGGTGAAAATTTTGACGAACCCTTAAAGCATCATTATCTGAACGTTTAATTGCATTGGTCTCAGTTGCATCAATGGTGGACCTCATGGAGTAATATGCATTTTCAAGCTGCTCCAAATTCTTCGTCACCTGCTCCTCATATATGCTTGATCTGCACAATGATGGTAGCAAACCTGAAAGCGATGAACCTCTCGGGGCATGAGCAGAAGCTCCTGAGCAATCATTAGAACCTGCCAGTACATCCGCATTCTCTAAACTAAATTCCATCCTCACTGAGTGTCTTCTCTCAACCTCTCCGATATCTGTTTGTAAGCTTGCAACATCTGATGACAATTTTGCAGCCTGCATCTCCTTTTCTTCTTTCAGTTGAGAAAGAAAGCCCAGTAGCAAACCAGATTCAGTGTCTTCTTCATTGATCGCAACTGGTGTTTTATCTAACAGGGACAAATCTCGACCCTCATTTATCAAGTCACATCCTAGAATGTCTCTGACAAAAAAGCAAAATGACCATCAGGCATAAATCAATGTAGAATTATTATCCAAAGTCTGCAGATGGCAAAGAAAAATCATCTAAATAAAAAATGCAATACCAAATGAACTGCTTAGAGTACAAAGTGTAACTCACAAAGTTTACCAAAACATAACCCAATGAATATATGAATATTTTATTTTATCCAACTAATCAGTGAGTATCTTGTTTTGTGCTGAGAGAGTCAAACATGCACACCTTGCTTTAGGCCGAGAACAAGGATCTGGATGCAGTAGCCAAAGGCAGAACCCAGCTTCTTTAGGACTTTCTGAAAGAAAACTTGGAGGCAGAATTCGATGGCGGAGATCTGACATTGCAGCACAATGCATCTCCCATGTCTCACAGCAGCAAAAGAGCTGGTATAAAAAAAGGTTGTTACATACTTCAGCTAGACTGAAGAGACCATATAAAGAATTCCCATGGAAACTAGAAATAATAAACTCCAACATGATTTTCAGTAGCCATCACAATCTATTGTTTGTGCATGCACATGCAAAGTCTATTAGTGAAATATCCTGTAGACATGTACCACTAAAAGGCTAGGTAAGATTTTGACCTGTACCGCTAAAAGGCTAGATAAGATTTTGCTGAATATGTTCCACAAGGATAGTAATATGCCCACACAACTACACAAGTACACAACTTAGATAGGAATCAAATACTATTTCATCAGACAAGAAGATTAATGCTTCTTAGTAGGAGCCTCTCCTGCTGATTTTCTTCAAAAAAAAAAGAAGATTAATGCATGGGTCTCAATCACAATTGCACATCTCGATCAGGTATATCTCAAAATTGGTCAAAAGAGGATTGGGATATAGTAACAGATGCTTTCAGCAATCCAGCTGCTGCTAAAGAAATGATGAAAACAGCATACTCATTATTGAGTAGAACAAGTAGGAAACACTGCGGCTTGTTTTTTTCACCTACTCATAAGCGGAACAATTAAAAATAGCACACACTCCTCATCAAACAGCTAGAGCAAAATCGTCCACAAGCTTACTCATGAGGTGAGACAATAAATAGTATTTGCACGATGTGACTTTAGTTTTATAAGAGTAAAGTGTCTGGAGAACCCATGAAAGCTATTGGCATACCTCAAACAGAAGAACCCCAAGGCTGTAGATGTTTGATGAAAATATGCCTTTCAATTGACTGATCTCTTCTGGACTTCTGTACCAGCTTTCCTCCAGCATCCTCAATTCAGATATTGACTGTCGGTTTCCGGAATTGGATAGGTGTTGGACATAAGGTGTACTGTTGCCATAGAATGGTTCTGCAGCCTTAAAACGTTCTCTGGCAGTGCAGATAGAATTTCCCTGCCACGAAGCACCAGGATCAGCACCTTCACTTTGGTTGCCACCTCTCTGATCAGCCCAAAAAGTATGTACTGGTCGCCTTACAGAAATAAACCCTTGCTCACCAACTTTTTGATACTTTATGATTGAAGTGCTATTGCCATTAGACTCTTGGGGGACAACTTTCGGATCAAAGCATCTTTTTCTATTGAAAATATCATCTGTTGCAATATCTGGTATGGTCGGGGCTGATAAATCTTGGGTACCATAAGAACCAATATATTTGATTTGGTTTGAAGATGAGATTGTAAAGTACGATGGACGCAAATGCTGTAAAGTAAAACCCTGTGCATGAGATTTGTCTACAAGATCAAGGATCTGCCTAAACAAATGCATTTTCTCAAACTTGCTTATTGTTTGGAGTGCAGGCTTAATTAGCTCCCGCAGACTCTCGCACTGTGGTTCTAAAACATTTCCGGCACTACTGTAAAACGTACCATCCACTCTAGCCATGGAATCGTGTGGTATGTTAGGGATCTTGGGAATCTTATCCATAGAGACTCTGGGTCTTGCATTAGCTTCATCTTGGGTCTCCTCTCGTGAACCTTGATAGATAGCACCTTTACCCTTCAACGCAGTCTTAAATGGGTAGCCCTGAACCCCAGACGAAGGTGTTACAGTCTTACTCCTCATCTGATCAAGAATTCTAGCCGAAAAGCTACTCACTTTGAGAGCATTCTCCCTTTCAGCTCGCTGCTCACTCTGATTAGGCCGAGAAGACGGAAAAGGCTGTTGATTACCGAATGGCATATTAAACTCGTTATTCACATTGTCCCTGTGGCTCACTGCCATTTCCTTGTTTGATGCATCATTACTTCTTGAAATTATAGTGCTGCCAAAGCTCACCGCCAAATTTTCCCTGCTGGACATGTCACTAATCCTCAAGTTTGTATCGTCAACATGATTCGCTGCTAACTTTTCCCTGCCGGTCATGTCACTAGTTCTACATGCCATCCTTGTAAAATTACCCCACAGGCCCCTCATAACTGTATGCTTCTCTCCACTGCTTGTGCTTCCACCAGCAGAAACCTCGGGTTGAACATCAGAGCTGATGCAATTTTTCACCGTGAGCTCCTCGACTCTCTCGTCTGCATTGTTCAAACAGCTCTGGGTCACGCTGTCTGGCCTTGACTCAGAATTAGATAGACCAACACTAGTCAAGCCCCTCGCACCATCCGTGCTGCCCCCAAACCCGCCCAACGAATTGAAGAATGAGAAATGCTCAGACCAATCCATTTCCCTCAGGAGCGGGAGCGGAGTGGAGGGCATCTCAAGCGCCTCGCTGCCCGACGGCTGCTCCGCAGTCTGCCCATTATCCTTGATGCCTTTAATCTGCACATCGCCCTCCGTGCCACTGCCGGCACCGGCCACCTCAGCCACCGCGCCCGCCCCTTCCATCTCGCCCACTCCTACTCTACGAAAACCGCGCGTCCCCGCCATCCTGCTCGCAATGAGATATCACGCCGCGCCAGAGCATCCTCCGCGCCCTATTCAGTGGTTAGGAGCCATACCTCGCGGCGAACACAACTAACCCTCACAAGCTCTCGTCGGCCCTCTTAGGGCCACAAGGTCACCCGAGAGCGACGACGACCCCTCGCGCGATTAGCTGTAGGTTACACCAGGGATTAGGATTCGCCGACCCCAACAGCGACATTTCTACCCGGAAAAAAACAAACAGGAGGACCACACGTTACCGAGACGAGCCGCGAGGAAGCCGACGGCGCCGGTGCAAGCTGCGCCGCCTGGAGCGACGAATCCGCGGCGGGACGGCGGTGGCGCCGCGGCCGAGGAGCGCGCAGAATTTCCCGAAACGGAAAGGCCCTTAGGTCTCTCTCTCTCTCTTTTCGCGACTCCCCTGGCCTCCTCTCCCTTTTCCTCCCCCCCCTCGCCCGTGTGTGGAAGACAGGAGCAGCAAGGACGGGGACGGAGAAGGGGAAGGTTAACCAAGTCGCAAATGGGAAAACGAATTTTCTGATGCGGGCCTCGTTTGCGTTATCCTTTTCTCTTTTTATTTTTCCTTCTCCCGATCTCTATTTGCATCCCGGCTCACGCTTTCGCGGTGGCATCTTGTTTTTTTTTTCAAATTGAGGGAAAATCGTAAGCGTCGGCATGGTTTTCTATGGTCATATTAAATTTGAAGTTTAAGTGATAAAATAAACTTGTTTAAATATTTTAGTCGATCTATAACTTTAGTTAAATCTAAGATTTTTAAATTAAAAAATTATAAAGTGCTACAAACGAGACCTAAATATTAGGCACTGCGCCGAACTATCACGCTGATTTCGATAATACCCATTTGCCGAATGCGTGGCCTGGCGAAAGGAGCAAAACAAAGCACGAATCCTGTCGCCTTGCAAATATACTTCTATAATATTGTACTCATGTAGTTTCGTATATAGTTTAAATCAATTCAAATAATATGCCACAACTTATTTGTTTTATTTTAAATGATGTAAGTTATTTATTTATAATTGGTAATATTTATTTGACAATGTCAAATAAAAAAAGAAAATACCAAAAAATATAAACAAACTTATATTTAAGAAATAGTTTATAGTTTATACTGCTTGTATAAAGAAGGGGACAGATTATTTGCCTATGAGGACCAAACTAAAAAAAGGAGATTATAGGGGGGTGTTTTGGTAAGAGAGAAAGAAAGAGATTGGGAAAATGGAGTATAAAAGTATAAAACTGTGGTGGCAAGGGGAGATGGCTTGGCGTTCAGGGCACCAACCAGCCAACATCTTGTACGGCTCGGCTCCACGGTCCACAAGCAAGAGTACAGTAACTCCCTCATTTTTTAGCTTTGATTTTTTTACTGACTTTGGTATACTATTTTGACTATTATTTTTTTAAACTCTCTATCAAAATATAATGATGAAATTATTTTATTATAAAAAAACTCTCACAAAAATTCTAATAGAGTAACGTAAATTATATAGGAATAAAGGTTGGTAGTTCCAAACATATTAATGGTTAATTTTTGTACTGTGCATTTTTAGCATGTGAATCACTCAAAAAGAAACGGTAGCGACTTCCGATTCACGGCCAGACGAGCCCACAGGCTCAACCGTCGGTATAACACTGTAATGCACACTGGCCCAACATGGTTTTGCTAATTCTAATACTGCTGCCATGCAGGGAAAAAAACTCCAAGGACCAAGGATGAACTTAGCGCAAATGCACAATTCACAATGATACTTATGCCGTTTTATCTTGAAAGTAATTACAGTTGCTAGAATCTTCCCAAACAACACCTAGTACTACTTATGGTTGATGATTTTTGGAAAAGCAGGACTGAGTTTTAAGCAAGGAACGATGAACTGCTCATGCAGAAAGTCTCGCATGCACTGTAGCAAGCAGTAAGTTCAAACGCAGTTTATCTCCATGAACTGTATCCCGCATCGGCATCTCATCTGCACAGACTGCACTCGCATTGCACAGACTGCAGCAGGCGGCCGCGTGCACGCACGCGGCGAGACGGGAGAAGCAAAAAAATATCGCGTGCGGCGCTGGGTTGCTCCGGCGGGGGCGCGACGTGGGGCGCTCCCCGCCACGGCCTCCGCCTTTAAACTATTCCGACCCGCCACCCGCCGCGATCTTGATCTCAACGTTTTTCGGGAGGCCAATTGCGCTCTCTCTCCCTCTCACTCCTACAGCCACGGCTACTGGTCCAAGGTGGTGGGCGATCGAGGCGGCACCGGCACACTGCAGGGCCGCGACGACGCCGACCGTCTCCCCGTTTGGCATTAGCGTCGTGCCAGTGCCGTCGTCGGTTCAACGCGGCGAGGCATGCAGCGGAAACCGATCCCGGCGAAGAAAGGGATGGACGATGACGGACGCTGCCATTTTCTACCCCTGCACTGCACATGTCATCAGTCGTCTTCGTCCATTCCTCCTCTCCTCCGACCGCGAGTGCTTTCACGCGTGACGCGTCACAGGGAGCCATTCCGCCCTGTAACAGCCATCAATAATGGGGCATCGGGGCATGGTTGAACATGTACAGCTCGTTCTTTTTTCTTTTCTTTTTCATTTTGATCGAGCTCCCAGCTGCTTCATCGCTTCAAGAAGATAGCATGTGATGATGTGATGCATGTTACCGTTCCTGCCTAGGACTTGGCTGAATATTCAGGGATTGATATCGTCGCCGTCTCCTTTCTTTCGTTTCGGTGAAAGTGCAGGGCTCCGCTCTCTGAAACTGAAAGAGTATTATGAACTGAACCAGTACTTTACGGTTTTCTCTCGAGGGACGACTTAGGAGAGCAGCACGAGGCAGTCCGTTGACATTGCCTTTCTTCTCGATCACCGTCTCGTGATCGATCGGCAATCACGAGGACCATCTCCCATTCTCCCCATAATGTTCGTCACTAGACAGATGGAAATTTTCCTAATGTGGTCACCGTACAAGAGCTAGTTGTCACAACAGAGATGTGTCATGTCTCATGTCCTTCGCCTATTACAATACTCAGACGTAATGCCGGTTTTACGTGCTCTAACACTGGACAGTCTGATGTACATACTCTGAGATGCAGGTACATTCAGTTGAGCTGTCAACTTGCCTGTTCGTCCTTCTGTTTGTAACGATTGGTTTATATGAATGGAAAACAGTATGATCAACTGCTCATATATACGTACTAAACTACAATACTCCGAGTTAACAAATGTTCTGTTTATTTATTTAAGATCAATCACAATTCGGGGACAATCTAGTTTACTGAGACTTGAGAGGAGGTAATAATAAGAAAAAAGTTACTTAACAACAACATTTATTGACTCAGAAACAGAGATGAAGCTGTAAATGGGCTGGGCCCAAGTTAATGTCAACTGCTGCTACGATATAGATTAGAATTCGGATAATTTTGGGCCTAGCAGACCGGCCCGTGCACACTCACAAGGCACAACCTCCCAAAAATCGGAGGTTTATCCGCAGTTCCGCCACCTCTGCCGATGCGGGGAGCCTGAACGAGCAATCCCCTCTGCCGGCGGAGATGGACGCCAAGCTGCTGCTCCCCTTGCACTTCCCGCCGGCGCATCTCCACCCGCCGCCGCCCACGTCCCTCTTCGTCGGCGCCTCCCTCCCACTGCGGCCGTCCGTGCTGGCGCCACCGGTGCGCCTCCGGCCCCGAGGCCCGCGGCTGGCGGTGGTGGCCCAGGCAGCCGTGAAGCGCCGGAAGGAGACCCCCTTCGACAACGTCATCCAGAGGGACAAGAAGCTCAAGCTGGTGCTCAAGCTCCGCAACATCCTCGTCTCCCAGCCCGACCGCGTCATGAGCCTCACCGACCTCGGCCGCTTCCGCCGCGACCTCGGCCTCACCCGCAAGCGCCGCCTCATCGCGCTCCTCAAGCGCTTCCCGGGCGTCTTCGAGATCGTCGAGGAAGGCGTCTACTCCCTCAGGTTCCGCCTCACCCCCACCGCCGAGCGCCTCTACCTCGACGAGCTCTACCTCAAGAACGAGTCCGAGGGCCAAGCCGTCACGAAGCTCCGCAAGCTCCTCATGATGTCCCAGCACAAGCGCATCCTCATCGAGAAGATCGCGCACCTCAAGCACGACCTCGGCCTCCCATCCGAGTTCCGTGACACTATCTGTCTCAGGTACCCGCAGTACTTCCGCCTCGTCCGGATGGACCGAGGGCCTGGGCTGGAGCTCACTCATTGGGACCCCGAGCTGGCGGTGTCGGCGGCGGAGGTTGCCGAGGAGGACAATCGGGCGAGGGAAGCGGAGGAGAGGAATCTGATCATGGACAGGCCACTCAGGTTTAACCGGGTGAAGCTGCCCAAGGGGCTGAACTTGTCACGAGGGGAAGGGCGCAGGGTTGCACGATTCCGTGAAATGCCAAGCATTTCACCATACTCTGACTTCTCACATCTGCGACCCGGGTCTGCCGAGAAGGAGAAGCATGCTTGCGGTGTAGTTCATGAGATTCTGAGCCTGACACTTGAGAAGCGCACACTGGTGGATCATCTGACACACTTCCGGGAGGAATTTTGGTTCTCGCAATCTCTGCGGGGCATGATAATTCGCCACCCAGACATGTTTTACGTGTCGCTCAAGGGTGACAGGGATTCAGTCTTCCTCCGTGAGGCGTACAAGAACTCCCAGTTAGTTGACAAGAGCAAGCTTGTGCTGCTTAAGGAGAAGATGAGGGCTCTTGTTGCCGTTCCACGCTTTGCTAGAAGGCGTGCGCCGACGACTAGTGAGGATGCTGATGGGACCAATGGAGCTGTGCAAATGTTGAGTGAAGGAAGCGATGTAGAAGATGATGAAGATGTGGGATTGTCGGATATGGAAGACTTGATTAGTGAAATTTCTGGTGGCAAATCTGATGCTGACTACCACTGGGGAGATGGCTGGGTTGGCGAGAATGGTGACTCACCACCAGACTTTGAACATGGTGATGACTCAAGTCTGCAAGAAGTCAAGGTGACTATGAAAAACACTGCTAATTCTGCCAATGGCAATGCACATGTGCATCCTGTATTTCCTGACGGCAGACCAAGGGAACTGTGGTAATTTGATATATTTTTAGTTTGTTTGATAAGAGTGCTTAATCTGTGTCGCAGTTATTTCATCATATCTAGAAAGTCGCAAAGCTCTTAGTCTTTATCCTTTGAGGCGGTACTGCTTGTATTTTGTTACCGAGCACATCAGGAGCGTATGATCAATCTCCCCTGATGATCAGTTTGATGACCTGAGCTGAATTTGAGGGCCTTTTACAACCTTGGAAGATCTGAACATGTACTCTGTTATCTTATCTGCCTGAATTGCAAAGTTTCAGAAGGCATCCAATGTTTCGTCACTTATCATCTTGGTTTCTTATTGTTTCAAACCACAGCTGCATTCGCAGTCCTTAGATTTTCAAAGTTGAGCAATTAGCTTAGCTAAGATGTGCTCCTTTTTTTTTTGTTTTCCCACATCAGTCACAGGGAGGTTCACGATGGAATATTCAGTTATTTGACTATTACCTCTGACGAGTTCTGTACATTTGGTTCAAAGAAAGAACCAACGCTTGTTGTTTCTTCCAAACACATATTGGCATACATAAGCTGGTACAGTGGTGCATAACTCACCCGTCTCGTCCCACAACAATCTATAAATGGGCCCAGCTAGATTTAGCTTGCTTTTTGGGCCCATATGAAGCCCAGATCCCGTTCCGGATTTCTCGTCTGCTACCGAGGAAAGCCCAATAGTATAAGGGCCCACCTGAAGCCCAATAATAGACGTCTCACAATGCTGTGTGCCTGTGTTAACGAAACCACGGTTTCCTCGGCTAATTGTTGTTTTTGCTGGTAGAGCTTCCACTTCACGACTTCACTTTAGATGTGAGGTGTAGAGTAGAGTTATAGAGCAGCCTTAACTCTGTTCCACCTGCTTCTAGTTTATTTTTTTGGATCACTTCATCCACTCCACTCATATTTTTTTGTGAAGCTGAAAGCGTTTGGTAGAGCTCTAGCTTTAGAAGAGATAAAACTAGAGCTAGAGCTCTTCCAAACAGGCCCTTGGCTCCTACTGGTAACCGGTAGCTACGTTGTCTTGTCTTGTTACTTTCTCGAATCAAAACGCTTCAACAAATTCCGAAAAAATCCATCGAGATGTGGAGGAGATGCAGCTTTCTGCCAAGTTTGACACGTAATTCATCCAAAAAAAAGTTCGCCCTTGACCGACCATGGCCGTCGTCGCCGGCGA
>KE373148.1:130357-141768 GCA_000418225.1 Zizania latifolia | reverse complement strand
AATGTTTGGAACATATCCAATCACTTTTATCTGGTCTATCAGCTCTTTGAGTTTTTTTGTAATCTGTTCCATCCATGGGTGCTTCTTGTCCTCTGATGTGAAAACATGGACCTCACTACCCACCTGAATCCAACTAACACCAGGCTCCTTCCTAACACCCAACTCTCTCATCAGCCTCCGAACCTTCACGACACCGTCCCATCGGTTTGCTTTTGCATACATGTTAGAAAGCAAAACATAGGTTCCAACATCTTTGGGCTTTAACTGAAAAATCTGTTCAGCTACTCGATGACCAAGACCATAATTTCTATGCACTTGGCAAGAATTTAGAAGTGATCTCCATGCAACAACATCAGTATGAATGCAGTTACTCACTATGAATTGTTCTGCCTCATCAAGCCGTCCAGCTCTGCATAGCAAACCGACCATGCAAGTGTAGTGTTCCTTACCAGGTTTTACTCCCACTTCCTTCATCATAGTATTCAAATAGTAGAACCCTTCATCTACAAGACCCAACTGAGCACAGGCTGACAGCACCCCAACAAAAGTTACATAAGATGGGACTTCTTCAGCAAACAACATATCGTTAAATACTTCCATGGCTTCTCTTGCAAGACCATGATGGGCATAACCAGTGATAATTGAATTCCAAGAAACCACATCATGGTATGGCATAGAAAGGAAGACTCTCCGTGCATTCTCAACGCTGCCACTCTTTGAGTACATGTTCATGAGGGCATTACCAACAGGCAAAAGGCCCCGATGGCCAGTTTTTATAGTACAAGCACAAAGGGCATTACCATTTCTCAAGTCTGCAAGACCAGCACAACTGTTGAGAGCAACAGCATAAGATAACTCATTTGGCCGAACTCCTTCCAATTCCATGTCTAAGAACAATTGCAGTGCTTCTTCAAACAGCTCGTTTTGTGTATAAGCAGTCATAACGGCAGTCCAGGAAACAACATTCTTTTCTGGCAAAACATCAAACGCACAATTAGCATCATGGGGACTGTCACATTTCCCATACATATCAACAAGTGCACTACCCACATACACATTCAGCTCAAGCCTCCTCTTCAACGCTTGGGTATGCACCTGACTCCCAAGAACCAACTCTTTCATGCTAGCACAATGCCCAAGAATTGCGACATATGACACATAATCCCATTGCCCAATTCTTCTTACCATGCTTCTCACTATACTGACAGAACCATCCATCTGGCCCCGATTAAGAAACCCATTTATCATTGAGTTGAATGCGAATACATCAAAACTGGAAACATTTTCAAATACCTTCACCGCATCCTCCATGTGTGCACATTGGCAGTACATATGTAGCACCGCATTGCAAACGTAAGAGTGATCTGCTAACCCAGCTTTGATAGCATGTCCATGGCACTGCCTCCCCGTATCATAGCTCCGGACATGAGCGGCTGCTGCCACAGCCGATGACAGGACGTACTCATTCATACCGAAGTCGGCCGCCCTGAGAAGCGCGAGGGCGTCCTTGTGACGCCCGGAAGAAGCGTACCCGGACATGAGCAGGTTCCCAGAAACAGTGTTCCGGGAGGGCATCGAGTCGAACACCTGGCGGGCGAGGCCTAGGCGGCTGCACTTCACGTAGAAAGCAATGAGGTGGTTGTACTGGACCACGTCGAAGCGAGAGGTTCTGACAACCTTCGCGTGAATCGCCTTGCCTATGGAAAGGTTGCCGGCGGCGGCGGCGGCGCGAAGCACGGCCACGGCTGCACGCCGCTGATCGACCGACGATGCACCAATAGGGCAAGCTCGGGCGGCTGCCATGCCTCACCCTCCCTCCCCCTTTTCCCCGCGCAGCGCGTCCGAGCCCCCCAGCCGGCACCACCAGAGTTGGCGAAGAACGCGCGCGGCGGCGGCGTTTCAAGCAGCCGAGCAGGCGCCAGCCGCCAGCCGCCAGCCGCCAGAAAGCACGAGCCTTTCTCGGGTTGCTTCCCCGTAGAAACCCACCCCTCCCTCCCCCTTTTCCCGCGAGGAGCGCCACAAGCCACCAGACGGCAACACCGGAGTTAGGGAAGAAAGCGCGCGGGCGGCGGATTTTCACGCAGAGCAGGCACCAGCTGCCCGTAAACCGTAGTAGGGTACGAGCCTTTTTCGTGGGCTTGTGGTCTGTTGCTTTGACATCTCGGCTGTTATGTGCCCGGCTGCCCGCCCAGCCCATCTGTTGTCTGTCATTTGGACAAGGTCCGAGGCAAAGCGGCAGCCACCCCCAATTACAGTAACACATGATGTTTTCTAAAAATTTCTTCGAAATTACTTTTCCAAAAGAGCTCTAAATGCTTTAGAATTCAGAGATATATCCACAGTAACACTGGTGAAGATCTTTCAGTTATTGATCAGAGCTAGGTATGTGAGCTCAACAGTGTTAGGATCCACGTGTCATTGATTGGGTGGCGTGCGTTAGCATTCACCATTTTTTGACTTGCATTAGCAACAAGGGCTCTCCAGGAATTCTTTAGATGTACCAGTGCATTACCTCTAGCCCTTTTAGTCTCTTGTACAGTCTCCAGAAGTCAAGCCAAAAGGCAGCAAGAGTACAAAATTTTCCTTCAGAAGAAGGCAGAAGTATATGATATGGGCACTGGAACTATTTTGTCAATGCTACGAAGGATTGTATATTTTCTTGTCATTAGTCTTTCCAGCCGTCTTTGGTGGATCTCCTTGAAGCGAGACCCTTCGACGATAAGCTGGGCATAGGTTTGGTTGGCGTCAATGGGGCCTCCTCATCATCCCACTCGTCTCCCCAGTTGTCATCCCACTGATCAGATTGATCCTCCTCTTTCTTTCCTCCAGTTGAAACCGGAAGCTCAGACACATCAAGCTTCTGGTATGCAGGACCACCATTTTGGTTACGCATTCTCCAAAATTTGATGCATGCTCCCACAACTCCGATGAGAACAAAAACAGGCACAAGCATGTATAGTGAGGGAAGGCTGGGAAGCCGCATTCGCATTACTCGATTTGTTTCCCTCGCAATTGCTCGGTGAATGCTAATATTACAGGTTTCTTCTGCAACCCTCAGAACTATCGCCATGTTTACTGCATCACTGATAGAAATACTCACCTGTGTCTAGTTCAACAATAGGAAAATAACAAATGATCAGAACACTGATAAAAACATTGAAACAGCATGAGAAAGATCCAGTTCCCCTTGAATAAATGCTGATAAGAGCAGCAGTAGTATACTAAACATTCTGCCAATCCTAACAGACACTGTCAACAAGCACTCAAATAAGCTGGTGCAGCTACGTGTGTATATAAATCATGGGCTTACCATATTGTAGTTCATGTGAAATATCTTTATCTAAAAGTGTTCATGTGAAACATAGAACTTGTGAACATACGTTGGAATGCAATTTAAATGAACTTTTCACCCATGAGGCCATGGTAATGGCAAACAGTAACAATCCTCCCATAAGTTTATGAAAAACACTTTCTTCTGAAACAACACATACAGAAGCGACACACTATACATATCATATATGGAAAATTATGCCAGAAAACTCGCAATATAATCCTCTCACAAGCTTGCTGGAAAAAACTGTAAGAGCGAAAAGCCGAAAACAGGCAGTCTTTTCTGAAGTAACACATGCTGGAGCAACATCATGTAAATTATATATATATATATATATATATAAAGTTAATCCAGAAAACCTATCATTATAATTATCTTCAAGACATATTACTCATTTGCATTAACTTACCTCATTGTGATCATTTGCTTTAACACGGACAGTACCTTCGGCTGAAGTGATAAAATCTGGAGCTGTGATGCTAACATCAAGTGGGTTCATGCCTTTATTGTCCATCAGAAGTGATAGAGCTAATGAATCTGGTTTCAACTGTAACAAGTTATTTATGTGCAAAACATGGAAGAAACTAAGAAGAAGTAACACTTCTATTTTAACCATATGTGAAGCAAAATCTTTGGAGAGCAAATAATGAAAATCTAACTTTGTAAAATGTTTCTATTTAAGGTGATAAGGTCACAGGTTTTTTGAGGAAACATTATTTGCTTAAATTCTTCAGGGATACAATTTGCTTGTGATACAGCAAAATTGTCAGCCAAAGTCTTGGCTATAAGTTGACAATAGTTAATCGTAATTGGCCAAAACAATGTTGACAGGGTAAAATTATAGTTGGAGACCAATCATGTGTTAAAATTTGATCCAAGTACCCAGTTTTACTAGCGGTCCTGAAGCTTAATCTTTTAGGCCCCAAAACTTGCTTAGTGGTTCCAAATGCCAATTACATCAAGCTATGAGCTACCAATCAACTGACAACAAAAAATGATGTTTCTGGGATCTAAAAGGTTCAATCACCATGGCTAAGCCCAATACAAAATCGGCCTATCAATTTGCTATCAGCCTGAATATTCCTTTGCAGCCAGTTCTGGGATGAATGTAACAAGGTAATTTAGGAATGATGCTCAATGAAAATATTACTGGTATAACTGGTATAACACAATTTGCAAATGGACCATAAAAAGGAAATGAGAAGTCTTCATGGAGATAAGATAAGCATACTTTTGCACAAGAATTAACTGTGCACTAACAGAGGTTAAAGAGAATATTTAATGGCTAGAAAATCACCTTCTCCAGGAACTTTCAAGCAGGCGATAAACTTTTTATTTTCAATGACACATCTATGGGATGGATCACACTCCTTGATAAGAGGATCTTGTGAGAAATCAGTTGCATGCGAGGATTTTGCTGTGCTGATATCTTTGTCCATTACCACCTCATCTTTTGTTGGGCTAGTTCCTTCTGCTGATTTGTCCTTCTTATTGTTCTTATCAGTTTCATCCTTTGCTTCATCGTGATGTTCTCTATTAGGATTTGTTCCATCATGCCGTCCAACGTCTGACTGTGCTATATTGCTATCATCATGTGTTTCTGCTTGTAGAATATTTGTATTGGCCTGAACTTAAATGGAAACGATATATCAACAGCAACAAAAACAAACACATTGTGGCACCAATTAGTCACTGGACCACTGGTGAATTGAGTTTGACTATCACAAACTAATTAATAAAAGGAAGTCTTTCAGGTGGCATGAGGATCATGATGATAAGTGCCTGAACTCTGAGGGCACAAGAAGGCTTGAGAGTGATGCATTGCTGAATGCTGACCAAGCTAGCTTGAAGCATAAAAAAAAACTAGAAGCAATCATACTCTGGCAGAACTTGCCAACTTGTCTTGGTTCCCATGTTTTGCAATGGCCAGAATTAAAACTAGACTAGAATCATTTCCCCCAACAATTAAACGCACAAGTAGTCATCATTCAGAGTAATTAAGCTAATCGTACAGCATCGTATCTCATGATCCAGTCAATATTTTATTGTCACAAGATCGAATCCCCATCCCCACCTAGCAGGAAGCAACAGTTTGGATCGAGAAAATCAACAAGCCACTCTTCAATACTTCCGTGTGGAAAAGTTACCTCTTCTGCGGCGGCAGCAACCAGGCATGCCACCAGGAGCAGCACGCCGCCCCGCCGCATCCCGGCAGCGGCTAAGCTCGCACTGCTCCGGCCGAATCTAACCGCGCGCCGCCGGCCGGAGATCTGGAGCGGAGCCGAGCCGAGCCGAGGCGCCCCTATCCTATCTACCTGTGTGTGTTGGTGGGAGATTTTAGGATTGAGACGGCCGGAGCAGACAAGGAACCAGCAGCCGCCGCGAGACGAGAAAGGAAACCTCCACCGGAGACGGAAAAAAAAAATCACGCAACACGAAAAAAAATGGTCTTGACCTTTTCTTCGCTTATTACTGGCTGGCGGCTGCTCATCTGCAAAGGTAAGTTAAATTAATATTTTTTGGGGGGAAACGTAAGATAAATTTAAAGATGTATACTATCAAATTCAAAAGCACCAAGCACGATCTAGGATCTACTAGCACGTTGCATTGGGGTCTGGTGATGCAGAAGTTCAAGGTGCACGTCTTATTTTTAGGACGTTTACTAGAAGTTTAAGTATAGATTTGTAGAGCGAGAAAATAATAGTTTTATCATCATCATCTGGATCGCGAACACCAGCTTGTGTAATTTAAGGCGAAGCTGGTGGATGGCCGATGGATATTTATCTGATCGGTTCTTCGGCCACTGGATTCAGAGTAGTTTCAAAACTGCACCAACGGTTTCAGAACTTCGACTGCACGGGCAATTGCTCTAGCAGCCGCAGCTGCAACTTTGACACGGCGTTGGTCTAAAACAGCACAAATGCTTGTGGTTCATTGATGACTTGATATGTACAGTACTCCCCACAGATTCTGATGAGAGTGTGAAACAGTGGCCTACAAAAACACAGATTCTGATGAGAGTGTGAAACGGTGGCTACAGAAACCAGGATTTACTTTTTAGTTCTAATCAAGTTTGTGGACTTTACATTTTTGTTATATATATGAATGATATATATATATCTTTAAGTCTAATTATTATATATTGATATGTGGTTGTTGACGCAAAAATCACATGCATTCTTACGTCTCCTTGCTCGAAGGCCTAGGAGTATATGCTTAGCTCCAGTATAGGTTCTAAATAACCCGAAAGTGGTTTGTAGATGTGTCAGTCAATTTAATCCTACAATTAACAAGATTAAAAATATTGGTTGTATTGAACACATCGGCTAATGGACCGATGATAGCGTCGGCCGATAACACCATATCGGTTGCATATCCAATACATATAAGCATGAAAAATAGCATATCGGCTAAAAATCCATCTATCCCATAGTAAAAACGAGGAGATAGAGTATTTTATGGAACCAATCGGCCGATAAGCCGATGTCGATTTTTGCCACCAGCTGATGCACGCTAAGAGTTGGGATGACTCAATCGGCTGGGATAACAATGAAGCTCTCATAACCATGATACCTCATCAACTAGAACTCCGATGAAACGATGGAATAAACCCGCCGACTCAATAGAATCAACCTTACTAACAACAATCGAGTAGATCGAACTGAACCGAAACAGTATGAGGTTGAAGGCAACAAGGAGAACCTATCTCGCTAACAGATCTGGCACACACGTGATCGACATATCAGATCTAACTAAAAGGTTGAAGTAATGCAGCCTCAGATAGAGCCGATATATCAGGATAACTAGCAGATGCAAGAACTCAACTAAAATGTCGGATTAAACCGAGAAAGTCTTGGCTGAACAAATGCATCCGCCATGTGACGAGACATATTTCTTGCTAGAGATTGAACTAAATCGATGCATCCCAGCTCGAGACAGGAAATCGCCGAGAAAAACTACATTACCTCTACTCCTAAAAATATAATGTTGCGTCGAATAGAAATTGAATAGATTGATTCTGAGATGGTTTATAAGGGTCTCCGGATACACATATTTATACCATAGGTTAACAACTAATCCATATTTAAGATAAAATCTAAACTAACTTATTATCTAATAATTAAAGATAAAGATTTGGTAAGCCCGAGTCCTCTTGTGTATGTCTTGTCCTTGCCCGTTAAGCTTCTTCTGGCGGCCCATCAGCGCAGCTGTTTGGCCTGCCATCCTCACAGCGCGTCGGTCTAAATTTTGGTGTCAACAATGGTAAAAGTGTAAATTACACTTAAATTATAAGTTTATAAGATAAAAGAAAACAATTATAGATCATGTCTGAGGACAGGCGGGACCCACATCAACGGTCTATTTAAAACCTCGCCCCGTTGCTCTCTCCGCAGTGCCACCAGCCCACCAAACCATCTTCTTCTGCAAGACTCCAATCCAATCTCCGCGCCAGTCTCGCCGCCTTCGCGATCTCCGCCGGTCGGCCATGGCGTTCAGCAAGATCAAGGTCTCCAACCCCGTCGTCGAGATGGACGGTTAGTGTCAGATCCCTCCCCTCCCCTCCCATACCCCCACGGATCTGTTACTAGTCTCCAATATGGATTCCGGCATGCAAGTCCTCGACTCGCCGTGCGTCTCGCTGTATCCTTCCGGGACTTGCTTTGTTTGAGCTGTCTTTTAGTCTAAACACACCGTAGGAAGTCTCTCAGGTCCAGTAGATCCTTTACACTGCGCTTGCTTGGCTAGTGTTCAGTTCAGGATTCGATTCGCCACAGAAGTTTTCGTTGAGGATGTACGTAATTGTCGCATTTTTTTCCCGTGTGCAGGTGATGAGATGACTCGAGTGTTCTGGAAATCTATCAAGGACAAGGTAGTGGAGACTGGTTTTGATGTGCTTTGACCTTCCCTCGCCGGTGTTCTTATAAAAAAGATTATTTTTTTTTGCCCTCAATCTGTAGCTTATCTTCCCGTTCGTCGACTTGGACATCAAATACTTTGACCTCGGACTTCCATATCGTGATGCAACCGACGACAAAGTCACAGTGGAGGCAGCGGAGGCTACCCTCAAGTAAGAATTTTGTGCTAACTAAGCTTCACAAGGACAGAGTCACTTGATTCTTGATTTGTAGTTGAATTGTTAATTGCTTGAAATGAGTAATTGTGTAATTGTACATGTTAGAAATCTATATTTTCAATTTTCCTTTCTCTTACTTACAGTCACTCACTTACTTGTTCATGACTTCCTTCGGTTCTTCTTAGCTAAACTGTCTTCTTAGCTGGCTTGTTGCCTTTGTTGAACATTTCATTGCATTGCATGGTGATTCCTCTCTTTTCTATTGTTCATGTTCCTGCTCCTCAAATCCTCCGTAGGTACAATGTGGCCATCAAGTGTGCAACAATTACACCAGGTATATTTGTTATTCTCCGTTGACATGTGTTGACAAAACGACAACTGTTTGCAACGATTTCGTAACTGATCGTTGCATCGAAACCATGGCAGATGAAGCAAGGGTTAAAGAGTTCAACCTGAAATCCATGTGGAAGAGCCCAAACGGCACAATTAGAAATATCCTAAACGGTAAGGTGCTGCTGTAATTTCATTGTTTCATTTGGTGCAGACTTTGGGAATTCTGACATTTTTTTTTTCTGTTCTTGGTACCTTTAGGCACTGTGTTCAGAGAACCAATTATCTGCAAAAACATTCCACGTCTTGTTCTAGGTATTGGGAGAAGACCAGAAACTACTAATTTTTGTGTGATTTTTCTCGAGCTTATTGAATTATTGGTGATTTCAGGATGGAATAAGCCCATCTGCATTGGAAGGCATGCATTTGGCGATCAGTACCGCGCAACAGATGCCGTTATCAAGGGACCTGGCAAGCTTAAATTGGTTTTTGGTATGCCTATGTTACCTCATACTGTATTGCATATATCAATAGAGCGGTTTCCTAGCTAAACGCCTTAATTTAAAATTGCAAATTAAATGGTTGGAAACCAATTGATGTTAATACAATTTGTGCCTATTTCTTTATTTTTTTGTTGTTAGAGGGGAAGGATGAGGAGATTGAGCTGGAGGTGTTCAACTTTACTGGTGCTGGAGGAGTGGCCTTGTCTATGTACAACACTGACGAGGTACAGCTTGTCACTTGCTACTGTTCATTTCGGTCTTTGGATATGCATATACTGTTCTTTTGTGGTTCATGCTCTTAGCATTTGATCATGTAGTCCATCCGTGCCTTTGCTGAGGCTTCTATGGCCACTGCTTATGAGAAGAAATGGCCATTGTACCTCAGCACCAAGAACACAATTTTGAAGAAATATGATGGCAGGTATTGATATGCTAGCCTATTCTAACACAGACTGTTTTTATATTGAATGTACTTTTGCTATAGTGCAACAAATTGGTCTGACGAGTGGTGATTTCTCTTGCACAGGTTCAAGGACATCTTCCAGGAGGTCTATGAAGCTCAGTGGAAATCAAAATTTGAGGCTGCTGGAATATGGTATATATCCAGATTGCATTTTTACCTTGGTTTTTCGTCAGCATATCTTATTGTGTTGGGTCCCTATTAGGTATGAGCATCGTCTTATTGATGACATGGTTGCCTATGCACTCAAGAGTGATGGAGGCTATGTTTGGGCTTGCAAGAATTATGATGGAGATGTGCAGAGTGATTTCTTAGCACAAGGTTATAATTATAATTTGCCCAACGGCATGGTTTACAATTTGTACTCAAGCTTTGAGTTATGTTAGCTTGCTCTCAGATAAGAAGTATCGAATAGTAAAGGCTCAATGGTATTTTAGCTTGTAATAACTATTTTTTTACTTGCAGGTTTTGGATCATTGGGTTTGATGACATCAGTTTTGGTAGGTAACCACATTTTATTTGTATTACCAACTCATGGTAAATATTTCATATGGCTTGCTGATTATAATTTTGTTATTATTAAAGAAATAAGTGAATAATAAAGAAATAAGTGAATTTCACTTGGATGTGTGCTAGACATGACAATTTTTATGATGATGCTACAACTGTTTGCTGCGCGCATGTTCTAGGTATGCCCTGATGGCAAAACCATTGAAGCTGAAGCTGCCCATGGGACTGTCACCCGTCATTACCGAGTTCATCAGAAAGGAGGTGAAACCAGTACAAACAGCATTGCCTCGATCTTTGCATGGACAAGAGGACTTGCACACAGGTACATGTAGTAACTAATATAGTTTTCTACCGTATGTGGAAAATGTCCATCTGTTTTCTCATTTACATGGCAAAAGATGGCCGCATTGCTTTCTGCCAAAGTGCTGATGATGTGACAAATACTTCTGTTGCTCAATTACCATTGTTCAGGCTTGTGACTTCGTCTCGATTTGCCACCTTTGTGTGATATACAGGGCAAAGCTAGATGACAATGCTAGGCTACTGGAATTCACTCAGAAGCTTGAGGCTGCCTGCATTGGTGCTGTCGAATCTGGGAAGATGACCAAGGACCTTGCACTTCTTGTTCACGGATCTTCAAAGTACGCTGTTGCATTCATATGTTTTGCTGCTCACACTGCATTTTGTAACTTGTACCGACTGGTGTCTCAATCTCCTACTCTTCCTTGATCTACAGTATCACAAGGAGTCATTACCTGAACACTGAAGAGTTCATCGATGCGGTTGCTGACGAGCTCCGATCAAGACTGGCAGCCAACTAAAGCTAAAAGGATCCCCCTTTTAAAAGGTTTTCATGCTTCCATGCCGCCCATCGCTTCGAGTCATTTTGCTGTTATTAAAGTGAACATGTTTACTTAGATGAAACATTCCAAAGTGGCTGTCATTCGATGCTACAGATCCAAATTTTTGTGAGATGTATGTGACTTGATCGTTCGATATCACAAATAAAGTTTATTTCTACACGTCCTCGTCCCAGGAAGGAGAGAGAAAAACAAGGTAGGAGAGTAGCCGTGTAGCAACAGTGTATTCGCCATTTAGCCCGCGATGAACAGAAGGAGCGGTCGTGAATAGCAGGATGGGCTTTCGGCGAAGGTTGGGTGGTTGGCCGGGAGTTAAGAAGTCATATACACAGACCACAAGCGG
>KE373148.1:115923-130062 GCA_000418225.1 Zizania latifolia | reverse complement strand
AGGACGGATGGTCTACTTTTTAATATTTTCTTCTATTTTTACTCTTGTGAAATAAATGATATCCTATTGTATTCATAAAACAAAATTTCTTAAATCTTATAGACAAGTCTAAAAAGAAATCGAATAAAGTTTTTTAACGCTTCAAGATTAGTGCTGCTAAGTGGCAAAAACTGAGCAGAGGCCTCTAGACGGTGTTTACTCCCCACCTACGCTACGTGGGAGGTCAAGGCACGACGTTGGTTCCCCTCATTTATGTAGGGTTTTGCATAGTTCTAGTTGCCTAAGCTTTTGACAGAGAAAACCGGTTTATGTTTATGCAAATTCAGGTTGCAAATTTAGAGATGCAGCAGAGCTGCACTGCTTGGAAAGGGCACTCCAGTGTGGGTACTCATGCATGTGACAGATGCGTCCTGGCAGCTCATGCTGTGAGCTGTGCACGACGCCATCTCTGCAGGTTGCTATGGTTGATGAATGATAATGTCTAGGTTAGGTATTTGTTGGGATGCCTGCAACGCTAGGGTTGAACGGGTCTAAAATTAAACAGTGTAACAGTATCCAGGTCGGATACGTACGGTATTGACTGTAAAAAAAATGCAACAGCAGCATCTAATAATATCATTTTATATCCCTAAATCTATATGTTATTAAACTAATTGTTAGTTAAAATTTATAAAATTTGAATCTAAAATACGTAGACAACTTAGATTTTAGAAAGAGATAGCAATGTATATTCAGCATAGTAACATGTCAACTATGGGGCCAAGAGCTGACGCCATGCAAACCACGTGGACCTCTTCTTCCTCTGTAATTCAAATCTCAAAAAGAAAAATCAAGCACCACTGTCAACTGCATGCGTAAATCGCAATGCGTTTCTTTAACACTTGTGGCCATCATCCTATGCATCTTTTCGTCGCCTTCATAAATTAGGATTAATTACAAGATCGTTACGCATGTGTTCGCCTTCGATTCTCTGAAGAAAGTATAGCTTTTTATGCTCTTTCGTGACTGGTCAGATCAGTGCCATTCCATCCATGATCTATCGTAGTATTTAACAGCACCGAGATGGAAGAGTTCAATGTTTTGTGTTACCTAGCTTACATGCCCAGCTCTTGTGCCGTTTTTTGTCCTTCAGGTTCTCTCCAAATCAGTCAGAATTCCTGCCAGTGACGGCTCGTTGGCCACTTTGCTACTTCTCTCGTGTTATATTTCCTCACTGCTCATGCAGGTCATCGTCATCTTCTTCTTCTCGTCGTGAAAAATCTCGTCGTGTTCCCTCTGTCTATCGGCCTGTACGTCTCTTCAATGTCGGGGGAGGATGAGGCGAAGCCCGTGACGGTGAAGATCATCGAGACGGTGTACGTGCAGGCCGACACCGCCGACGAGTTCAAGTCCGTCGTCCAGAGGCTCACCGGCAAGGACGACGCCGTCGCTGCCGCACCGGAGCACGATAGAGCTCGGAGGTTTGGCTCAGAGAAAGAAGCCAGCCACCATGACGATCACAAGGTAAGCCCCTCCTCCTCCAACTCAAAAAAGAGCGGCAGCTGAGATCCTAAGATGCTGCACTTAATTGATGAGCAATTAGCATGCTAATTAATTCCTTTTCGTTTAACTATCATGTTATTTTAATCTTACTGTGCTTTTATTTGCCTTGTAAATTTGGAATAGAAGCTATGAATAACACAATCCTTTCATCTCCTTTATGAACCATTATGAACACAATATTGACTCCTTATTGGCCTTGCGAAAATCTCACATCAGCTGGATTTGTAGCTCTGCATCAGACCCCAACAAATCCAGAAAAAAAAAGAGATCAAATTAAGGTTATTAGTTAGGAGCAGTTTTACCATCTTGAGAAGGTACTGCGAAGTATAAGATACCAGCAGGTACTAAATTAAATCTAACCGTTAATTTGGTAGGAGCAAGATTGGAACAACGGCAACATCCCACCGGCCAAAGAGAGCATGCCGTCGCCCTAACGTCGACGACCTGCCGCCCAACCGGCCGCGCCGGCCGTGCCGCCGCGCCGCCCTACAGCCCAGGCCACCCCGCCGCCCAGCCTCCTCGTAGATCCCGCTGCCCCCTCGCACATCCCGTCGCCCGCGCCACGTCGCCCACACCACGCCGCGCCGGCGACCCGTTGGCCGTGCTGCCGCCTCACAGTCCTTGCACAAATCACACGCGAAAATACGAAAATACCATTTTAGTTTAAGATGTACTATTTTCTACCCACCCAGATATCAGTAGGTACTGCATTAATCTCAATCGTTAAATGAATATGATGAATGGCTCAGATTTAGTACCTCTTCTCCCTTAAAGAAAGATGGTAAAATTTCTCATTAGCCAGTCATCCTCGTTAGTCAGTCATCCTTGGTTGCGTGATACGCTCCATTTTGTAATTAATTAACCGGCCGGGCGGTTATTTTCTAATTCCACTAGCAGTTACCGGTAAGTCTCATTTACGGCAGGTTGTGACAAGTCAGTGCCTCACAACAACATTGCTGCTATCACATTGAATAAATTAAAAGATTCTCCCTGATTGCCTTTGATTAACTGTTCCACAGTATGACTGCACTTTGAGTAAGTGACTGCATCAGTTAATTCTCTGACACTGTTTCAGCAAATCTCAGGACTTCCATAATTTGAATCCATAGAAAACAAGCTGATGTTTCCGCCTCACGGAGATCGCCGATGAGGCCGCTGCCCGCACAAAGAGATCAATTTATCGTATATGAACATCAGAAATTATAAACTTGTTCGGTTGTTCGTTTTTTTAAAGTCTACAAACCGAACCAAAAGCTGAATTGTCTGAAAATAAAAACCGATTTAAAAAACGAATAGGCATAAACGAAGAGGATCGTGAAGCAGAGCCTTGACAGGCACACGAAGTCTATAATGCGCAGAGCTACGACGTCCGCGGACTTGACGAATGCTAAGTTGCCTGTTGAGCTCGACCCTGTTCAACTGTTCAGTTTTGTCTTTTCAGTGGAGCTCCTGCTAGTGTGCAAATGCAGTTTCGTCTAGTCTATGTTCAGAAATTCAGCAAAAGAATCGGCGTCACTTGTACAGGAAATACCTCCTAAAAGTTCCGGTTGTTAATACGTGCTTCACATTCTCCGAGACTCTCACAGTCACAGTGAGATCAAGAAAAATACTTTGACAACGAAAAATTGATCCATGGTGACAGATTGCGTATACCCTATGGTAAAGGAGTGATATAATGCATCGTTTTTCAGATGCTCAGCCTCTGCCAGCGAGCCTTTGCTGTTGCAAATGCTGGTTTTGGCTTTCCCGTTGCGACTGGAACGTGGACGCCTTCTCCTTGAGCTCCTGGAACGCTCGCATCGTGTCACCGTCGAATCCACCTGCAAACTGCATGAAAAGAAAGGATTGAATACCGTAATGAAGCATGCAAACTTGATGACCAGTGTGCAGTAGCGTTACGTGAGCAAATTGAGTGGGTACCTGGTGAACTCTGAAGGCGAATCGGACCCCTTGAAGCATCAGATCCTCTTCGTCAGGGCCACCTTTTATGGCCTCAAGCTCAGAGGAAACCCTCCTCAGGTATTTCATCGCTAGCTTCACTGACTGGAGTTTGATCTGCACATCAAGGCTCATCTTGTCATTGAAACACCAGGTTTGTTCAGAGATGCAGATAGAGTAAACATAGGAGAAGCAAATTAATTTACAACACTGTACACTTATCCTAACAATTGCCATGCTATCAGGAAGCTAAATATTTCCAAATTTCAAGTAGGTAATGGACCATCTCTTGTGTGTAGTGTTGTATTTCGTTGTGAAAAACACCGAGGACCGATCCATGTTAGCAGCAAAAAACCAAGCTTCAAATTTCAGAAGCGATCATCATTCTGTGCAAGCAGTGCAGCATGCAAGACAAAACGGATTCACGAGAACCCATGGCTCATTTGCACATCGTGCTGCATATCACAACAGGTGCCAGAGAGCCTTCTCATCACCGGTCCCCAAAGGCAACCAGATTTACCCCCAAATTATCTTTGTTGTGTCACGAGCGTGTGTCCTGTGGCGATTTAATGTTTTTTGTAACATCCTTGGGCTTGTACAGGTGCATGAAAATCAAAACAAGCTTGCCCAAAATGACCTTATCGAGCTTCGCTTCTGTGCTACTTAAACTCAAATACCAAGCTGTAGCAATTGGGGAGAAAGAAATTTAGCCACTGAATTACCTGGCTAACTATTCTTGTGTCCTGCATCCACTCCCATGGGATCTGATAGCCACGGTACCTGCTCATCGCGCCATCTCGCACACGAGCAAGGCTGTACAGTCCATGCTCCAACCTGGCAATGATCATAGATGAGCACAACGAGCAGGCTACAAGTATACGTAGTTGATTGGTCAGAGCAGAATTAAGCCGCGTGCATGGAGGATGTCACCCTTACTTCTCGAATAGTGCCTGCATCTTCTTGAGAGCAGAAGAGCAGGGCTGCCGGGGATCATCGCAGAACGATGACGCCTCCTCCTCGATCTTCTTCAGGTCACGGTATCCGAACGCCGCCTCGCGTAGCGCGTCCGCCTTCTGCTCCGGCCACTCGAAGTGCTTCAGCACTGCTCTCTCGTCCACCTGTGCAGAAATCCGGCGAACATTCAAGGTCAGTTCATGTTCAGCCCGATCTCCTCCTCCGGCCACCTGTTAAGGGTGAATGACTGGCAGGTTAGCTCACCAGCCGCGAGAGCTCGACGTCGAGCCACTTGACGAAGGTGACCACGTCCTCGATGTCGACGAACGCCGCGCCTTCCACTTCCTTGATCAGGAAGCGGATGAAATCGCCCTGCCTCTCCACATCTGACTTGATCTGTTCGCCCAACACCCACGCATCAAACATCAAACCATTAGAGATCAGCAAGCAAACATTGAATCATTAACCACGGAACAATACCGCATCCATAAAAGCATACACGTTTGTTTTCAAATTCCTTTGGTTTGGTTCAAGTGCACTTGGCGCGAAGCAACGGTTAGCTCCAACGGCTAGCTGGGCCTCAGCTCAATGCAGGCAGGACACAGCCACGAGGCGGCGAGACACTCGTTGAGTGGAGTGGTGTGTGTATGGCCTCTCAGCTCATTCATTACACTCGCCTTTAAATTCACTAGTCACTGCGTTTAGTGGCAGTGACAGTCTTGGGGCCCCACGAATCAGACTGACAAGGGGGCCACCTTGGATTCCCATCCCTGCATCCAAACTCCAAAGCTACTGATTTCTTTTTTGTTCCCAACCCAAAGTACACATTATCTTGCCCTGTAATCTTTTATCCTACTAGTACTCATTTGCTCCTATCCCTCAAGGGGATCAGAAAAATCCAAGAAGAAGAAATGCACGCAACACGGAGGAAATGTTAATGACTTGCAAACATTCAGAGTGATTCCAGTAGTGGTCTCTCCACGGAATCGGGGTGGTGAACTCGAGAAAGATAAACAGGGAAGATGTTTGTTTTACTTGTATGGCTGTTTCTTTGTTCAACACTTTGAGTCAGTTTGTTCGAATTTTTGCTTTCGAGATTTTTCGTGGAGAAACGAAGAAGAGCGATGATTTTTCAAAGAGATTACGGGGGAAATGCGTCAAAAGAGAGAAAAATGAGCCAATTTTAAGCAAAAACGACTTACCGCCAGAAGATGGGAGGAGCGGTTCTCGATCTCGCCGATCATGTCCCTCGCGGCCGCCGCGCCGCCGCCGGTGCCCGCTTCCACGCCGCCTCCGTCCCTCTTCGAGTCCCTCCGCATTAGCGAGTGGTAGAACTCCACCACCTCCGGGACTCGCCTCACGCATTGGCCGGACGCCGAAGCCGAAGAAGCCAGAGTCGCGGGGGAAGACGTCTTGGAGTTTCTTCTAGCCGCAGGCGGCGGCGGGGGAGGTGGAGCTGGAGGCCCCGCACTTCCGCTGCTTGAGGTGGATGGCGATGAGCACGCGCTCCGGCGTGCCCCCGTCGGCAATGGCGGTGGAGGCGGCGGCGGTGGCGGGGGTATCGGAGGGAGCTTCGAGAGCTCCGGTAGGCGGCTTCGTGATGCTGCAGTATCTGAAGAGCAAGACGACGTCGATGGGGCTGACGAGGACGAACTGGACGAAGAGTTCGCCGACGAAGCGACTGACGAGCCGGAGAAATAGGACTTGGACTTGAAAGCTACCGGCATTGGCGGCGGCGGCGGCGGGGGAGGAGGAGGACGAACCGATGAACATCCCACGACTTTAGCTGACTTGGCCGAGTTGCTCACCGCATTGGAGCTGTCGGAGTTGTCCGATGACGCCGACGACCAGCAATCGTCGGGACCGGATGCAGCTTCCCGTTGGCGCCTCTTCCTCAGCTCCGTCATTTGCCTCTCCATTTCAAGAATCCTCTGCTCATTTTCCCTGGAACATGACACGGCGGCTTCGAGCGCAGCGCGCAGCCGGGCGTTCTCGGACTCGAGCCGAGTCAAGGCGTCCTTGCACCGACCAAGCTCGCTGCTCTTGGCGGCGAGCTCTGTCTCCAAGAAGGGCACAATGGCGACGGTCTCCTTGAGTATCTTGTGCTCCAGCAGCTCGGTGCGGAGGCGCGACTCCCTCTCCTGCAGCTCCTCCACGAGGCGCACCAGCTCACCGACCTCCGGCGTGGCGCGCGCCGGCTGCACCTGCGCGGACGACCGCGGGAAGTACACCCCGAACGACCGCGCGAAGGCGCCCGTCTTGGACCCCGACCCGGCCGGCGCCGCCGACGCCGACGCGGGCGATCCCGACGACCTCCGCCGCGGCGTCTCCGGCTGCGCCCCCGCCGCCGAGCCAACCTGCTGCGCCTGCGCCGCTGGCGCCTTGCGCGAGGACGACGACGCCGCCGCCGCCTTGGGCGTCGCCGGACTACGCTGGAAGCCCATGACCGCCTTGACTCGCCCGGCCACCATCGCAGCAGGTCCCTTCTCTGTCCCAACTCCTGCCGTCGAAGCACGAAATAGGCGACTACTAGTAGGATCGCGTCGCGGACATGGGTGCGCTACTGCGCTCGTGCCAATCCTACTCCCCTCTCCTCCCTCTCCCTCAAATCAGCGTAGGCTTTTCCGGTTTAAAAGAGAGTGAGCTGGGCGCAGTGTCCGAGGAACGGTCTTGGGGTTGGTCCGAGTGGAGCGACGAGCGCTGCGAGGAGTGAAGGCTGGATGGTTGTGGATGGAATGGATGGATGGTTGTATACTCGTCAGCTCGTTGGGTGGTGGTGGAGGTGGAATCTGAACGTTGGGTGAGGCCGGTGGATGCATCACTCGACTTGGATGTTGTGAATCTGGAAACTCCTCACGAGTCACCACCTTTTCGCTTTTGCTTTACTTCTTTGTTCTTCAACAGCTCGATGTAGATTAATTTATCAGTTGGTTTCAACAGATAAGTGTGTTGTACTGCTGCCTTAGTGCCACCTCAGTTACCTCTCAACTTCTGCTTTAGTGCCAATTAAACGGCATTCAAAATTTGTTTCAGTAAAAGATTATTTCTACTCACTCTATACTCCCAATGCATGTTTAATTGGAGCATACAAATTGCAACCATAAGTACTAACGAGAATACTACTAATTTGTGTTGAATTGCTAAAATGGAATATTTGTAGGACGGAGGAGTAGGCCTGATGGCTCGGACATCTCCCACACGTCAGATTTGGAATGGACGGTCTGGATTGAATTCCGCCGAACAGGTTCGATCCCAATTAGCCGCTGATCCCAATGCAAAGCTTGTCTGCTTCTGCTTGCCCTCATTCATTAACAAGAAGACGCCGGAGCCTCGCCATTACTGCCATGGTTTTACACACATCAATGCTCGCACATCTTTACAGTGCACACAACAGTCAACACACTATAACACCAGTGGCGCCTGCTGCAGCTGGAAAATTTTCCCCTGTCGATTCATCGAATCCGCATTTCAGCTGTTGTGCAGTTGCATGTTGCATCTTCAGGCCCATACAAATGATGAACAGTATCTACATCTGATGAGTACTTACTGCTAATGGGGCTGACCAAATCTGACCAAATCCAAAGGAGAGTGACACACTTAATTACTTCTTGTCATTTCATGTGTGACGCTGCATTGCCCTACCTCACTTGTCCGTATATTGCACGTAGCAACAGTAGAAAACAACCGGCATAGGACCACGCAGAGAGTCTTCAGGCATTTCATCATGGAGGACCCACATGCCAGTGACAGTGGGACACGCTTGTGTCACTGGATGTGGGACCACAGGCTCTGCCCCAGGTGTGATGGCATGGCTCCCAGTGTCAGTTTGCAAGCAGTACTCGAACTTAGCTTGGGTATCTGACCTGTGTATGCAGCGTCGATGCAGCGTAGCAGTAAATGGGGCTTCCATGAATGCGAGGGAGAAAACCGTAGAGGAAATAAATGGAGGAGCTAGCAAACCGTTGCTCATCTCGTACGCTCATCGTCTAGTTTGGGATTTGGAGAATTGGAGGCTACACTACATCTCTTCCGTGATTCCGGTCGATTTTAAATTGCAACGGTGTTGGAACGTTGGGCAGAAAGAATAGCAACGGCGGCTTTCTGAAATTATGAATATCTGAACTTCGATGGTTCAGACGAAGCAGCAGTCTGCAGCAGCTGAGCTTGAGCGCCGCACGAATTTTGTCGGGACATCGTTTGCATTGCATTATTGATCCTGTGTGCTTATCACATTCTCAGTTGCAATTAGTTCGTCTGCACAGGAACAAGAAGCCATCATCAGGTCCATTAAAACCTCACTTGCAATGTCGCATTGCTTCCTAGTAGTGCTCTCCATTCCCCCAACGTCTTAATTACAGTCCCAGATATCATTAGTAACGGTAGTTAAGAGGATGATTAGAACGCCCAAATCTAGGACGGAAGTATTGCTCGGGTCGTCCTGCCTCACTGCCTGCAAAACCTGATAGTTTTGGACAAAAATGATGGCATTCACCACGTCGTCTTCTTTTTATGCTTCTGCGAAAAGCTGACCTCGCACGCACCTGCTGTTCTCCAAGCACACAAACGAGTGAAACAAGCGCAATGCAAAGCCCTGCAATGCATGCTCTGCTTGCGTGCGCACTGCAGACAGAAAGCAGTTCACACATGAAAAATTGTCGCTTGATGACTCTCTGCACGCTGGCTCCCCAGTCAAGCTTTGAGCTGCTTCAGTGACAGTGAGAGCCTGAACAAGAACTTGTCGTATCACACAAAGAAACTCGCGCCAACAATTCGTGTCCAAGGATTCACGCCGTCGATCTCGCTGATGACATGTCAGGGATCGTTGTTTCAGATCACGAGAAAGTTTCAGATCATCGGGGCAAGAATCAAGATGCTCGTGTGTTGTCAACCGTGTGGTAGGTTGGTTGCTGGAATGAGCCCGGCAAGGACGAACAATGCGAAGACATCGATGGAAGAAGCACTGCCGAATGCTAAGCTAGGCTAACGCCATTGATCAATCGCGTTATGGCAGGGGACGCTTTGTTCTAACGCTACCAGATTAGTCGCCATGGAAAGCAGTATCATCGACGCAAAGGATTTCCTAGCTAGGTAGATGGAGCACTATCGCCGTAGGAGAAGATTGAGCATTGTCTTCATGCACGAACTGAGGATGAGAGATTCGATTGATCGCACCCAGGTTGGTGAAACTTGTTTTAATCCTGGCGTGTTTGTCACTTTAAGCAACCCCTATTGCCCTGTGACTGTGAGTTGCATACAAGATGAATGCTACGGATCAAGTCGTGTCATAGTTTAAGTGGATGATCTAACCAAAAGTTTCTGCAGAGTGCAGACTGCAAAAGTTCTGAATTTTTTTAGGATGGATCAGTTTGGATTCAAATTGAGATAGATGGCATTGTGCGTTAGATGTAGGCTGTCGGCCCATCATATTTTGGACCGAACAATGGTAGCTATCAAAAATGGCCCATTGCCCCTCCGGATTTTGGACCGTCCCCAATGGTAGCGACCCAAAATAGGCCTACACCTACACGATTCTGTTCGATGGTGGCCGTAAACTGAATCTCTGAACTCGAACAAGTCATATATTCATACCGCATGGCTTTCCACTCACTGACATTTAGGCTTCTCTGGGGCGTGCAGTCGCTCACGAATTCCTCATCGCCGCCGAGGGGCCGACGCGAACCTCTCGGATGAGTCAAGATTTATCCCCACTATGGCACTATCAAAGGACTGGAAGTATCAAAAGCAAGCAAGGATTCTGCTCGACGATGGCCATCAGCCCATAACTGAATATCTCAACTCCAAGTGAGCAGCACCCATTCTTGTTCTGGCAGGCCAAAAACCTGAAAGCCCAACGCTGATCCAGCTGATTTTCTGCCCTGAAGTGGGCTGGCCGGAGTGAACAATAACACACAGTACTGTTTCACTTTTTCCAGGAAAATATTGTCGGGGGAATGTACGAGTGCGTGCAGTTGAGGCAGGAAACAAGACATTAAGACAACCTCGAAGGAAATTGGACCGGCATTTAACGGCAAAACGGTCTGCTGTATGAAAAGAGCCTCGAGTCCAATACTCGGAGGAACATCCCGACTGCATAAACTCGAAAGACGAAGGCAATGACCGATCCACACTATCAATGACAATAACTTAAAGACGTAACTGTCAATCTTAAATACAAATTAAGATAGCGAATAATGCTGTGATTATTAGCCTATGATCTCTGATGATTTAACCGTTGTAAAGGTACTTAATTGGATAGTTAAAGCCTAAACGGTAACCTCCCGACCCCTGGGATATATAAAGGGATTAGGGATAACTCTCACAGGCACGCATAGAGACACCTTACACTCATACACGCGTGAGCACTCTTGTAATCAAGTTTCTCGACACATACTCTATCACACAGGATTAGGGCTGTTATCCTCCGAAAGACTCGAACCTGTCTAAACTCACTTCGTCTCATTGTTCTTGAGATAATCATAGAATCGCGATCACAAAAAGCTCCATATACTGAACTAAACTACCTCTGTAGATAACTCCATCAGAGAACTGCCGTCTTACGCAACGACAAATATAACACTTCAAAAATCCAAATTGATTTTAGCTTGGTTTGACTCCATTTCAGTTTCTAAAATTCTAAAGTTTATTTTAGCACTATTGGAATTAAATTTAGGTCTTTTCTTAAATGTTTTTATCTATTGAGTGTGTTTCCATTGCGTAGCCACCGACACGGAAGAACGGTATGACAAATTCACCGAAGACCTGGATTATAATCCAGATCAAGTCAAAAAGGATCATTCTTGAATCCATGTTTGTTCAAATTATTTTTATACAAATGCATACTTAGGTTGTTCACTTTTTCCAGAAAAATTTAACACTTAGAAAATCCATAGAAAATAATTTATCTTCGAATTATGATGACTTTTGTCTCGATACAGTGAAATATATTCGAGGAGCATGGTGAGGGACGCCGATTGCCTCTGGACTTTGATGGACTGCGAGGAAGAGGACGAGGATAGTGCCGAGTAAATAACATCTGAAATTAAAGAAATAAATGTTTCACAAATACACTACAATAGAAATTAGCGATCGAAATTGTATTTTAGGAACATGATAGGTCTACTAGAACGTCTAAAATCTAAATGTGAATCTAAGAAAAGTGTCCACATAAGCATGCACTTTATTATTGACTCAAGACATTATTGTTTACAAAGTAAATAAATTCTGCGATGACCCATATACATATATGATAAATGGAGCTCCATAATGGAGGCATATATGTCTATATAGGCAAAGCAATTTTATTCTGAGATCCACTAGGCTTCCTCGTCGACGTGTGAAGCATTTTGGATATTTTCGACGTGTGACGGCGGCATGCACGCATGATCGGCGAACGCCGTAATTAACGGGAAACGAATAGTTAAGCTCGTGACAGAGCTTAAATTTGCTCGAAATCATGCAGCGCCCAGTGGCCGTCGGCGCCCTTGGCCATGCACTTGTTCTTGGAGATCCACCACGCCACCGGCACGGGGTAGTCGTCCTTGAGCGCGTCGACGCTCTTGTTCACCAGCGCCACGTCGCGGTCGACCTCCAGCTTGAACCCACCGGCGCTGCCCTGCTCGCCGGCCACGCAGTGCAGGTAGCACTCGAGGTTGTGCAGCGTCTCCACCGTGCCCAGCGAGCGCAGGAACGGCGACCTGCTTGTGCTGATAGGCAGCCGGACCGCCACGTCCACGTACCCGAGCGGCGGGTAGAGCGGAACCACGTCGCCGGCGTTCTTCACGTGGAGGGCCCTCAGGTCCGGGAACGAGGAGAAGGCCGCCCTGAAGAAGCCATCCCCCACGCGCGGGCTCGCGAACACGATGGCCGTCACTGGGCACGGCGGCTGCGACGAGTCGGCCGGCGGACAGTTGACGCCGTTGGCCACGATGTCGACGGCGTTGAGCGTCGCCAGCGACGCGCCCAGGCTGTGCCCGGTGATGGTGATGCTGGTCACCTCGTCCTTGTACAACTCCATCAGCCTCCTCACCTCCTCAAGAACCTGCATATTGCGTTCTTGCGCGGTTAACCCCTTTAATTTCCCTTTTTTGAAATAACGAGCTTGGTTAATTAATCAATATGATTTGATGGTATCTTATGTGATTAGACATTATCTTAATATACATTAGACATCATCTTTCTAAGAAATGGAAATGTGTTTAGATAGGAAACAGCAATGTCACAATTACAGCCTATTTAGTAAAGTTTTATATTTGACACCTCTAAATTTTATATGATAAAATATATCTAGATTATACTCCGAAAAAACATAATAAATGAGGAATTACTTGCACAAACTAACCTTGACTGAATTTTAGTTGCAGAGTGGTTAATTACCAATTAAACTAACACGCTTAATTTACTAATCATGCTCTTGGAGAAACTAACAAACTAATCCTCCAGTCTTGAAAACATGTTGGCGTATGAAGTATCTTTTTTAAATACTTTGGTCTGGATTCGGCAATCGGCGCATTATGAGGTTGGATGCCATCCTTGATCCTTAGTATTATTCCGCTCTTGCTTATAGAATTATAATATATAGCTTATGAACAAAAATATCTCTATCTATTTATCATTCTACATGTACTATTTTTAGGGGAACCGAATCCACTTTTCAGAGTTGAATGTGCCTACCTAGCAGCGTTTTCTTTTTGAAACAGGTTAATAAGTGGAATTTTCTAAAATAATATATTTTTATTCAAAAATATATTTTGAGTGGTTACTCAAAATATTATAAAACTAGATTTTTGTCGACCATCGGTTTGGTGGCAGGTGTTCTATCAACCTTTAGTTTGGAGATCGGAGCTCCTTCTCCACTATGCCACCAAACATCTAATCAGGATGTTCTATACTTTGATTATTGATTTGGCAATATATTTTCTCTATTGTCAAACCCATAAGAATAGTAAGAGATTTTATCATGTCGACCATTGGTTTAGAGATAGGGTTCCGTCGACCGATGAAATGACGATAATACCTCTATTGTCAAACCAACAGTCGACATAGATCTAGTTTTGTGATTTTTTTAGAAAGTCCATCTTCCGATGTAATTTCAAATAAAAACAAATTTTTATTTAAAAAAAACTTAATAAGTGTATGTGCCTTGGTGCCTGCTGCATATAGCTGATCCTTACAATCATGTAGAGTCTTCACAAATAATGTGTCAATTAATTGCTTGAAAAAGTGATAACAAAGCAGGGGCTGACATGTGGGTCCAATTGAGATCGCCTGACATCTTTACTTTAGAAGAAGGTTTTTCACTAGTCGTGATTAATTGTCTGGAGTGTATTGTCTTCTTGTAATTAAGGCTAATTAAGATTCGATCTGGAGAAGTGAAGTGGTGATGATATTTCACCTGGTCTCTGGCGCTGGTCTGGTTGTACTTGGAGTTGCTGTTGCTGGACCGGTACACGGACAGGAATCCCCGGTGCACGACGGCGAGCGGGTTGGCGGCCGCGGAGGAGCCCAGCACCGGCGCGGCGGACACCGGCGTGAAGTCCAAGTCGTTGACCCACTCCAGGTTCTTCACCGTGCCGCGCCACGCCACGACGATGTCGCGCCTCCCCAGCGCGGCCACGCCCTCGTCCGTCGCCACGGCGACGTACCCCATCCAGTTGGACTCCTTGGACCACGCCGCCGGCGCCAGGGATGGCAACGGCAGGAGGACGA
>KE373148.1:97623-115679 GCA_000418225.1 Zizania latifolia | reverse complement strand
GAGTCCTCGCCATGCAGCTCGCGCCACCGGTCGGCAATGCCTCCAATCATCGGCGACGGCGACGGCGACGGCGACGTCGATATGGCGCGCGCGCAACAAGTCGGTCGGTGTTCGATTGGTTGTTAACCCGCTCGATCGCCGGCCTTGGCTACGAGACGAACAAGTGGAGCTACCTTACAGGCTTACAGCTACGCTCGTTGTGGCTACTGCCTACTAGCTAGGCTGGGTATCTTGTATCTTGTGTCAGCTCTGGATGTCTACTTATATAGTCCATTTCAATGTGATCGACGCGACGATGTGACCTTCAATTTGTTCTAACCTATAGATATTCAGAGACGTGTCTATGGGTGTCCAGGTGTACGGTGTACATGCATGCATGCCCAATAGGCTAGGAGAAATCGATTAGAGAGGAACAAGCTCTAGGCATGAGAGCAAGAAGAGCTCCACGCAGCACTGCCCCTTTTTGGATAGATCGACCATGGTCCATGTTTATTTATAAAGAAACCAACGGTTAAAAATTGTTGATCCTGCTGCGATTCATCGAATGTCCGAAACTGATATTTAATATTAAAAATAGAATTATTTCGACGAAATCTTCGTAACCACATTCCTCAATCAATCATACGAGCAACAGATTAAAAAAATCAACTTTTTGAAGTACAGTAACGTTTGTATTATCTGATATTTTAATTTATTATTATTATTACACCTCAACTTGAAGACCCTACACACAGATCGAAACAAGGGAGGGGCCGAGGGGACTACGGCGGTGCCGCGTGGGGCGTGTGGGGCGATTGGGCTTGCCGACGAACGCAAGCCGACGCCGACACAGCAGACCTTCATGCGATGTCGTCCGATTCTGCACACCTCCACGTGTCGCCAATCGAAGGACGGGCTGCAGGGGTGGCGCCCTGCAGCCCGTATGTGTGAAATTTTTTTCCCACGCGTCTAGCTGAAACCAATCACCAAACGGACAAGCACGCATGCGTACGTGCGTCTACTACTATATCTACATGTGTTGTTCGACGAAAGTAGTTTAGCGTTGCGTACCCAACAGAATCGTCGTCATATATTATTCATCATGAGTATCTTAAACACTGTAGGATACTGGTTGATTGATCATGCATGTTGGCCTTATTGGTTTCTGGTTTGCACCAGCGGGATGCAAGCCCAAATCGAGCAGCGTAATCCAACGTCGCAACGCGGTCTTTCTGTCTAACAATCCATCTTCGATTCGTCGCAATTAACCGTGACCGGCTAAGCATGCATACTCAGAGTTACGTGTGTTCAGCTGCCAAATACTGCACTTATCTCTCTCTTTCAGTGTGTGATCGATCTACAGGCACACTGAATTTTGTGTTGGGAAAGGAAAACCAGTGAGTCATCGCCAGTGTTCGATCAAGGGAATACGCTGACTCTCACTGCAAGAGATTTGACTATCCATGATGATGAACAATCGTCATACAAAATACAATCTATACAGATTTTGTCATTGCATATAAGTATATCAATGGCCATTTTCATGTGTCACCAAATTTGTCACCGTCATAGAATATAATCAATGACGAAATAACCTAAACTGTCATTGAATAGAAACTGTTTTGTCATATTTCCATATAATGTCATGAGAATTCTTGTCATAGATAAGTGATGAATTCCTTATAGTGTCTTGTCATCGCTCATGGGTTGTCGTTTCAGCCGCCGTTTAAAAATTCTGACAGTAGCCTGAATTTGATTCTGTGGTTGGCAAGTGTTGGCATCGTGTCACTTTTTTTTTACTTTGTCGTTGAACTTGGTGATTTCACTGGTTTCAGTACAAGAGGCAAAAACAAGAGGTAATTCAAGGTGTCCAGGCAACTGGCCATGGCCGGCTTGGTGCAGGGTCGCACGCACGAATTGAAGATGCAAATGTCAATGTAGGTCAGTGAGTTAGCCACTTTTGATTGCGTGCAAGCTTTAGTTGCTTGTGACCACGAACCTCTGAGCAGTATTGTCTTGTTAGTTTATCATCCTATTGTGCTGTAGATATGCCCAGCAAAATAAATGGCCATCCTCTAAACAGCAAAAGAAATAAATCACTTAGCTAGCCAAAAAAAACAAGCATCCAGCAGAGATTGATACCATAGGGGTTTACTTAGTCAGACTGAGGTCTTAAGATTCTATGGCCTTCTCCCTGAATTGCGATAGGGATAGAGACATGATAGCATCCATCTGTTTCTGACCAACAAAAATGACTATTTGGTTCCTAAAACAACCGATTGCCATGGTTTTTGGCAGTCTGGCCAGCCGATGGTAAGCGGTTATTATTGGTTCAATTTTTACTAAACCTGACCGATAATAGAGCAAAACCACTGTAACGGTACTGGAAACATAGGTTTTCACTCGTTTCGCCAACCGACAATAAGCGGTTATAGATCTGATTTTTGCTAAACAAGATTGGTAACATAGGTCTAGAAACTATTGTCCGTCTGTCCAGTTTTACAAACCCTGCCACGTGTGGCCAACGGTAAAGAGAGTTTTAAGGAGGCAATGTATAATTATAGTCAGTTAGGCACATGAAAATGGTCTGGGCGCCAGCTTGAAGCTGTACCACAAGCTTCAACTCCTAAGAAGATTGAAACAACTGCTTATTCCTAAATGGCTAGAATTTGAAAGAAGTACTCTATCCCATAGAGTGTAGCTAGGAGAATTAATCTACCGTCTGTTTGCTAATGACGTAGAAATATCTTATCCCCAGTAGAAACCATGCCATGATGCCATAACCATAATGGAAGACAATAGTAGCACTGTGCTACACCAATTCTAATCTCACTCTCCATGTACTGTAATCAATCTGTTTTCTGAACAGGACAAAGTTAATGTTCCTTTGAAGTTCCAACTTTTATCTTGCTCTAGGGGCAAAAACAAGGACAGAAACTGGTAATATCATAATCAGTTTCATATTTTTCCTCGGATTTAGAAACAAAAACAGATAATCAGACTCACATGAAAAGGATAATCAGATCAGCAGTTGGCACACGTCCTTGACAACAGACTAGGATCGCTACACTAGACTGAACAAGAACGGTGCGCCACAAAATCCAACTGCTGCTAAAATGACAGTGTCAGGTCAGTTTCATGCGATCCCAGTGCTGGATTCCAGTGTGGCGTCCAACTGTAAGAGACAGTCCCATCAATTGGAAGATTAACACTGGGAACTGAGAACGTGAGAAATAACAATCCGTGCAACACGAAACCAAATGGAAACAATTTCCACAGAATCTTTTGTTCGCTTCATGATTCGGGTTCACCGCACGCAGTTTCAGGTATAAGGTGCAAAAGGCACCGGAATCACAGTCTGGGGTACAAGTTTTGTTCAGGTTGGCATCAAGCCGCTGGATTTTATTCTGGAGCACAACACCTCGGTGCCCCAGCAGACTGGGGCAGAACAGCAGTCAAACCAAAAATTGGAGGGATCCCCCTCGAGTTCATATTTGAATTGTTAGAATCTGCATAGGTTGCCTAGTTCGCGTGAGCAAACTGGATACCCTTCTCAATGGAAGACTTCAGCTCACCCTTGAGATTCTCCAGACCCTCTTTCTCAAAGTCGGAAAGCTGGCCCAGCCCAAGTACTTCCTCCACTCCGTTCTTGCCGAGCCTTACCTGTATCATGCAACGAAATAGCGTTCAGACCATGACCAGAGCCAGCAGTGCAACAATAGAAAAGCAGATTTTAAATTAAAAGCTTAATCACAAGTGTCTTGGGAGGCATCTCAAAGCATATTTTGATCCAACCAAAGAAAATACATGATCTGTGGCAACTTTACTAGAAAGGCAGAGAACCACAACAAATATTGTAAAATCAAGTAAAGATGCTACTTTCCAGTAAGTAGTCCCTGGAGGAAGCATATCTCCTGCTAGTATAAACTGTCCATTCAAAGCTTCAAACTATGACCATGTAATAGCAGGGCTTAAGTACTTAACAAATGAACATTGCTAGTACTAACCATATTTCAGTCAATGCACATGTATGACGTGGTAGATAATTGCATTGAAATTAAAAAAACTGTTATGAAAAGACAAGCATACTGCCACATTATATGTAGGAATGGGAAGCATCCGTAACACAATTAAGCAATTATTAATGTCGGGAAGAAAGATAAAGCAAGAACTGTGCAGATCTACAGATTTTTTGAGCAACATAACAGTGCCAAACAGAAGCAAGAAAAACACCTTTGAGGCAAAGAATGGCAGCTCTGTAACTGTTGATTGCACAAAAGAGCATTCTACAACATCAGGAACTCCATTAAGTCCCTTCAAGCACGCATCAGCAAACACCGCACCAGCATATCTAGAGAAAAGGAGAAACATATCAGTATGAAGCAAAAACCAATGGAGCTATTCTAAAATCATTAATGTGTTGACTATTGACTGTGGATGTAAAACAAAGGCGTACGACAGTTTGTGAACACAGATCCAAGTGGTCCTTTCATTCAAGATTGTAGTTTGACAGCAAAAGGGGGCAAGGGAGTATAGTATGTTTCCAAAATTTGAATGCATGTGCACTTCACAAGAAAGCATCTCTAAAGAACAGTGATGGGCAGGTTACAATAAAAAATGTCGCTTAGGAGAAAATTAGTCACACAAATAAATAGGTAGAATAGCATACTAGTATTGACAGTACAACTAGTACAGTAGTACACTAAGGATATACTTTGTAATATTCATATGCAGACTTACGCCATTGACAATGTTGCAGAGCCCTTTCCAGCCTTTGCTTCGACAACTTCCGTCCCACCATCTTGTGTCCTCTTGGTCAGAGCCTTAATGTCCTCATGCGACAATGCGTTACTAGCAGGAGTCGCCTACATCACACAAAAAGCATAGCGTTTCAGTGAGTGGCAAATGAAGATTTTTAATCGTGATGTATTGACTCCTATCCACAAAGCACATCTTCGTTTAATAGCATTCCATGTTTTGACAGGAAGCTTAAAACATGATTGTAACCTATTATATGAGGTTGTACTACCATTAAGTATTCCGACTGACTCTGTATGCTCCACAGCTCAAAGTGGGTTACTACTGAAGAAAACGACGAAAAAGGCAGTAGGATATGGCACCTGTGAGAACAGTGGCAGGATAGTAATACCAGCATGGCCACCAACAACAGGAACATTCACCTCTGCAGAAGATCACATCAATCACTAAGATAGGAAGAACAAAGATAAACACCACAGCTACAATGTCAAATTGTCAATGTCCCTTAAATTCTTCAGTAAGTGATCATGCTCATACCAGTAACTGGCACATTGGCCTTTCCAGCATAGAAAGTTTTTGCACGGACAACGTCAAGCATGGTCACACCAAACAGTTTCTTCTCGTCATAAGTACCAGCCTTCTTGAACACCTCGGCGGCAATTGGGACAGTCGAGTTGACAGGGTTGCTGATCATATTGATGAGAGCCTAAAAAACCATACAACCAAAAAGGTTCACAATTGGCTTCATATATGAGCACAATAAATTTGATAAAGACCGTGTGATGTATCAGAGTAGACATTGGCTGAGCCTGAGCACTTATATTACAGTACCCAATGACAATGATGGCAATCATGACATCTGATATCACATTCACCCCCGCTGGTACACAATAGAATGGAGCAAAACTAGGCATGGTGAGAGCGAGCCTTATAGAGACAGGACACAACATTGAGGCCGCCATCTGACACCTAACCTGTCCTCTACGGCTCTACATGCTCAATTAATCTGGGGCAAACAGTTAATTTAGACTCTTATCAGTTCTATGCCACTGCACAAACCCAGATCATAAATAAACACTAGATCTACACCATGGGCAATTACGTGCAATTCCAAGTTGCTGCTTTGCAAATTGCAACCAAATCCATACACTTCACTGCATATCTGCAGAGTAAGCGAAGTCAGTATGCTTACATTAGGGCAGTACTTGGAGATGGCGGTGCAGAGGCCCTTAACAATGCCGGCGTTGATGTTGAAGAGGTCATCCCTGGTCATGCCTGGCTTCCTCGGCACCCCAGCAGGGATTATTACGATATCTGAACCCTCCAAAGCCTCCCCGAGCTGCTCCTCCCCGACGAAACCCTTCACCTGGAACAGAATTCAAAACCCAGCACCGTCAGACGGCTAGATCCAACCGAGCTAATTGAGTTTCCCAACGCAGACGGCGGGTGAAGCCGTACCAGTGCCGGCGAGTTGATGTGCGAGACGTCAGCGGCGACGCCGGGCGTGCCGGCGATATCGTAGAGGGAGAGGGAGGAGACAAGCGGGTTGAGCTTCATGAGGAGCGCGAGGGGCTGGCCGATGCCGCCCGCCGCGCCGAGGATGGCCACCTTCCGCTCCGGCTGGCTGGCGGCGGCCGCCGAGGAGTAGTCGCGGCGGCTGCGGCGGAGGAGCTGGGACGCGGATCTCAGCAGCGACGGCCTCATCTTCCCTGCCCTGGTGCGCGAGTGTGTGTGCCGCTGTGGTGGTTGGGAGGGAGACGGCGACTGGCGGCGGCGGCTTTAATAGAGGGAGGCGGAAGGAGTGGAGTGGATGGGATCATGGGAAGGGAGGCTAGGGGTATTATCGTAATATCATTTGTGATATTTATGATCTGTTTTTATTTATTTATCACTCACCTTACCTTTCCTAAAAAAACTAAACTTGTTTGGGACTGTTTGGACGAAGTTTCTAAATGCTGCAGGTACTTTTAGGATTTAAAATTATTCAACGGTCTGAATTCTCATTTTAGATTGTGATACTCAAATAATTACATAATTTAAAAATGACTTACAATTTAGAAGTTAAAAAACATCAACTTTTTCATATTTTTACAATTTAAATATTCACTACTTGTTTTTAAAAATCTGAAGCTCTTTCAAATATATCCTAATATATGATTTATAATCTGAAAAGATACAAATTTATTACAAACATTTGGTGGTTATCTGGCCGATGCAACTTGCGCACTAGAGTTCTGGACGTGCCTTTGCTTTCATCGGAGCAACGGCGATGTTCTATCTAACATCGGTGGGGGAACTCTTCCAGCGCTTGTGACTTCTCGAGTGTTCGAGAAATGCTGCTACTTTATTATAGATTCTCGTAGCTAGTTTGATCACCGATGACGATCGCTTTCTGGTTTCCTTGCTTAAGGATCGGTTTGTATAGTTTGATCAATGACAAATTGACAGCGCTTAGAATTATTTCTGACCCTGTGCTAGTGTGTTACTGCTTCCTACCGGTTCCAGTAAGGAGCGTTGGGACGATGCTGGGATGAAGTCCCTTTACTATTCCCATGAAATGGTACATTTATTTTTGTTGAATTAGATAGTAGATAAAATGGTATTATCAAAAGGGGACATTCCCATCGCTACCTGGAGAAGATTTGCCCAAATTCCAGCAGATCCATCACTCGGTCAAGCGATCTAGAAGATCAATGCATCGAGCATATGTTCGGTTTACAGAGAGATGCGGGAATCAATTACCAAAAAAGCGTCCTTCATTGTCAACATAATCAAAAGGGTAATCTTGAATGTGAGATGCCAGAATCAAATACCAAAAAAGTGTTCTTCATTTTCAACGTAATCAAAAGGGTAATTTTGAATGTGACAAATTATCAATTTTTCCCCAATGATGAGTGTTTTTCTTTGCTCCTGCCAGATCGAAATATACTAGTTTTGATGTACATACCAGTATAGGTAAGAGAAAGACGACTCCACTGCAACGAAATGAAGAGCACTACGTAGTTCGTGGCTTTGTGCAACCACGCAACTAACTTTACGGCCAGCGCCAGATAAACACCAGCTTTACCGTACAAATATTTAGCATAACCATGAAAGTAACAGCAGTGTATTAAAGAGAGCCAACAAATTCATGGCAACATGTAACACCACACATCGAAAGTTTCAACCCATCAAGACAGAAGAAGGAAACATCCACATTCCACAGGCAAGCTAACTCTAGGATTTAGGCATTGGCCCTAAATCGACTCTTATGAAAGAACTCCGGCGGAAGTATTGATAGACTCGTGATCCTCTCTACTCAATCAGATCGTCATCGTCATCTGGAAGAGGTTGTGCTGCAGCAGCAGCAAGCTCAGCCTCGTGCCTGAGGAGACAGTAAAAATTAGTTATTGAAATGTTTACAAGAATCATAGTACTTCATTCACACGATTTGAAAAATGGCATTTGAAAAGCACAATTTCTGGCATAGTTTGTATTAGGACAAGAAAAAACACTTACTGTTGCTGCATGGCCAAGTCAATGGGAACTTCCGGGGGTTTAAGAGCAACAGCTTCGACGAAGTGCAGGTTCGGATCACTATATACAACAATGATAACAAGAGTTAAAATATATTACAAAAGCAAAACATAGGCCAACGAAGACAGGAAAACTATAGGGGGGAGATTATTACCCAGCAAGCTTCCTTGCAAGATAAAGGAAGGGCTTCTCAAAGTTGTAATTGCTCTTGGCAGAAATTTCATAGTACTGCAGATTCTTCTTCCTGTGGAATGTGACCTGCTTAGCTTTAACCTGCCTGTTCTTCACATCAACCTTGTTACCACATAGGACAATGGGGATGTTTTCACACACCCTGCAAAACTTTAACAGGGCATCAGAATTGTGTTGCATGATATCACATTAGGTAAAACTTATAGCTCGCTTCAGAAATAGACCTGCACAAGTCCCTATGCCATGTGGGAACATTCTTGTAAGTCAGCCTTGAGGTGACATCAAACATAATTATCGCACACTGACCATGGATACTGCACAATATTAGTTAAGAACAGAACAATCAGACAAGCGTAAGGAATCCTTCGTCTGTACAGATAAATGGAAGCTATGACAGTGAGATGAGACACTGCTCCTAAAACTTACTAGTATCCATCCCTAAGGCCACCAAACTTCTCTTGTCCAGCAGTGTCCCAGCAATAGAAGCGGATCTTACCACAGTTGGTGGTAAAATCTAATGGATGAACTTCAACACCAATGGTTGCTGAAATGACAAATTAATATAGCACTTCAGTAGCTAATTTAACCAAGCAATGCAGGAATAGAGACAACTAAGTGTCATAACACATACGCTCATATTTCTTTTCAAATTCTCCAGTAAGATGTCTCTTGACAAATGTGGTTTTGCCTGCAACCAAATATAATATAACATCAGAAACCATTCGAAATGATCTTATAATCAGGTGTTGTAAAGTTTCATCATCGAAATGAAGCCATTTGAGGCATATTCCTGGTTGAAACTATTAGGCTGCAACATTTTTTTATCGCGAGATTTTTTCCCGTAGCCCTCAAAGGTGTATTCCATGGTTGAAAAAAAACAGGCCAAAACATCCTCAAACGCGAATCTTATATCAATAGCTTAGCAAAATGATGGCCTCAACTGCATTGGTATCAGTATTTCTTAAATTTAACAGTATATGTTAATCTCTCTTAAACCAAGGCATAATCTGTTGCGTTTTCAATGTTCTTTCCCGACAAACAGGTTTCAATAAGACCCACGGAAACTCGTATAAGGAAAGGGATCCCCCGAATATTGGGTAATTAACTCATGATCCTATAACCACCATAGAAATATCACACTTTAATGATCTAATTTTAGGTGTGATCTAAATCTAGAAAAAGCTATCCCCGCTGTGATGCTGTCCCAACAATCACAAAATTGAAACATCGAAAAAATGAATCTGTCTAGTGACGAAACACAAGAAAAACATCATCCCATTTCAGACGCCACTAAGTCTTAAAACCATCAGATCTCGCAGAAACCACACCGAGTATACACATCAAATATATCATGACATGATGTTTCAGAACGATAAATGAATCAGAGAGATTAAGAGCTGACCAGTCCCGCCATCGCCGACGATGACCAGCTTGAAGCTGGGGTAGTCCACGGTCCCCTGATTGGGCAGCGCCTGAAAAAGGCCAAAATGTCATAGATCAAACACACGCAACCACAGATCCCGATCTATATAGGGCGGAATCGAAACCCAGTCGCGTACTGACCATAGCAGCAAGGCGGCAATGCGAGGGGAAGGAGGAGAGAACACGGGAGTGACAAAAACCCTAGAATTCGAAATGGAATTGGGCGAGTCCGCGGAGGCGGAGGGTTTTATAGCTGTGGTGGTGTCAATTTTTTTCTCGAAGGTTGCGGGTTTTATTAGCTTCGGATGAACGCAGGAATTGTGGCCGTTGGATCTTGGTCGCAGATGTGGATCGGATCCGGCTAGCTTTCGTCGCACGCGAGATTTTCGGCCGTCGGATTCGGAAGGTTCGGTTGCGCGGGCGACATGGGCCTGATGGGCCGGGAACATGGGCCTAGTGGGCCGGGCTCACACTGCCACTCGCTCCGCGACTGACAAACTGAAATGCGCAATGCTAATACAGTGTTTGTTTGCAGCTACTCCTATGGACACTCAAGATCATTGAAAACTGAGTAGCAATCTTAGATTTTTGGAGCTTTACGTTTCTAGAAACAGATGTTGATTATCTAGTAAAAATCTAGAGAAGTTGATGTTTTGAAATCATTCTTCAAAATTAAACTCTAAAATTCGAAATCGCTTTGTGTTACAATCTAAAGGAGAACCAAGAAAGTGAACTGAGATGAAGTGAACTCAATCACCATGTTATATATCCAGTTATCCACCACAAGACTGAGAGACCAATCGTCTCACAGAAGAACAGCGAATCAAATCTGACAAATACACAAGCTTATGAACAGCGATTACATTCTACAATTCTACTAGTACTGATCTTGCTACTGCTTTGATCGAGGCAGAGCCGGGCGGCAGCCAATGCTTTGTTTGGATCATATTGCTGACACCTTGGGGACGGGCACCGGGAAGCGGTGGATCTCGTCGATCCAGGGGCTCGTGAAGTTCTTCTCCTTGGCCGGGTTCACCGACCGGAGCGCCGTCCAGACGGCGCTGTTGCACTTGAACCCCGAGCCGAAGGCGATCTGCCACGTCCGGTCTCCCTTCTTGATCCGGCCCTTGGCCTCGGCGTAGGCCAGCTCGTACCACAGCGAGCTGCTCGACGTGTTCCCGAACCTGTGAAGCGTCATCCGTGACGGCTCCATGTGCCAGTCCGACAGCTGCAGGTTCTTCTCCAGCTCGTCCAGCACCGCGCGTCCGCCGGCGTGGATGCAGAAGTGCTCGAACGCCAGCTTGAAGTCCGGGATGTACGGCTTCACCTTCCGCTTCAGCACCTTGCGGGCGACCAGCGTGGCGAAGAAGAGCAGCTGCTCCGACATGGGCAGCACCAGCGGACCCAGCGTCGTGATGTTGGTCTTGAGCGCCTCGCCGGCCACGGCCATCAGGTCCTTGGACAGTGACACGCCGGTCTTCCCGTCGGCGTCCTCACGCTGCGTCACGCAGCCGAAGCACCGGTCGTCGGCGCCGCGGTGCGTGCGCACGGTGTGCACCAGCTGGTACTTGGAGCGGCGCCTGGCCGAGCGGCGGTTGGACAGGAGGATCGCCGCGCCGCCCATGCGGAACAGGCAGTTGGACACGAGCATGGAGCGGTCGTTGCCGAAGTACCAGTTGAGCGTGATGTTCTCCATGCTGATCACCACGGCGTACGTGTTGGGGTACACCTGCAGCAGGTCCTTGGCGAGGTCGATGGAGATGGGACCAGCGCTGCAACCCATGCCGCCGAGGTTGTAGCTGACGATGTTGCCTCTGAGCTTGTAGCGGTTCACGACCATGGCGGACAGCGACGGCGTCGGGTTGAACAAGCTGCAGTTGACGACGAGGATCCCGATGTCCTTGGGCTTCACGCCTGTCTTAGCGAACAGCTCGTCGAGCGCGCCGAACATGACCATCTCCGCCTCCTTCCTCGCGTTGGCCATGGACGGGTTGGGCGGGATGTTGAGCACGGCCTCCGGGAGGTACGTGTCCTCGCCGAGGCCCGACCGCTCGATGATCTTGCGCTGGAACTCGACGTTCTCCGGCGTGAACGTGCCGAGGGACTCGGTGCAGTTCATGAACCGTGCGCGGCTGCACTTGCGCTCGTCGTCGGGCCTGTAGCACGCGAAGTCGACGAGGTACACGGGGCGCGGCCGCGTGAGGAAGTAGGCGGTGCACGCGAGCACGACCAGGGTGGTGCAGACCAGCACCGAGACGAGATTGTACTGGAGATTGTGCCACAGCTCGACGACGTCCCGCGCGGTGAAGGTGGAGAGGTGCGCCGCGACGAGGCCCGGGAGCGGCGCGAGCAGGAGGTACGCGCCGTGGGTGATGAGGTAGTGGTACCCCAGCTTCACGTACTTCAGCTTCACGGACTGCTTGAAGTCCGGCAGCCGGATCGCTGTCGTCGTTGTCGTCGCCATCGACGACGATGGCGGCCTCTGCAGCAGCGGTGCTTGCTGTTCTGCTCCTGGCTCGGCCATGGCAGCAACCTCACGGAGCACAAAGATTGCTAACCACAACTGCCGCCACGAGCACAAAGATCGTTCGACGAAAACCACCGGACTTATGTAGCCCTGGCTCTGCGCCCACGGACTTATATAAACGAGACAGATGCATTCGCCGGTGGCCAATCCTAATCGGAATCACGACTCCGACGGAGGCCTACGCTACAGAAAAGATACATAACATCATCGTAAACCATTCCGCTGTAAATTCGGAGAGAACCAGGTCACGTAATTTAGCCGTGTCGGAGTCGGAGAACGCACGCACCTGGTCGGTCGATCCGTATGATGTCACGTCGGCGCAGTATCCCAACCGATCGAAACGTAGTGATCGTGAGACAAATCGAAGACACTTTTGATAGTGATAAATAATCAAATCTCTCTCGTCGGGCTCCCGTATAGCAAGGCCTTGTGTGATAAGCAACTGGGGAACGCTCATGCGTTCTGCCTGACGGCCTAAAAATTTCAAGGCGAGGAGGGGGCGGTTGTTGAGGCGGTGGAGAGAGGGAGCGAGAGAGCGAGCGAGCGCGACGTGCAGCGGCGGTGGCGCCCGTTCCCCTGGAGGACTGTACGCTCGCGGCTCGCGACGTGCTTGCGTGACGGGGTCGGCGGGAGGAAGGGCGGAGGAGTGCACGCGGTGCGCGGTCGGGCGGGCGGGCGCGGCGGACGAGGGATTGGAGGGAAACGGGCGTACGCTTCGGAGCGTCCGTTCCGCGCACGTGCAAGCAAGTCCCTGGCTTCTCTCGGGTTGGCTATTTCGAGGCCACTTGCGCCCTCGCTTCCAGGAACTCGTGGGTAACCTCACATATATTAAAGCATTAATTGTTCTAAAAAATTTTAGAATGGGATAAATTTTATAAATTTATAATAAGATTAAAAGGCAAAAATATTATTTATTAATGTTGTCGTATAAAACAGTGTTTGGACAAAATGAAGTGCTATAAATGAATTTTTTTGAGCGAAAGGGAATATTTTTCTAAGCCATATTTTGGCTCGTTAAACGTTGCAGAAATGACCACGGGTTGGAGACGTCAGATTACTGGTGCAAGCAGCTGTGGAACCTTACCCGTATCTAAGTCATTTTTCTTCGTCTGATCACCAGCTACTGTGAAGGACAAAATATGATGTTACTTTCATCTTGCAAGCAAGTTATTGACCTGAAAAGTTTCCTGGCCTTTCTGTTGAGTGTGAAACAAAATGTTCAGTGCACCTTCCAGTCTACCTTTCATGTTTTTTAAGTACTCGCAGGTGCAAGAGCACATTCTGATGGAAAGGGACGCCACAACCCTGATCAAACATGTAAAAATAGAGCCGGTCAAAAGATAGAAGTATAGAACCAAGATATGGCTACAAGGGTTTACTTGCTTACCATGTTATCCTGAAAGTAGTAAGCATCGAAGATAAACTCGCAAGTCACGTACTTAGGCAGTTAACAACTAGGGCTTCTGACTGCGTGGAAAAATGGACAGTCATAGCGTACACATAATGAAAAACATGGATGAGTGTATGGTATGATTTGGTTTCTTCTGACAAACGTCGTTTTTTCTGACACTAGCATCCACATTGAGATGCCCTTGAAAGCATTCCAGATGGCAGTATTTCATAGACTTAAGGAAGTGGGACATAAGCATACACACTGAACAAGTAAACAGCTATACAACAATGTAAAATTTCGGTACAATGGAGGCGTGTTGGCGTAGCGAAAGCTCCCAGGATGGGAATGTCGCCGTCTGCAACAATTCAAGTAGTATGCATTTTTTGTACTTGCTGTGTGGTATATAGACGGACAATGGAAATCCTATCTCTGATGTCAGTAAGCAACCCCGCCTGAGAGTGCGTCTCCATCATCGTTGATTAAGCTGTCAGTTAACCAGTACCCATCCCATGATCCTCCAACTCTCTACAACAGCAGTGGGTTAAAATAAAAATCGAAGTGGTTGGAAACTTGGAATAAAGGTAATAGAATGATAGGTTGATAAGTACCTGAACCATTGTAAACTGAAATATTGCTTCTTCTTCCGGACGTGATCCTCGAACCCACACTCTTTGCTTGTATAGGTTCTGTTGGCACAACCACATCCAGGGTAAATAATTTATCTCATTATCAGAACTATCACCAGTTCTATCTTGCATTCTCTACTTCAAACAGAGATACAAATGTTAAGGGGGGTATGGCCAACCTCTTCAACCCATAAACTGCTCAATATCATTCTCTCTTTGTGGGCAAGCAGCACCCTGTAAGTTGAATGGTGAAATATCCGCCGGAAACGCTCAAACTGGAGTAGCACTGGTGGCAATCAGTAAGAAAGACAACTATGAATAACCATATGTCTCATAAGGAAAATATTTCTGGTCTACCTGTCCTAGATCAAATTGTCGCCCAAAATAAGTTGACCTTTCAAAAGGATCAAAGCCTGCAAACTAAAAAGAACAGATAGACAAAGACTGATGAAGTTGAGTCAAATCAACACCTCACAAAGCAATTTGAAATTATCAAGCTTGTGCTATTACCCTGTACATGACCTCTATTCCATAATCTTGGCGGGGTTGATCATTGTATTTTAAGGCCTCAAGTTGGTATTCTACAGCTTCTTCTGCATTAAACTGAAATATTGGACCATGCAAATTCTATGAGCTCAAGACATCAGTATCATGCCATTTCACAGTTGTTTCCAGTTTGAGCATTACATTCAACCTGGGGCCAAAAGGCTTTTTCTTGCGTGTTTCAAGCCTGAAGCAGAAAAATGAAGGAATTTGTCAGAGAAACAAGAGTAAGATCTTACCAGCATCACAAATAAATCCATCAATAGCAGGGTTAACTGATATTCATGTTTACAACATATCGAATGTTCAGCCTTAATTATCATGTACACAACATGTGCAACACCGGCCAACATTTTGGACACACACGTCTGGTGTCTCACGCCAAAAACTTGCTATAACAAATGTTTATATTATTGCACACGAATTTTAGCAAAGGCCATGCCATCAACAAACAAGTATTTCAGGACAGGATAATGTCAGCATGACAAGATGTCCATAAGTTTTCTACCTACAAAGTAAAAATTTATCTGATAGGCAAAGCTAAGCTTTGCACAATTCACTAAATATCTTCCGACTGTAAATTCATACAGACATGCTTCTCAGTGTTTTCACAATCCTTAGGTGAAACTGGAAGCAAAACGCCCATGGAGAATACATAAAAACAGACCAAGGAAGCTTTTAACAATGGAGGTACTGAGAAAGCTGCAGTTTGTGACGGTGAAGGGAAAAGAATGAAACATCTAGTGGTAGAATAAGACATGACTGTACTTTAGCCGCACAAACCACTCCAGAGTTATAACTGCAAAAGACAATTTCTCAAAGTTTCCACTTGATAGTACTGACCTAGCCTGTCAGCCACGGGTGGAGTATTCTGTTCCATGAAAATGCCATAATGTCATAGAGAATGGATGGTAATTCAAGCAACAGAATTCAGAATTGTCTGAAGAACCAAGTTCATTGTCGACGAACATGGCACCTCATGGCAATGAGTTGCACCCTACCTCACGGCTCACGCTACTCACCCACAACATCTGTGCCTACTGACTGCTGTCATTCCTGTTCACTTGTAAGTTAAATCTACGGAATGCTTTGAAAATTTTAATTGTCTAAATGATATGCCGGTAACCGCGTCAATTCGATACCTCTAAAGTGCTGGAAGAGTGGGCAACTGGGCAAGGAATCCCCGAAATGCGTACAAGGCCACACTGCATCAGGATGTCATGCTGCTCGACTACGCTACCCAGTTTTTTCCCCAATCCAAAGTTGCTGATTTGACCGCATGTATAGTAATTGCAACCTGCAAAGTGGGTGAAGCGAGGAGAAGGAAGCATGGGTACAAACGAGGTGGAATTGGGGATACGGACCAGTCGGAGGAGAGGAAGTCGGGCACGTCCGAGGCGGAGGCGGAGACTCGGAGCCGGGATGCCGCCGCGGTCAGGGCCGGCCGCGCCGATCTGAGGCCGCAGCGACGGATTGGGGCCGGCAGTAGAGCGGCTGGCCTCGCAGCCGCGGGAGCGGACGACGCCATGGCTGCCATGGCTCCTTTCTTTCCCCGCTCCGTCCGTCTCTCTCGGTGCTTCGTCCCTGTCTCCGGTTTATTCCGGCCCGGAAAATTCAGGCCACATCCGACGAGTGAAATCGCTGAATTTTCCTCGCGTGGCCACCCGTTCGATCCTCCTCCTGCCCAAAAATCTTTTACACCTGCACTGCGACTTCACGTGGACTAGGCCCGGTGAAGCTAAATGCGGCCCATTATCTTGCTCCGGCAGGAGGACGTTAATTTCGTTGTTTTTTCCGGCCTTGCTCCGGCGCACAGTCACCTGCCCACGAGGAAGCGGATTTTTTAAAAAAATAATATATTTTTTATTCTAAATTTTATTTCTAGTATGCATTTTCTAAAATTTATAAAAATAGCCTACTGTCGGCAAATGGTCTGCTGATAGAAGTTTTTTTATCTCTGTCGGCAGACCATCTCTCGACAGAGCCTCTGTCGGCAGATGACCCTATCAGTAGCCACGCTAACAAAAATTGTCTCTGTCGGCAGACCATTTATGATAGTACGTTATTTTTATAAATTTTAAAAAACATATAATAGAAATAAAATTTCGAATAAAAAAAATATTATTTAAAAAAAAATCCCGAGGAAGCGTCCGCGCTGTCTCAATTTGGCATGCGGCGAAAGGGGATACGAGTTCTTCCTTCCTAGGTTGTTGGCAACTTCGTGGTTGGTACAGCTCACCTTGGAAGGAAGAGTTGAACGGCGAAACTACTTTAGCTGTAGCTCGCTCTCGCTCGTAAGTCGTAGGTACGCTTGAATCAACGCGTGTATACTAGTATGTACGTCCGTCTTGGATCAACCAAACTGAAGAAGAAAGCGTCTTAAAAATGGACCTGATGCATTGTACACGTGACCAGCCAACACCAGAGTTTACGAAACCGTTACTGAACTAATCATAACTATTATTATCAATCCGATTTGATAGCATTAAGTTAATTTTTTTTGTTAAGCCGTCGACGAGCACCCAGCAGCAGCCGAGTAATTTCGCATCGCTCGCTGTATCACCTGTATGTGTAAACGGCGCAGTGCGCACGCTACTGTGGCCAAATATCTAGCCGGGCGAGCGAGCGGGCCCCACGCCCCCGACGTGTCATCTGCAACTTTGCACACGCCACTGCCCACTGGTGGTTCCACACGGCAAGCAAACACGCGCCGGCGCGCGCGCGCGCGCCAGGCTTGCTACAATCCAGCGTCCAGGTCCAGATCAACAGCCGTGATCTGACTGAGCTCCCTTCCTCTGCACCTGCAACGCCACCGTTCCCCTGCGAGGAAGAAAAAGCCTATATAGCTCGCAGCCTCGCACCGAGCTAACCTACTACCAATCAGCAGCGCGCCATTGCCAGCCGTGTCGCAAAGCTCGAAGCTTTTCTCAGCAGCAGCCATGGTGCTTTCCTCCTCCATCAGCTGCTGCCAGCTCAAGCCTGCAGCTCCGCCTGCCAGCAGGGGAGCTAGTAGTAGTACCGCCCACCTCCACCAGCTGCGCCGGGCGTGCGTCGCTGCGGCGGCGGCGTGCGCGGTGCTCGGGACGGCGGGGCCGGGCGG
>KE373148.1:38032-56111 GCA_000418225.1 Zizania latifolia | reverse complement strand
AGCAGCGCCGCCAGCTCCAGCTGCGTCAGGCTGCCGTCGCCGTCCATGTCGAACCGCCGGAACAGCTCGCGCAGCTGCGCCGGTACCGGTGCCGGTGCTGACTTCCCCATCGTCACCTCGATCGATGTGTTACAAATCTCTGTAGGAATCTGGGACCTCGTGGAGGAGGAGGAGGGACGGGGGCGACTAGTTATTTATCGAGGAAGGCAGGCGAGACCGGGAACGGCGGGAAGACGCGTTGGTGAGTTGGGAGTTGGGACTGACCAGGTCGGTGCGGACGTGCGGTGCCGGTGCATGGATGGAGGGAAATGCCGGCAATGATGGGCGCGCATAAAAAATGGATAGTTTTCTTTGAGCCGTTGCCTTTTTGGTTGCGCCTGATCAAGGCTAGCTGCAAGTCTGCAACCTGTTCAAGTTTATCACCCCTTTGAAATTAAGGACGACCTTTTGTACTCTATATGTGTGCCTATAAATGCTACATGCATGTATGATCTGCGTCGTTCGGATCACCTTTTGGGATAATACACAATATTTTATCAATCATATATACATGTTTATTTGATACAACTTTAACTCTAAAATTCATATCTTCAATCACCTATAGGTCTAAATCCAATAATATTTTAAATTAGATTTGACCAATTATAAAAAAAATGGATTTAAAGCTGTCTCAAATGGAGCAATTTGAGCCGTATACTAGACATCGTGTGACAGGCTGACAGCAAGACTAGCTTGTATGATTGTGTCCAAAAAGAAAAGGAAGTTGTTAGCACCTCAAGATGAGAACACACAGAATCTTACAGCTGCAATGTAAAATAAACAATCGTGGCTCATCAGTCGTCGCACTGGGACTACACCAGGATGGTTCTGTCATGTATAATGTCTGAATATGTCAGAATTTTTTAGCCTTGATGTTTTATAAGATCGGGCTACAACTACTGCGAAGGTGATTGTACATTTCTGCATTAGTGTAGCATAAGCTAATACGACATTTAAATGGCCAGATAAAAGGCTTCATCCTCTTCTAGCCTTCTGACCACTTGACCGCATCAGTATTTGCTTTGCTGAACTACTTTCCATTAGTTGGTGAGCACCGGCACCAGACTGTGATCCCTTGATGTTTCAGACTTTTTCGTTCTTCAGGTCAACTTTTTGGTGGGTGGGGTGCATGTGGTCAACGGCAACACAGTTTCACGTACATAGCTGTTTTTCCAAATCTCTCTAATTTTCTCTACATGTAAGAACCTCATTTTGTGTCTACAACGATCATGTAGAACACATCAGACGATATCGGAATGGTTTTTTTAGTTTACTTAAATCTTGTAAGGGCTACATGTGGAACAAGGGCATAAAAAACAATCAACAATAAAGAAGTGAAAAGGGGAGAAGCAAACCAATTGGTCGATCAGACAATCATCTGTTTGGGGGTTTCTTCGTTGCAACTACTCGGGGATACTGGTGAAATATTTACATCAGGAAACATGGATGAACGAGCCGAGCTGGTTCTTCATTGATAAACAGAAGGGATGAACGACGAATTTACATCAGAGGGCTACTCGAACCAAGGATCTTAAGTACACTAGCTCCAGTAAGCAGCTTGCTTACCTTAAAGCAAATGTAATTAATGTAGCCGTCAATCTGCAGAGATACAACTCCAACGCGCTCCATCTGTCACGGACCTCTGTGTTTTCTGAAGCATGAAAGGCATCCTTGTGTCTGATCTACAGGGATCATGCCTCCACCCTTCGATGTATCAATCGATTCCAACATAGATACCACCTCAGCCATCTCAGGTCGCTTGTCAGGGTTTGCATCCCAGCAGCGCTTCATCACGTTTGACAAAGAACTTGGACAGCAGCGTGGTATCTCAGGCCTTAAATTCTGATAAAAACAAGGATTGCATTATCCACTAAATCAAATCAGCAGCTAGACAGTAAGCAGAAAACAAACTAGCTAGAACAGTGTTTTACCTGACGAACAACAGCAGATGTGACCTCTGAGAAGCTCAAATCCGGATATGGCATATCACAGCAGTATATCTCCCATAGACAAATTCCAAAGCTATAGACATCACATTTCCTGTTGTATGGACTGCCATTGAGAACCTGCACCTCAAATGCCAATATAAGGCAATATAAGGCACATAACATAAAAGGTGGCCACTGGCTACTAGCTTGCATACAAAATGACCCTTCAGAGGTCTGAGGTACACACAACAGTTTGAATGTTTGATGCAAAAATGGAATTATGTTCTTGATTAATTATGTGCTACAAGCCTACAATTAAACAAATAATGGCAAAGCGGATTTGAAGAGACTGAGAGGAAAAAAGCAAGCAGTTCTCGTCCAAGATAAGATACCTCAGGTGCCATGTAACCAAGGGTACCCGTTTCCCCTGTCATATCACTGGGATTTGAAGCCTCAAGTCGAGCAACACCAAAATCAGCAATTTTCACAGTTCTTGTTTTGTCAAGAAGCATATTTTCTGTCTTCACATCACGGTGCACAATCTTCTTTGAATGAAGATAACTTAACCTAATGAACATTTAAATGTCAATACAATTTCAATCAATTAGAACTTGGAAGGATAAAGAGTGAGAAAAGGTTATATGCTCCAGAAGAAAAACTGGCAAAGATCAGAAAAAGTGCTTACCCCCTAGCAAGGTCAAGAGATATTTGAACCACAACTTTAAAAGTTAATTTCTTTCTCCTATTCTTTATCAGAAATGTTTTCAGTGCACCCCCAGGAAGGTACTCCACAACAACACAACAGATATTACTTGGCATGCCAAGATGTCCATTTTCCGTCTGAATATTTAGATCCCTTGCTCCCATTATAGCCCCTATAAACTGTGCATAGAAATTCAACCTGTTGTTAGGGTACCTGGTGTCCTGGCCAATAGACAGATAACTGAAGAAATTCTTTGTAAGCTATGTTTGATTGGCATTTGATTTTTGGTACAGCAATTAAATATCCAGATGTGCATGGCATCATGCAAATTGATCAATTCAAAACTCGATACATGTAAGCAGCAAGTGCTTCATGTTGTACTGAATATTTAACAGGTAGCAGAGTAGATACGATGATAATGCTGATATCCAGTTGGTAATGCCACTAGATAAACATCACTTTCTCTTTCCCGATACAAAGTCAAGGACATTAGTGTTACACACATTGACACATAAATAATTGATCAAATATATGACCATAATGCACTTGACATGGCATTTAAGCATTTAACCATTAAACCATTTAGGCAAATATAAGTATGCCAATTATGTATAAATTTGCACTGATTTCATGCATTTTATGGCAAAGGGAACTACAATTTACCCAAAAAGATCGAAAGAAACGTGACTTGTTGAACTAAACAATACCTTTGTCACATTTGGATGGTCGAGCTTATGCCAGACAGAGACCTCTTGTGAAAAGGCTGCTCTTAGTGCCACAATTTCTTGTTCTGTCCTATGGCCATCCTCCCCCCAGTCAAGTAATTTCACTGGAACATTATATATGTATAAATGATCTACTTTGAAAATTTGTAACTGCAATGAAAACATTCGATTTCCCGCTGCAAGCTGTTAAATCAAAAGAAGAATTGATAATTGATGTGAAGAGAGGCGCCAAGGTCGGGGGAGGAGCAGAGGTGGCACCATGACACCATCAACTCGATCTTTGTCTTTAATTTCAAGTGCTTGCAGGATAAAGGCACATAAAAGACAGTTTATAAACTTAGGAAAATCTGCTATTCTTCTCGGGATTTAAGTTGATGATCTTTTTTCAGAACTACATGTATACATATTTGGGATTGCAAAGTGGTGGAACCCAAGTCAAGATTGGCGAACTGACAGGATATCTCTACACTATGCAATAAGACAGACATGGTCGGGTCTAATAGATGAATCAGCAAAAAGGGTTCTTTTATGCTGCTGCCATGTTATGTGGTTGCATCCATGGATGATCTCAATCTGGTGAGGAAGTACACAAAACCTTCCTACTGAAAAGTCGGACGTTTTCGGCAATCTCAGGAACCACAAAGCAACTTTACCACGAACCTCCGAGCCAGGGATCACAAGAATCATGGCTAAGAGAACAGATGATATGGGCACACCAAAAGCCGCCCTATCCAAGCGATGTCACGAGGAACACCATGAAAAGCCAAAAAGAGCAACGCCATGCCGGCTTGTACTGTCGCAATTTGCTGAAAGGGGTAAAAGGAACACCTAAAACAGGCACCTCCCGTAAGCAACAGTGACGGGCAGTTCCACTCGCGGCTCGCCGTCGGTCTCGTCGAACTGCGTACGGGCGCAAGCGAGGGGATGGTTATCCGGTTGGCAGCAAAACTGAGAGGAACGGCGAGCACACCTGCGACGTCGTGGCCGTCGTAGACGCCGCGGTGGACGGAGCCGAAGGTGCCGCGGGCGATGACGCCCCTGATGACGAGCTTGGTGGGGTCGATCTCCCATTCCTCCCTCCGCTGCCGGCGGGGGTGCGAATGCGCGGTGGCCAGCGCGGGCTTGCCCCGGTTGTCGGCAGCATCCGCCTCCTCCTTGCGCTTCTCCATGGTCCATGCCCGGCTGAGGTGGCGCTCCAGCTGCTCGTCCAGGCTCTTAAGGTCGATCTGGTCGGCCCGCACGAAACCTCCATCGCCGCCGTCCCCCTTCATGCCGCCCTCCCGTCCTCCGTGCGGTGAGCCGCAGAGCAAGCGAGCGAGCTAGGAGACAGACGGGGTGAAGAGGGTGGTGCCAAGGCGGAGGAGCATGTCACCACATGGGCTGCCTGCCGACCGCCGCCGAGGCAGCCGACGGGGGAGAGGACGGGTGGGCTCGCACCGCGTCGCGTCGTGTCGGGCCCAGCCCAGCGGCGCGTGTGTTTTTTTTTTTTTTTCACTCGGATCTCGTTGCTTCTCTTCGGCAGCGGTTCGCCGGTTCAGCTCCACGAGGCCGTGTATTTATACAGTTATACGGTTATACCCGGCTTAAAAATAGATTTATTAAATAATTTTCGTATTGGAATTTATTAATTGAGATTTGTTACGATGGTAACATAATTAACATAATTAAGAGGTTTACTGGATGGCCGGTGTTTTAAAAGGCTCTGACTTCCCCCTTATGATTTGTGAATTGGATAAGGAGTAGATACACTGATTTGAACGTGTACTGTTTAATATTTAGATCTAGTATGCTGAAGAATTATTGATCTACATCTGTGTACTAATATACTTATTATTATGTTTGTGATGACAGAGATGGGCCACAGGTTTTGATAGGACGACGTTAAGATCACGACCGATGTGAAGTTCAGAAAAGAAAATCAACACAAAGAAAGAAACCACCAATCACTAGTGGGAATGTAAGTCAAAGATGAGCAGTTAGCAACAGTTAGGTCGATTCTTAAGATATCCTCAGAATTTCTACCGAATAAATAAGAATAAAAATGATTTATACTGAAATTTAGAAGAATTCTTCCTTTTTTATTGCGGAATAGAATAAAATAAAACTTTACTTATAAGTAAAAATAAAAAGTAAAGTATATTAACATATCATACAATATAAACAATATAATTTATAGTTAAAATTATTTATTCATTTATGTTAATATAATTTTAGATTATACAATATAATACATCACACACATATATATAATGATTATTTCATATCACTCTATTTTATTATAAGAATTACATTCTAATCATCCAGTCAAATAATTTTATAACTAAATCTAAATCTAATTCACTGTAAAATTAATATTAGAATAATCAGAATCCGAAACGATAAAAACGAGCCTTTACTATCATCGATCCCTGATGACAGAAAGGATTAGTCCTGGTCCAGATTAATTACTTTTGCCTGATGGGCAGGGAAGGGAGCTGGTCGAATTTTTTTTTCCGGTAGATCCATCCTGCTCGAGCTCACGGGTTGGCTGCTGCTGTGGATAACGTTTCTTGTGATCCATAGCTTGCTTTGTCGTATGACATCTGCATCACTTCTCATTAAAATGCACATAGTTTTCTTGACTGCGTAATCCATAATCTGTGTCGGTCCAGAGCACGGTGCGTACGTGTTTGTCGCCATTGAGAAATCGCCGTCGTTTGGACCGTGCGTAATCACTGAAGGCGTTGAAGAAACTGGCCTGGCCTGTGCTAGCTGCTACCTCTTTATCTTGTGCTGCTCCACTTGATCGCTTTTATGCTACTTGTATAAAAACTTTTTTAAGAGGGTATTTGGGCGCACGTACACTGCTCACACCACCGTATGTTTGTTAGGGTTTTAGTTTTGAATTCTTATCCGAAGGAGCTGAAGTTGAATTAAATGCTATTACGAACGTGTTTGGTACAGTTATAGATTTAGTTTTTTCTATTTAAACTTAACTCTGAAAAATCTTGATATAAAATTACCCAGTGATTCTCAATTTAGTATTCGCTTACATATTTCTACTAAACTCTGTATGCATGCAGATATACTCGTGAATACTAGTTTCAAATCTAAGATGAGCCATCATTGTCAGTGGCACGCATGCACGGTGGGCTACGCTGCCGTCTCTTTCGCTCTTCTTTAATTAGCTATGCTAGTTAATGAGAGCTTCCAGTAAGTAAATAACTAAGATGACAGTAAAACATCAGGTTACTTTCAAAGATGTGACAGGCGATTGGTTTGTGGTTTACGACATATGCTCAGCGACTAAACCGCTTGTGCAAATTCAGATTTGAAAAACAGTGATAAATATTTAACCGATAAGAATTTAAGAAACATGTATTTTTTTTACTTTCTAGATTCTAATTTATTTTTATATTTTACGGTTGTTGAGTTTATAATTTATATCGTTTATAGAGCTACAAATTATACGTGTAGCTACCGGTGATAGAAGATTAAATCCCTAATTAATTAACAATAGATTATCTTGTTCCAGTTGGAGATCATATAGCTTTCCTAGGTGCCATGTTATAGATCTATGGTCGCCTAGGACTTATATTTTGCATACACTGACCTCTGCATAAGATTTTTTCCAATGGAAATGAAAGTGACATGGGGCAACAAAATCAATAAAGCATCAACTGGATGGAGAAAATTATGAGCCCCAGCTAAGTACCAACTGGAGAAGAGTTATGAGGAAATTTTGGCTGCAAGGCATGCTACATATGTGGCCGATCGATGTTTCTCTTTTTCAAGTTAGCTTGGCGTTTCATCTCATATTTGTTTGGTTTAGAGGTTTGGACAACTAAAACTGTTTTTAGAATCTGAAACTTTTTTAAACAATCTAGATTTTTACTGTATTAGATTATAAAAATCAATAGTTTTAGAATTAAAAAATATTATTCAGAGACTCGAAAACAGAAGCCTTTTCCGGTTGCTTCCCATAATGAAGCGGCATACAGGCAATTTATACGAACTCGCCCTCCTTGCCAAACAAGGCCATCGTGCAACCGTGGGCCCATACTAATGGGCCGGGCTGCATTTGACTTAATTTGGAATGGCCAATGGGCCCACAACTCAGGCTCCTGTTCGCTTCCTCTCGCTGGAGTAGGAATTTTTTTTAATAATACATTTTTTTAATGAAATTTTAATTTTGGTACACGGTTTTAAAAAATAGCAAATCTGAGCCACTGTTGCCCCTTGATGTGCCGATTTATGGCCGACTGGCCTAGATCGGCAAACCAAGTGTCGATCTAAGCTGATCCAGCTAGATCGGCTCGGGGGCTGCCAAATGTAGATCGGCGCTTCAACGGCCGAACTTGAGCACTATAAAGTGGGACAGATCGACGCTTCAACGACCGAACTTGAGTGCTATAAAGGGGGGCCGAAGGCCCCCCTTCCCACCCGCGCTTCACTCTTCTCCCTTCAACTTGGAGGTCCCAGGTATGCCTTTTCTCCTCTCTTTTGTCTTCTTTAGGTAGTAGTAGTTAGGTAGTTAGTTTAGGGTAGTTTAGTAGTAATTTAGCAGTCTTTTAGGGGTAATTTATGAGTAGTTTACTAGTATTTTAGTTGTAATTTAGGACTAGTTTAGTACTATTTTATGGGTAGTTTAATTACTTTAGGAATATTCTAATGAAGCTTTTAGATTAATTTAAACATAGTCGAAAGATAATTTAATGATAATTAAGGAGTACTTTACAGATAATTTGTATGTACTTCGAACATAATTTATAGATAATTAAGGGGTACTTTAGAAATAATTTAGGTGTACTGTAAGCATACTTTAGCGATAATTAAGGGTTATTTTAGAGATAATTTATTTCCACAAAAACACATAGATGATTCAACATCTTTCAACGGACGGTGACGAGAATCGTAACCGTACTCAGATTTATCCTTTTCCACCATCTACGGTAAAAAAATATGCAATTGATATGTCGACATAAATTTAAAATGTTACATTTACACCTACATGTTCTGCATGACCTCATGGTACCTAGAACAACTAACAAAAAACACATATTTATTTAATATTTACATAATTATCGCTTAAGTGTGTTTAAAAAGCTCTACATTATCGCTAAAGTGTGATTACAGTACCCCTAAGTTACTTCTAAACTATTTCAAAATTGGTAAAATATGTTTAAATTACCTCTAAATTATATTTAATTAACCTCTAAATTATGTTAAATCTACCGCTAATTTACTCCTAAATTACCTCTAATCTACTCCTAAAGTACCCCTAATCTACTACTAAACTATATCCTAAAGAAAAAATGAGAGGGAAAAAAGACATACCTGAAAGGAGAAGTGATTGCTTACGGCTAGGAGGAGTTGCAAGGGATGTCTGGGAGGGGGGCTTCGGCCCTCTTTTTATAGAGCTGATATCGGCACATGTTCTGCCGATCTAAGGTCCTAGATTGGCACATGGTCTGCCGATCTAGGGTCTTAGATTGACACATGGTCACCCGCCCTAGATCGGCACTTTATGTGCCGACAGGATCGCGTCGCAGGCCGATATAAGCAGATTAGCCTAGATCGGCCGATGAACTGCCGATCTAGGGCTGATCGGTCGAGATTGGTCGTTCAAGCGTCGACAGAGACCTAAATTTGTAATTTTTCAAAACCATATACCAAAATTAAAATTTCATTTAAAAATTATATTATTTAAAAAAATTTTCATGGAGTAGCAACTTCGTCTCGTGCCCTAGTCGTCTTCCTCGTCGGCTGCTCCGCCAATCTCCAATCCTTATCCCACCCAACCCACCTTGGTTGGCTCCGCGGAAGCCGGGATGGAGGATTCGTCAGCGTCTCACCTTCCCGACGAGGCACAGGATCCAGGTTTGCTCCTCCCTGCTCCTTGCTCTCGCCGCCGCTTGCTGGTGAAGCTCGTGTTAGGGTTGTAAAGGGAAGCAAATCAGTAGTTCAGTATCGACTACCGAGTAATGAGCTCCGTACTTGCCGTGGCTCTAGGTCCGGGGATCTCAGAGGCTTCTGCTCGTAGTACTCTGCAAGATGCGAAAGGAAAGGCGGCTGTTGCGGCCCCTGAACCGATGAGGGAGGAACTGGTTCAGAGCGCGGTCAGTTTTCTGAAACACCCAAAGGTAGTGGCCTCTTCTGATGTCCAGAGGCGTTCTTTCCTTGAAAAGAAAGGGCTCACCATGGATGAGATCGACGAGGCATTTCGACGTTTACTAGTAAGTTTTCTCGGTTCTAGTTTCCCAGAGCAGTCAGTCAATCCCTGGTAATTCTGGCTAAAACAGTTTCTCTTACTTAGTTCATGCAATTTCCAGAGCCCATCTTCAGTATCTATGAGCCCAAATACGTGCGCAACTCAAGGTATGTAAGAAGAGTCCTTGCACTAATTTCGTACCTTAGTGGATCCTGTCTAGATTGTTGATTTTTGTTTTTGTTGTTGCTCTGTGTAAATGGTCTCTCCAAATGAACTTCACCTCTTTAGTTGTATATTCATTGATTCACAGCAGTGTTCAGTGTTCTAAATGGCTTCATTAAGACATGTCTAATCGCATTGCCTTGTGTTTTCCTGCATTTTTTCAGGGGTATCTGACCATTCTTGCAGAACCATACAGGTCAGCTAAAAAGTATAGAGAACTGTTATTTAGATCCACGGTGAACTACTAGTCAGGCATTGATGTTGTTTATGTTGCAAACTTTAAGTTAGCTCTTTTTCTTCACCACAGGAGAAACCTGAAACTGTTACAAAATGTATTGATGATTCAGGTTTGCTAATGCTACCCTTCCATCAGTCATGTTCATCACTATATCCATGCTTTCTTTTCTGAGGTCCCTTCTTTCTTTTAAAGGGAGGCTTGAGCCTGAAACTGAATCTGTGGATCCTGTGGTGCCTCGTCACCCAACATCTTATATGCAGGTTAGCTATATTGAGCATCACCTATTTTCATCACTCTAACATGAGCATAGAATTGTTGCCAGTTTTATCTTTACTCTGATGCATGCTGCTTGAATATAATTATCAATGAATTGTAGCATGTAAAATTGTTCCTGACTGTTCAATGTTACACAATCCATGATTCTATTGGTCTATCATTGAAACATGACCTTTTTTTCTTGTGCTGGTGAAAGGTCCTTTGAAACTACCTTTCCAGGAGTGAGCTTTCTTAAGAGTTCTAGATATAAATCTGAGCAGTCCTGTATCCAGTCTGATTGCTGAATCCACTTCAATGTTTTGCCGGCATGCACAGTTAGATTTTTCTTCCTTCTTTTGATATACTGTATAGTAGGTCATTGGAGGCCAGCTGGTCAACTTATGCAGTATATTTGAGGGGTTAACTATTTTATGGTGAAGTTTATGCTATCCGGTAAATTTTATTGTGCACTTTTCTCATTAAAGTTGTAGGGCAAAAACTACCTATCGTCTGAAAGTTTTGGTATTTCTGATTTTAATGTTCTTACAATGAGAAAGAAATGTTAAAGTGTTAAACTAGCGTAGTACTGATAGTCTGGTACTGAACCAGAAGTTGGTTTTAACTGTCATACTGGATTTGACACTTGACAGATCATGGAAATGATACAAAGGGGAGACCGGCCAGATGATATACAGGTATATCTACATGCATCTTTGTCATGTGGACTCAGGAACCTTACTGTTTATGTTTCAATGTAGGACATTAATGATGACCCTCCAAACCCAGATCAACCAATCTCGGAATCCCGCATGGCACCAAAGCCCAAGGTTTGCACTTGACATTTCCAGCTAAAGAAACCTTTAGTACGATTAGCTTCTTGTGTTGTCATGATGACAGAGAAAGAATGTACATAGGAACTACAATCTGCATTTGATGTTGAAATTAGATATCTTCATGCTGTTGGTCAGGCTGTTTTAGGACAATGGTTGGCTCACGTTTATTTTGCTGGTAAACAGCCATGGGAAAAGAATGGTCAAGAAAGTTCCATCTGGGAGTTGAAATCTCAATCAACGGACTCTAGCGAATCAAGATCAGAAGCTAAATGTGACAGCACCAACCAGTTTACTGGAATAGGCAACAGCTCGAATCAAGAGGACTTACTGCTGCCAGCAGAAACGGTTGCAGATTCTGAAGCTTCCACGGATGAGGCTGCCTCGTTGAAGTCGTAAATGAAAAAAACACAGCCACACAGGATGGTGGAATCAAACATGGTGGGAAGTTGGTTTCAGGAAAAAAAATGAACATGATGGAAGTTATCCAAGCATGTACTTGGCCAATAAGCTCGAGATTCCAGTGGAGCAATTTTCTGAAATTCTCTGAACCTGCTTTCTATGAGCTCACTAGTAGTGCATACTTGTGATTACTTTCTTATTGTTGGAATCAAATGAGCAAGCACAAAAAATCTCCCGGTTTCCATTTGACGGAATAGTTTATACCATCTGTATCATATACTTGGTAATCATGCAAAATTGCAAGCAACCACATGAAATGGTGTATGCTCATGTCTGAAACCTTGCATCTGATAAGTGATAGAGTTGTAACAGAAAAGCAAAGATTGATTGCTTGCTAGAATTGTCGAACCTGATGAGCCATTATTATGTACCGACACTCTGCCGTGGTGTGAACACAACTGGGTGTGAAGTCTCCCCACTCGTGTGTAAGCGCATCTGCGCTTTTTCGTGACACTGCGCTTTTTCGTGACAGCGAAAATATGCTGCATGCGTGCGTGTCGTTAGCAACGAAGAAATGAAGGTGCTGCCGTTGCTTTGATACGCATCTATGATCTATCCCCTTATTCTGATGAGTCCCGAGTTGTGATAACAATGGGTTTGAAATCTTAGGTTTGGTGAAAATCTTTTTTTAAGTAAATCTAAAACACTTTTAATTTTGCACCTATGAAACCATATGTTTCAACTAGTGTCTAGATCCGTCGGTAACTAAAACCTGACAAAAAAAACTTGCAGGTTTACAGAAATAGAAGCAAAAGCTAAAGCATGGATAATTGGGTAAACCTGTAGTGTATGAATTTTAAATCAAACTTGTGTCTAACTTATCGTAACTGGAACCCGAACCCATAAATTCGTAAATACAAATTTAAACTCAAATATATACCATCAGATTAGTTAGGTGTGAATATTCGTAGGTGAGCAAAATTGTCATTCTTCAAGATACTTCGGTCGTTGGCAACACAGTGCTTGACCCAAATCATCTTGACGACATCCGCTGGCGTTGGTCGGCAGACGGTTGTTTCAACGTCAAATCTGCTTACCGGATCCAGTTCATCGGCTCTTGCAAGCTGGTGGTCTGCCAAGAGCTTTGGCGAAGCCGCGCGGAACCCAAATGCCGTTTCTTCGTCTGGACTTTGCTTAAAAACAAAATTCTCACGGCGGATAACCTCATGCGCCGGGGCTGGCCTTGCAATCCGTTCTGCCCACTCTGCTTGACTGCTGTGGAAACTCCGCGCCATCTCGCTTGCGGTTGCCCGTTCACGTAGCAGGTTTGGTCGCTTCTGCTGACTCATTTTCATCTCATCGGCGTTCCTCAGCTGCCGGTGCTTGATCATCCTTAGGTTTGGTGGCGTGAGGCTGCTGCTAGAATCCCTCCAGCCTACAAAAAATCCTTCAACAGTTTAGTCATCTACATTTGGTGGAACGTCTGAAGAAAAGAATGAAACCGTCGCATCTTCGTTCCCTCAATCAAACCTTTCAGCGAAGTGGCCCAAGACATCATCAGCGACGTCTACGCCTTCAATTCCGCCTGGGCACGCCTGTAACCTGCCCCCGTTTTTCTCCTCTTTATTCTTTTGCCTTCCTCTCTTCTTTCCTCCTGTGCCTCTCCTCACTTTCAGGTCTTGTACGTCTGCCTCTTATGTATCTCTTCTCTCTTCTAATTTCTGTGCGTTCTCTCCTCTTGCTTCTCCAAAATCATTGTAATCAGGTTTTTTCTTCCTCTTAATGCGTTGAAAAAAAAAATACGTTGATAGTTGATACACCACACAGGCCACAGCTTCAGTCCTCAGCTCTCAGCTTTCCTTTTTCCCCAGTTTCCAACGCCAACTACCTCGACCACTACCAACCTAACCAGCACGATAGAAAAGACGATCAACGGATCAAGTGATCAAGGCATACATGCCTAACCACTAATAACCAGTCCAAAATACCACAACTCTTACCCAGACTGTCTGCCGAATTAACGACATGTTTGGAGCTAGGAGTAGCTTTTGTTGGTTGGGTACAGCAGTGCCATTGACTTGACTGATGACTAGTAATATTATACTATTCTCTGTTCATAATTCAGAGTTTGTCTTTGACTGGGACCGTGCTTTCGTCAACAAGGGGACTCAGCAGTCAGCTCGCGGAAATGTTCTTTTACCGTTTTGATACGTTAACACCAATTTTTAGTATTAAATTTATTTATTTGAGAGCTCTGTTACGTTACGGTACATCTATTACCTCTTAAAAAATATTAAAGATTAATCTAGACCATTACTTTTAGTTAGATTAAAAATAAACTAAAACTAAAAATACTTGTTGACCGGTAGATGATTAAAAAGTTAGCACAGAAAATTAGAAAATTATGTGTAAAAAATTGAAAAGTTCGCGTAGAAAATTGAAAAGTCCGCGCAGAAAAATCAAGGATGACCTATTACCTCCTAGGTCACCATCTTTAATCTTAGCCATTATATTAAAACAAATGAACGGTCCACAATATTTCTGGTGTACCATAAAATTTGCTTTATTAAATGATAAATAATTGTTATGAATCATAAATTCATCTCTCTTCTATGTCTTCTGTTCCAAACAGATCCTCAGACACGCAGTCCCTTTTACCGGTTTAATAGGAGTACGAGACGTTGATATCAGGTTCAGTCCTAATATTTTAGATGCCCCAAACAAAACTAAAAATAGAGTTCATATTAAATATAAATAAGTATGCTAGTCTGGATGTGATGAGACATGACAAAACTGAACCAAAGAAAGAAGTATGCCTACGAATGAGACAATGATTCCACGTAACCTGTGGATTAATACGTTATAACACATGTACTAACTCTAAAACCTGATCTATTATATTTTATAACCATGTTTAGAGAGAGAAGCCGCGTTTTGGAGACCATATTGGGGCCGCTCACTCAGAGCTGGCCCTGGTCGACACCTGCTGCAGACCTTCTGTTCCTTCCCTTTGTCTGTTTCGTTTTACTCCCTGAAAACAACAGCATGCGCGCGGAGCATCCAACGAGAATGCGCCGCTAAAACTAAATGGAGTTGATTGATAAAGGTTAGAGTCTTATCGGGAATGTTCCAATCGAGCTCAAGCAAAGGATCTCACCATCTGTTACTGACATAGTGATATCCTGGTACTTGAAAGCATCTTTGAGGGCACAGGTTATGATCTCTGAATGAGAAATTCTGAAAAAGTAATTCTGGATGGGGAAACGAAGTTAAGACAGGAGGGAATCTGTGTGTAAGAAAGCGTGTAAACAAGCATCTGACAGGTGTTAAAATCTTACTAGCTTAGAACATGCAAGTAGATGAGAGCTAACATCTGCATGCAAATCCATCGCTGGAGAACTAATTGCATGCGCTTTTCTTTTCTTTTCATGGTCTACGCAAAGGCGCCCTCGTCCGTGGAAACTCTTGATGAACACGTGAACCAGCTACATTTTATCATGCATGAATGCTATAAAGCCTATAATTGACACGAAAGCTACAGAGATGGATCGAACACCAGCATTTCAAATCGGTGGGTAAATTGGAAAAAGAACATGATCATGATACCCAGCTAATTGGCAATCGTCGGTCAGTGGTGCCCATTTCCGATTGTCCATTACGTACGCTTGTCACTGTGCTGTCATGTTCCCAATTATGAACGAACGAACGGCATAAATCAGACAATCTTAAGCAACAAGCTGAGAACACGATCACGGGCGCTGGGCCCACTCTATACCCCCTCCATCGTATAAAATGTAATAAGTTTTGGATTTCAAAATTTATTCAAGATATAATAATCTAGTACTCAGAAAAGATAACTTTTATTTTTAAAATATCTATGTTACTTATGAACTTTTACTCGTTACCCTACCTAACTATTTTGGACCTATACTTATCCATTCTAAGAAGAGTAGTATGATATTCTTACTCATTTTTTTAATACATATGTCAAAGCCTAAAATTTACTATATTTTAGAACAGAGATAGTATAAAGTAATATATCTGTTTTAAAATATAGTACATGTAAGTTTTTTACATGGTTTTTAATGTAGATTTTTGATCACTAGTTATATTATTAATAACTATTAAGATAATAAATTTCAAATACCAATTTAACTATATATATGCCTAACGCTAAAATTAAATATTTCGAGTTTAATTATCAATCATAAACTACAATTACTGACTTTTATGAGACATCTTATATTTTGGTGCAGGATTAGTATGGGTTACAAATTGGTGAACTATTGGAAAATGGTTAGGTTTCGTTTGAAACATGGAATAGAAATTTCGCATGAATTCCATGCCGCTCTCCATGCATGCATGCACCGGTGAGCCGGCATCGGATCGTCCGTGTCCGGCCACCTGGCGCCACCACGCGTGGCGGCGCATCCACGGCATCTCGACCGGCCGGTGCCGCCACCGTCGTACACTCATTCACGTCGCGCTGATGCCGACTAATCCTGTCTGGTTCTTGTATTAAATTTAATCAGCTGTTACCTATATTTCTTATATAAGTTATTTTGTATTATACACAGGAAGGAAGTTCTTTTGAAAATATAAGTTACTTATTTATAAGATAAATATCATTTATTTGATGAAAATAAATAATATATATGATATGAAATACGGAGTAACTTATATTTGGAAAAAAAAACTCTGTCGTGACACAGGGATCGAACAGTATCTCTCGTGTGCATCCACCAGAAAGAATAACAATTTGCAAGAAAAATAAATAAATGTCGCTCTCACAAATTAATGAAATGGCTATTACACGTGTACAATCTCGGGTGCGGAAAACCTTTTTGTAATGTCGGTTTCTCTCGCGCCACCCGCACGCGTTCACACCCACTGGCTTCGATTCACACTGTTCATAGTCCATAATAACCTTAATTAATCGGCCTAACCACGTGATTAGTTAGGTAATTAATTGACTAATCCGATCGAGCAAGACCAGACACCAAACTCGGACACTTGAAATCTCGAATTAATTAGGGAGTTGTAGTTAATTAGCGAGGTGCCTCAGAATGGATGCTGGTGGCTCCGGCTGATGCCGTTCACGTTGGCGAAGAGGCCGACGAGCTCCTCGCGGTAAGGCAAGAACGTGCGCCGCGGTGTGCCTCCGGCGGCGGCACCGCCGCTGCCGCCCTTCGCACCGTAGGCGATCCTGTGGACTGCGGCGCCGCTCTGCTTCCTGCCGCTTGCTGGGGGAGTCGGCCTGGGCTTGGTTTTCGGCTTGAAGTGGTCCATGTCGTCCTCCTTGCTGGGCGGAGGGGTGGGAAGGAACAAGAACTTCTCTTTGCCGTCGCTGTGGCTGCGACCGACGACGAGCTCGCTGATGCGGCGCCACCGCGCCATGGACCCCGTGGAGAGGCTCTTCCTAGGCGAGCGCGGGGAGGCCGCCGATGCCGAGGCTGAGGGGTGGGAGCGGGCGCCGGGCGTCCACAGGCAGTAGCTCTCCGGCGACGCGCCCTCCAGGCCACCCTCGTCGGACGTCGCCGCGGACGAGGACGCCGTGGACGTCGTCGACCTGCCCGAGAACTCACGGGACTCCTCGAGAAAGAGCAGCCCGAGTGGCCCCCTCACCCGCGGCGCCGGCGGAGCGTCGTCCTTGGCCCGTGGGTCGGCTCCTCCGGCGCGGCCGAACACCGGGTAGAACGGCCTGATGCGGCCGTCCGCGAAGAGGTCATCAGCCAAGGCGGCGGTGCCCGCGGGGGAGTCCCTGCTGACGAAGGGGAACTCGAACTCAAACTCCCCGTCCGAGCCGTCGTCCCCGTCGTCCGTCACGTGGCCCGTACGAACCTCCGCAGGCACGACGGCGACGTCGGCGGTGTGGTCTTGCAGCTCTCGGGGCTCTGGAATTCTCTCCTCCATGGTGGTGCAACGCAATCTGGACTTGGGGAGACGAGGCGACGCGGGGGATAAGAAATGGAGTCAGAGAGCGGCGTTTTTAAAGGTGGTGCCCGCCTTCCAGAAGCCATCGTGTGGTATTTTGATAGCCACCCTTTTCTCATCAACGGTGTACAAATTTCGCAAAACAACATTTGAGTCTCATTTTCCGACCAGATTTACATCTGAAGAATCTAAAATCTGAATCAAATGGTTCAACCCAATAAATCAGATTGATGAAAATTAGCATGTTCTAAGAATTCAGTGCAGAATAAAAGTTTTCTACGCTTAAATTTTAGGTATTTTCAACCCAGTGTAATTAGATATAATTATAATTAATCCGTCCGCTGGGTAATTACTCAAAAGAAGTCGATGGCATGAGCACCAAATGTTACATCTACTAGTGAGCCATCAGTGGGAGCGAGATGGATTAATCAACGAGCCGCGTGATTCGAGAGACCCCACCGGGAGACTTTTCTTGTGGTGAACCACTCCTCCCTTGGACTTCAAGTCTCCTTTCCCGCTATAAATCAATTCCACGACCGACAAAAAAGAAAAATGGTTATCAAAAGGCACATCTCTTATTATAATTATCTTATATTATAAGTAATTTAATCTT
>KE373147.1:205196-224171 GCA_000418225.1 Zizania latifolia | reverse complement strand
TATTATATTTTAGAAAAAGGAGTAAAAAAAGACACAAGACCCACGCATTGCTTTGACGGAAAAGAAATGGAAGTGAAATACTAAAGACAAGATACGTAGCAGAAACCACCTTCCAAAAAACGAAACGCCGTGCCTGCGGTGTAATTGAGTACTTACTTCTACCACTGTCCACTACTACTGCACGCTCCTGCGCTGCCGCCCACCACCACCTCTGTTCGTTCGTCCTGCACCCCCTCCTAATTTCCTCGCATCTTTTCCTCGTCTCCTCCACCAAAATATCGAGGGTTTCCTCCGCCCGCTGACTAGGGCTCGGCGATTTGCGGGGCTCTCCCAACTCCTCCGACGATTCTAGGTACGGCGCCGCTCGCGGGCTCTTGTCGTACGTTTCGTTTTTTTTCTTTTTCGGGGGTTTGTGGCCGGTGGGGGCGTCGTCTCGTCTGCGAGGGGCGGCGGTGGCGGATGGTTGGATGGCGTGCACGGTGCTCCCGTGGAGGAAGGGGAAGCGCCTAGTTGCGCGCGATGCGGCGGGGAGGCGGCGGCGGCGGCCTGATGTTTCATCGGGGTTGTCAACGGCTGGGTGGGACAGAGTTGCCTGATTGTTTGGCCTGCATGGGTGATTGGTGGCGTGCTGGATCGGTTAGTCGCTTGATTTTGCGGATGGCATTCATGTGCAGGGGAAAGGATGAGTCTTTTTTGTGCTTGCTAAGGGGAAATTGGCTGGTGTCTTTGGGGATCTGTGCTCTTGCGCGTGACCAAAAGCGGATCAGGGTTACCATGCCTGTGATGAGGAGAGGTGGGCATGGCGTGGATTTTGCATTGGGCTTCTGCGGGGAGTCCCTGTATTAGGGCTCAGTTTGTTGCTTATGCCCGTGACATGGTGCTTCTTGGTTGTTCAGCATGCCGGGATATGCGATCTGTAGAATGTAGTCCTTTTACAGAAGGCGAGTATCATACTATCATATATCCTTGTGTTTGTAGTTGAATGCACTGATTTTCTTTTGTCTTTGGGGTAAGTGAATGTGATGTGGATTCCTTATGAGGTGGTCTTACAAAGGAATCACAATATTTTCATAGTAAATTCCTCTCTCAGCAATGTATTTTGTTTTTTTTCATAAATTAGCCTATTTCATATTCATAAATTTGCTGTTAGGATTTTATATCTATCTTTGAGTATTTTTGAAGTTACATTGATTCTGTTTCTTAATTGATGTTTATTACTCAAATATCTTTGTTTGCTTTTCTTTTGTACCTTTAACTTTCCCCCATTTGCTTTCGCTCTGAAGTACATGTAAGAAGTTATATTTGTTAATTCTATATTTTTCTTATTTCAGGAGATTATGGAAAACAATTCTTCAGATGTCCAAATGTCACATTGTGCCAAGGACTCTGAGAATAGTGAGAGTTCGATTGAGATCAAAATTAAGACATTAGATTCCCAAACTTATAATTTGCGTGTCAATAAACGTGTAAGTGGATAACAAATGCATATGTCAGAAATTGTAAGATTATGCATGTGCTTTTTATAGTGTTTTGATCATGTTGTGGCCGTCCGCTGTTTCTTAGAAACTATTGGCTACTTGCATGCAAAATATATTTTCAATTATAACGAGATGTAGTTGCTTTCTTTCCTTGGAACAAAATACTAATGTACTACTTTGGCATAATTTCATAAATGACCATCTGTTAAACTTGCTCAAATTTTCCCTAAATAATTTTGATAACACCACAATATATATCATATTTTTCACCATTTTCATCAAACAATATGTAGTCCAACCTAGATGCAATTTCTTGCTCAAACAATATTATTGATGTGTTAGGTCGGGAGACTTGTCCAGAAAAAATGGGTTCGACAATGGGGGTTGGGAAGCTTTGAATAACCTTAGTCTCACAGAAAACACAAAGCGATTTACCAAGGTTTGGGCCACCTTATGGATAATAACCCTATGTTTTGCTTGGTGTATTGGATTGTGGTAGAAGGAAGATTACAATGGCTAGCCATGTCTTGCCTAAGTTCACTGATCGAAGTTCAATCGCCTTGAATCCCGTGCTTTGGCTAGCCTCGTTTGGATTCCCTGTCCGTCAGTTCAAACTCTTCCTCCCCTTTTGTTACACAAGAGGCTTGCTCCTTATATACTACTAAGGGTTCTGATTAGGTGTATAGTCCTGCACTTGCTACATAAATCATTACCTATGCTGGTGCCTAGCCAGCCTACCTACGCTAGTGCTTTGTCTTGTTGCTAGTCTTGTCGACCTAGGGCCTGACGGAACAGGGGCCTGCTATGATGATGATGTCGGATACGAGAGATCATCAACATTAAATGCATGGTGATCTTTGTAAGGAACGCACATTAAATGCAGGTTGATCAAGTGCTTCATGCCATGCCACACTTGGCGCACCCGTGTGGTCTAGGGGGGCACAAAGACTAGTCCCTCGACCAGCAGAGTGATTGGAGTGGTCGGCCATCCTGCACAATCACACCTGGTCCGGTTATGGTCGTGCTTGAGGAGCTTTGTTGTCACAAGGGGACTTTTGTAGTTGAGCCTCACTATAGGGCCCACAGTTATGTGGTCCATGCCACTCAACGGTCATGCGAAGGTTAGGCATAAGTCATGCCTTGATTTAGGAAGGGCACAGGGTGCCCATGTACTGGTGGCGCTAACAATAGCCCTCGAATCTGCCTTAGGGTGTAGGGTTAGACACATGCGCGTCAGCCGTACTATTGGTCCTGACTCGGGGGTTAGGGGGTCCACCACTTGAGGGTAGGACGCTGATGAGGATCTTAGGGAGTTCCCTATCTTCTTTTGGAAGTCGAAGCAGCACATGGCGGTGATCGAGCATTTATACATTGGGGAGGGCCAATCCCATTGCCATTGACTTCATCTTCTTGTGTCTTCTAGTTTATCGAGTCCGCCTGGGGGCAACACTCAGCTAGTCAAGATGTTGCGCTATGCCTTTGCTAAGGTGAGGAAGCGGTTGTAGAATCTCAGTTCGAGGTTGAATGGCCCACCGTAGATGTTGGCGTTGTACGCCATGGTCTTGGGATGGGTTGCCGAGGTATTGGAGCATATGCCCATCGCGTTGGTCATGTGGTCGCTAGAAGCACAATGAGTCTAGCTCTAGGAGTAGTTCAGGAGGTAACTATTAGGGTCGTCTTCTTGTTGCCAAAGGTGTTGGGATCTTCCAGGTTGAAGCTTGAGGTTAGGAGGATGGTCTCAAAGAGCCACATCATGAGGTCCTTGATATACTTGTCGTTCTTGTTAGTGTTAGCGTGCTTGCGAAGCTTGTCCATGTTAGGCCGAGCTTGAGCGTGTTGAGGCCATGCTCAAGTCCTTGAGTGATCGAATGTACCTCTCATCACATGAGCTGTCCTGCTGTCAAGTGGTAGAACCCCCCTCAGGGTAAGGACCAACCGTACGGCTCTTGCCCATGCGACTGGCCCCACGCCTCAGGTCTGGGACTACTGTCAATGTCAGCGCCATGGGTACATGGGGATCCTAATCCTATGCTCTTCCTAAATCGAGCATGACTTATGCCTATACTTCACATGACCATTAGATGACATGGAGCACGTAGTTGTAGGCCCCATAGCAAGGACCAACAACGAGAGTCCCCCTAGGTGATAGCATAGTTGTTATGGCGTCGCCATGTCGTCGCTATGTCGTCGTGGCGGAAATTTGCTATTCGCCACAAGTCGCCATAGCGCCGGAGGGTCTGTGGCGGGTGCCACAGGAGCGTGGCGTCGTGTGGCGCCCGCCATACGGGAGGGAGAGAGTTGTAAAAAAACTTCCTGTTCAGCCCTACTTCTACCCAAAACCCTAGCCGCCGCAACTTATCTCGTATTCTCATCCCTTCCGCTTCCATCTGACGCACCGCGCACTTGTTCCAGACTTCACGCCGCCGCCGCCGTGAGCACGTTCCAGCCTTCCAAGCGGCGTCGCGGCGAGGGCGCGACGCCGCATCGCAGACTCGCAACTAGGGCGTGGCGCGGGGCGGCATCGCAGCTCAGAAGAGGCAGCGTCAGGTTGGCTGGAGAAGAAGAGCTCAGAAGAGGAAGAGAACTAGAGAAGGAAAGAGGAAGAGAAGAAGGAAAGAGATAAAAAGGAAAGAGGAGGAAGAGAAGGAAAGAGATAAAAAAGGAAAGAGAAGAGGAAGAGAAGGAAAGAGATAGAAAGGAAAGAGAAAAAAAGGAAAGTTACTTTTTATAATTTGATTTAAATGATTTTTAATATATGGGAAAAAGAAGGAAAGTCACTCTTCGGAATTTACTTTAAATGATTTTTAATAAATGAGGAATTCAAAACTTTTAGAGATAAGATAGTTTTATGTCTTTTATGCTATATTTGCATTGCTATTTTAATGTAATAAATCTTAGACTATGACTAATGTGCTACATTAAGTCTCTTTTGTACTACATTTGTATTGCTATCAACTTTGCATTTACATGTCCTAGTGGTCCTAATATATTTGATTGCTCGCCACGCCGATGTGTCTATGGTGACGCCACGCCGCGCGCCATAAGCACTGTAATGTTGTGAAGGTGGTAGGTCGCCGTAACAACTATGGGTGATAGCAAGGCTCCTTGAGGATGACCATGGCCATGGCCGAACCGGGTGTGGTCGTGCATGAGTCTTTTTCAAGTTTTCTATTCATGGTAGTTCTTAGTGCATGAATAAAATCTGGTGTGAAGCATGTTGGTATCTATATGTTCTTTTCAACATTCATCCACTTCTATATAAAAACGGGGCATCTTTAGATTCCTTTTAGGATTCAAGGAGCTGCTGGGTTCCAACTGTTCATATATGTATGCAAGATTACCATCAGTTAACAATGTTTCTGATAGGGCCTTTGTTGTCTATCACTCTATCTTCTTTAAAGCCTTTAACTTCCAAGTAAGTTGGGATAGGCTAGAGTTGAAACCTAAATTTGAGTTTTATCTCCATTTATGTGGTTAAGTTTTCCACTGGCTCGCCAAGCCAAACACAACGTTTTAGGGGAAAGTGACCCTCCCTCCTTTACCAGGGCTTGGTACCTGCTATGTTGAGACACCATAGGCAGAGTTAGGGCCTTTATTGTCTATGAATCGGAATAATGTCTTGCATTGTCACCATTGGCCATTCGTTAGTTTGCTTTCTCTACATGTTTTTGTGCAAGCCCCAATCAAGCACCTACTTAGAATAATTCTATGTACACTTCAATCTCAATAATTGCATTGATTTATTTAATATTTTGTTTCAATGCTACTTTTTGGGTAAACATACCATGCATTGTTAATGATTTGTCCTTTTTGCAGGTGCCAGTTCCTCTGCTAAAGGAGAAAATTGCTACTGTAACTGGAATATTGTCTGAACAACAACGTTTGATTTGCCGTGGGAGAGTCCTAAAGGATGATGAACTCCTCTCTGCATATCGTATCCTCATCTATTTTTGGCTTGTATTTTTTTCGTTTTTGTCTTGCAATTTTTTTCTCCACTTGCAGGGTATGCCTTACAGTTTCGATCTTTAAGTATCATTCAGCAAAAAATATTTAAGATCAAGGAAACAACACATATTTTTTGATAAATTTGTTTTAACTGAGATTTGTTGATGTTTTTATCAATTTGACCATCTTTACAAGTAACCTACTTCAATTTACTATTCTATCTTTATTTTTATTTGTTGTTTTTCACAATTTAATTGTAATGCATAATGTACTTACAAATGATGACGGCCCGATTGTTCAGGATTTAGGATGATAGCGATAGTGATATTATATTTTAAAGATAGTGTTCCATCCAGCAATTTCTTCTCCTTTTCTTTGCATGGTATCTACATTCTACACTGGTGTTGCTTTGGTGCCTTTTTGTCCTCTTCTATACTGTGAGGAGGTTTATGGATACTTTTATTGGTTTTTCATTCTGCCCTGAAGGATTTGCTAAAACCTTCCATTGTTTGATCATGCCAATGTATAGCATCTGTTTTGCATTTTAAGTATGTATTTAGCTTACCTTGTAAATGCTAGTCCTTTACGAAAGTTTTTAGATGTTGAAAATGGCCATACATTGCACCTTGTGGTTAGACAACCAGGGCAGTCAGTTACACCAGGAAATGCTGGAAATGAAGGTTTGTATACTCATTAAATTGTAAAATTTATGTGTGTTATGGGCTCTCTAGGGTAAGGGTTCAAAGACCAGGCCGTGGGATAGGGCACTCGCACTGTAGCTCCAGCAGGGCTTATCCCTATCAAGCACTCGCCCTCTAGTAGCTCCGGCAGGGCTTCTCCCTGTCAAGCTAAGAGAGTTTGAGGCTTAGGACAAACTTTAGATATTAATTGATAATAGAGTATATGAGACCCCTTTATATATAGAGAGGACTAACTTGACATTTAAGGAACTAATCCATACTATGGTGGAAACCAATCTAATCTCTATCTCTAGTTTACTAACAAACCTCATCTCCATCCTAACTACATAACCCTCTATCTTTATTTGACTAATTCCTAATTTATCTTGCCTAACTCACCATATGATCCTAGTCCATGACCATAACATTACACCCCTCACGGACAGACAAGTTGTCCTTGACTTGTCAACTATTCCTCTATGATAGCTTGATGACGCTAGAGTTTTGATGACTGGGAGACATCCATCAAGAGGAGCCAAAACCTGAGTGGATCAGGCATGACAAAGAGCTTCTCTAGCAAACGAAGCATAGCACAAAACATCTGCATGTGATGCCTCTTGAAGGTGAACTGTTGACCCTTTTAATTCTTGTTTTCCACAAAGTGCAATACCCATGAGGCCATCAACAGATAGGGTGGTGGCTGTGGAGGTGGATGAAAGCTGAGACACTCTAATGTCATAAAGGTTGCTATGGTTGAAGCCGGTGAAGATATTGATGGAGCCAGCAAGCTGCATTTTGGTGGAGGGGAGCCACCTAGGTGATGGGGTGAAGTCAGGAGGAGTGGGTGTTGGAGATGACACTATTGAAGGTGGTGAGTGAGACCGTTTGGGCGAAGATGAAGATGGCGTTGTTGGCAGCAACAGAGTTGGCATCAGCGCCGCCGGTGGAGGAGCGGACAGCGAGGCCACTATTGGCAAGGGAGAGTTTGGCGGCATCGTGGAGATGTGGACATCAATAGGGGTGGTGGAATCACTATGAGCTGGAACGACGCATGAGAAGGGGATCTCTTTGATACTGCTCCACTTGGCATTCATCTGGTCCAATATTTCAATGCCCTGATCTAGTTTCTCATTGATGATGGCAGCCCACATCTCGGAGGCCATGGTTCTGATATCAAGATGTTATAGGCTTGCTTGCCTTGCTAGGGTAAAGGTCTGAAGATCAGGGGATAGGATACTTGCCCTCTAGTAGCTCTCGCACGACTTCTCTCTGTCGAGCTAAGAGAGGCTCGGAAGCTTAGGACTAACTTTAGAGACTCATTGATTGCTTGATAATAGAGCACATGCGATCCCTTTATATATAGGGAGGACTAACTTGACAATCAAGGAACTAATCCCTACTATTATCGGAACCAATCTAATTTCTATATCTAGTTTACTAACAATCCTCATATCTATCCTAATTAGATAATCCCCTATCTTTATTTGACATATTCCTAATCTATCTTGCCTAACTCGCCATATGGGCCTAGCACATGACCATAACAGCATGTCAGCATGTAGTTTATTTATTTGTTAAAGGTTGATCGAGAAATTTAAGAGAGTTCTTTTTGGCATCTGCATCGTATGGTATTACTTATGTTGTTTGTTGTGCTGTTTTCCTTGCTTTCAAGTTCTTAAATAATTTTCATCGAAGCAAAATCTTCAGCATTTGTGATAGTTCCTATTTTAGGTAGTGCGGTGCAATATATTCTCTCTATGGCCTTATTGCAATTTTGAGGTTTGTGAATACTATTAGGTTCTTTAGCTAGCATTTTGAATGAATGCTTTAGTGGATAGTTGCTATGACATATGTTGTGATTGCATGCCATTCACATCTATTATGATGTTTTAGCTGCATATTACAGCCAGATTAGCATATCATTCCCACTTGTTGAAACAAAATTTAGCTGTATTGTGTGTGGTAGCTAGTTCTGTCAGTCTACATGTCAACTTTTGCTTTGTACTCATCTTTCCGATTACTTGCTATTTTCCCACTCTTTTCTAGGTACACATAGAATACAGCAAAATGTGCCATAGACCTTCTGTTATTCCCAACATCATCCAAACAAGGACTCTATTTGTTATTCTATTCATGTTTAATGTTTCTTTGTTAAGACCTAAGACTTGTACTCATATGAGTTCACCACCAGCTGTGCCTATTAAAGATTCATTTTGTCACTACAGTAGCATTTATACCTTTTGATGTTATCTTATTCCTATACTATGCTATTTTCTGTATTTGGGTCTGTTCTGCATTTGATAATTTATTTAGTATTATCAGCTTCATATTTCTGCAAGTGCAGTAAAGCACATTGTCATGGGTAGTGGGCCAGGCCCAGTCAGCCCATGTGAACAGTACCCATACGATACTGTAGTAATAATTAGGGATTGGATAGTTTAAAAGGTAAGATTAGATTAGATCAGATTCAAGTCCTTTAAAGATAAGATTAGAGAGGAAGATATTGGTTTTAGTTAGGAATTAGATATAGAGATTAGATTGGTTTCCATAATAGCAGTGATTATTTCCTTACGTCAAGAGTCCTCCCTATATATAAAGGGATCGTATGTACTCAATTGACAAGCAATGAAGAATAAGTATAATCTCATCCTAATGTTTTTCTTCTCAACCTAAGTCTACCTCTCATCCCTAGCAGTCGTCACTATCCGGCTATCCTCTTGACGGTGTTTATCCCGTTATGGATCCAACCCATGACACACATTGTGATTTCCATTTGACCGCTTTGAACTATCAGATGTATTATGTGGCATGCCATGCCATGCCTAGACTGAAAACTTGTGGCAAAAGAACTTCATGGTTTTTATATTACACCATAGAATTTTCTCTTCTGCATATCAACTCCTATGCTTTACTGTGAACTATTATTTTATAGGTACCACATCAAATTCCACTAGTCGTCGTGGTCCTACAATGACTCACAGTATTGTGCTTGAGGCTGTTAATGTTGGTCAGGGGAATGAACTCCCAAATGTTACACAGGTTTCCTATGCTATTTTATATTTTCTTTCATTGTGTTTCTGTAAGAAAACCCCCTTTGGTTTGACATATAACTCATTTGTCTCGCTTATTTTTTTCATTGCTAGTTGCTCCAAAGCCTGTTCCGAGTGCCTAGTAGCACACTAGTCCCGGTAATTGAGCATTCTTAAAGTTCTTGTTTAGATTGGAACTAAAGGAACTTATTTGAAAGTAATTTCTGTTGTGCTAGAGTGGACCAGCACCTTCTGACACCAGACCTTCAGAAGCTACACAATCTTCAATGCAAAATGGTATCAGGGTTGTACTTGATCAACTGCAGGTTCCTCCACTTCTCCAGTCTGAAGCGATGCTTGGGGTATCAGAACCAAACGTTAGTATGCTTCTTTGATCCTCGTCACAATTCACATGCCCTGATCACCTGATGTTGAAATACTTAAGATACAGTCTACTAACATGTTCGTTCTCTTGCAGGTCATTTCTGATTCGTTGACCACTATGTCTCAGTACATTAACTTTTTGAGGGACTCATTTCGAAGGGAAGGCTTCCTCGAAAATGGTATGACCTCATTTTCTTATCTGAGTTACATTCATTCTGTAATCCACATGAAGATTTACCTCCAATTCTCTTCCTTACAGGACAAACTCAGAATAACCTTGACCATAGAACTGCAGGAAGTGCCCATGGTGGTGGTACTCAGAATCAGGAAAGCCAGCCTGATTCAGCTTCAGCACATGGGCTTCCTACTGCAGAATTGCTGGCTGAAACTATGCACTCTACTAGACAACTTATTGTTGAGCATGCTGGAGCATTGCTATCTGTTGGTGACATCTTTTGATTTTTTTTCTGGTTTACTGGTTATGAGTAACTAATATAACATTTATTTTTAGCTACTTGATGAATAGTTTGAGCTCTTTGCTGTCTCATTCTTGCTGATTTGAGAATACTATGCATTTAGTTCTTCATCCTGTAGTTATAGTGAACCTCAGATATTTTTTTATACTGAAGATAGATATTTTAATTCTAGCTATTTGAGTGAGGGCAATTTGGTAATTGTTTCATTGGCTATATACTACTATAAATTTTAAAAATCTATGAGTTTGGCAGGTCCAGCAACCCTCAGATGTCTTGTAAGTCCTAAATCCAATGGCCTACCTTTGTAGTTTAATCCACCCAATTAAACCCAGTTTCACATAAACTGTCCAGCTAATGTTCAATACTATGCACCAAGAGATATTGGTATGCAACTAATAGGAAGCATAGGTACAATAATCTTGTAAAATACAATGTATACCCATCGTGTCATGAAGATCTAAAGTTTTACTTTTCTAGGTAGTCTTCTATTTTGTGTTTAGTATATAATATAACATTGAGCAACAATTGAATACTGATTATACTTGATTTTGTTTTAAGTGGAGAGCAAGTGAAATGGTTTTATTTTAGTAATGAATGATCTACCCATTTGTTCAGTTAGAAAAACTAACTCCAAGATCAGTTAATTTCTTGTGTGAAATGCATTATGCTGTAGGAACTTCAATATGAATAATGGATAGTCCAATGACTCTGATATATTGGCTATGTAAATTCTTTTCTGTTATTTCGTTTGTTACTTATTGTACTTCCCATTTCTGCCATGTTGTAGTTATTATTGGTTTTAAAAGACAAGTGTGTCTGCAAGTTAAATTCGTGTTAATTCAATGCAGCAACTACCAAACCAGTTGGGAGATCTTGTGAATGTAACTGATTCTACAACACGGAGGAACATTCAGCAGAATGTAGTGAGATATGGAGTTCTTGTCCAGTACCTTGGTTCATTACTTCTGGAACTTGGCCGCACCACAATGATGCTTCGTATAAATCCTGCAACTGTAAGTCATCACGCCAGCTTTTTTTACCTCATTTTACTTTGGGAATGCTTCTGTGCTGCTGTACTGACCAGTTAGTGTTTTACTTTCAGTCAGAAGCGGTTGTAAATTCTGGACCAGCTCTTTTTATCTCTCCATCTGGGCCAAATCCTCTTATGGTTCCAGTAAGTAATTTAATTTTTTTAATATTAACAAATAGAAAACCCTTTTATCCTATCGTGGCATTTGCTAACTCTTTTTGCTCCAGCCTGCTCCTTATTTTCCAGGAACAAGATCTGTCCAAATGGACCCAATATTCTCTAATTTTTCTTCATACCCCTCTGCTCTGCACCAAAGAGAAGTTGACATCCATGTCCATACAAGTGAGTCAAATGTTGCTATCTTTTGTTCCTTCAATTTAACTATTGTAGTGCCCATCAACTTGGAGTTTCAATGTCGCATATTTATTCATCCAGTATTAGTTGGACTCCACATGTCCAATATTAGCTTTTGATATGTACTAGAAGTCTGATCAACTCTCTTACGTTATCATGAGAACTAATGGTAGAAATGATAGTTGGTAAGAGTTAATTCAGGGTCAGAGATTGTTTAGTTCGGAGATAATATGGCATACTAGATAAATCAGAGCCAACTGGTGAGTGTCATCTGAATGTTCAGTTTTCTAAATCTCATTTGATGTTTTAGAATGGGTGCAAATGCCCCTTGGTAAGAGCTGAATAGGGCTGGTTTGGATCTGACATTTAAGCAAATCTGAAACAAGTTGGTGGTTGTGACAATTGAAAGTTAGTCATTAAGTCAACTGATTGGGGCATCCACACACCCATTTTAATAATTCATGGTACAATTATACTCAACTATTATATCTTGGTAGCTGCTTAGTTTGAGTGTGCATCTTTCGTATTATTTACTTCGGTTGATAATGTTAAATGCGATCTTTTTTGTTGTTAGGTGGGTCTGTGTCTTTAGCTGGTACTGACCCAGGTGGGCCGGTTGAGGCACATCAAACACAAGAACATATTGATAGAACTGGAAATGCTTCATCAGCAAACATTAGCGAAGCATTTGCAGGGGTTACACGCAATGCTCCATTTGCTGTTGAGTCTGCAGTTAGGCTGTTGCCACTTAGAACAGTGGTTGCAGTGCCTGCTGGCATCAGTCGTCCTCGGTCAACATCTTCTAGTGGAGTTGGTGTTATATATCCACTGTTGACCAGAATTCAGCAAAGAGAAAACAATAATGGTAGCGATGCACAAACTGGTCCCTCTCCAAATGAACATGTCCATAGTGCTAATCAGCAACTAAATCCACAGTCATCTCAATCACATGAAACAGGTGAATGGTTTTTTCTCTCTTCATCTGTATATTCCCCCTTCATTGACTATTTTGCATTTGCTCATTAAACTGCTATGTATTGGGGTGCAATATGGTTTGATTGATCATGACTGATCTTATGGTGAATCTGAAGCAGACCAGATTTGGATGTATTGCTAGTAGATGGCTTTGGATAGGGATTGTAAACTAGAAATTCAGATTTGGATGAGAGTTTTCCATCAAATTCTAATAAAGCCTTATTATGAATGTGAATATCCAACAAGGGAAGTGTTTTTATGGGTGGGCAGTGCAAAATGGATATTCATGTGATTGAATTGATGGAAGACAACCATAATCTCATGAAGTCTATCGATACTTCACCGTATGTTGGTAGTGGGTTGGTTAGCATTGGGCCAAGAAGTTGCTTTATATCTTCCCTTTCTTTAGTTTTATGTTCTGTTTGCCTGTGCTAACTGGTGTTCATCCTTGTGATGAGGAGTAAGAGTACTTGCACGCTCAAGACATTAAAATCATTTTTATCTGCACAACTTCTTAAATGTATTATTTAAGTATATAGGCTAATGTTTTACATGCAAATTTGCGGAAAACTCTTCTGTTATTGATGTGTAACATCCAAAAATATATTCGAAATTTTATTATCATTCGTGCCTGGCAGTACTCTTATCTCTCTCCATTAGAATCCCTATTTTTACCTGATTTTGGAATGCCTTCTGCCTACTTTCTTTTTCTAGATCATTGTCTTAATGATTGCTACATACCCTTGTTCCACTGATTCTTCATTCTTCAGGTTCACAGGCTCATGTTTTTATGCACTAAAAAGGTGTTAACAATTATTTGTCACTGCAAAGATTGGCATTTGAAGATTTTCCACTTGATATGTGATATGTGTTATGACTATGACTTTTATTGATATGAGGCCAAAGGGCCAATATACAAACATGTACAGAGGGAACACAAATGGAAAGATATATAAATGAAAGCAACATGCTATCCATATATACACTTAACATATATTGGGTTACCATATATATAATTAACATATATACACACACACACACCTAACCAGCCCATCAAACTCACGGTGGTAAATCAACTAGACTGAGTTTAGAAAGAAAAAACTATGTTGAGCCTTGGTTTGTGCCTTGCTGAAGAAATCATCAACCTGAAGCTCGGTTGGCACATATTAGAGAGCAATAATCTGATCTTGTACCTGTGCCCATGTATAAGATCAATGTTCTTAAGGTGGTAAGGAGAGGCACGACGACGTACCCCCTTCCAGCCGCCTAGGTGATTTAGGCGTGCGGCGAGGCGACACCGTACATATAATTGCTGCAGATTTTAGTAGCAGTGTAGCATATATACTTGGTGTTGCCAATGATCTGAACTCTCTTTTCTTCTCATGTGTTGTCTCATCACTTCTCTTGTCCCATGCAGCAATCTACAGTTCTACACAAAAACTATGCATACACAAAAGCACAAAAGTGGTTGCTCTGCATACCTGAGAGGGGAGTGGACAAGCAAAGCCACTTAGCACAGCAAGGAGCGAGGGGAGTAGGGGACTGTCGGGCGCTGCCAAGCATAGCAGGGAGGGAGGGGACCACTGGGTGCTGTAGGGAGGATGGGATTCTGCTGATAGAAGCAGAGGGACCACAACCTGCTGAGCGTCGCCAAGCCGAGTAGAGAGGAATGGGACTATGTGACTGATGGACCGGTGAGTAGAGCAGGGAGGAAGGGATCCCGTCGTACGCAGCAGGAGCCATGGAGGGATTGCAAGCTGCCGGGCGTCATCGAGCGGAGAAAGGAGGGAGGGGAGTCGGGTAGGGCCTCAAGGGATCCTGTTGGGTGCCACCAAGCATACTAGTCAGGCAAAGCAGATTAGGTTTCCCTCCACTCCAGGCTTTCTCTCTCTTCTCTATTTTCCCTCCCTAATCCCTATGTGCGCGCCTGTTTCCCGTGCCTGTTTCCTGCATTGTTTCCCTGAGCTTCTGCCCCACTTGACCGCCTCCTGCTCGGTGCTCGCTTGGGCGTACGATGTCCGCCACAAGTCGCTCGGCGTCAAACTGATGCCAAATCGTGCCTAGGCGATGCCACAGACGGCAAGGTGGATGCTATGCACTTTGAAGCCAAGACGAGGTTGATGCCTAGAGCTTGAGCGCGCTCGGATGCCTAGGCGGCGCCTAGGCAACACCTAGGCACCTTAAGAACCATGTATAAGATGCATCCACATCAATATGCTTTGTAAGCTCATGCTTCATCGGATCTCAAACAATACTGATAGCACATGTGAAGTCAGATAAAAAAGGAGTTGACATAGAAATTGAAACACCAAAGTAATCAAGTAACCACCCTAACCAAGTCACCTCCACAATCAAAAGGGCCATGGCTCTCAACTCAGTCTCTTTACTCGAATGCAAAACTATGTCCGCTTCTTAGTTTTCTAAGCAATGAGAGAACCACTAAGAAAAACACAATAAGCATATAGAGAATGATAATTAGAAGAATTTTTAGCCCAACTAGCATTAGAATATGCCTTAAGTTCTAAAGAGCTAGATTGGGGAAAGAACAATCAAGAGAGATAGTACCACAAAGACATCACAATACCTGAAGAAGATGATTGTAGTAAAGCTGAGTAGGAGTAGAAATAGGGTAGGAAATGTCAGGACAAGTAACTCCAAGATAAACCTGGCTCCCAACAATGTGATGGTACTGTGTGAAAATCTAGAGGCTCACCATTAGTAGAACGAAGATGAGCATTAAGCTCCATAGGAGTCTCAACTGTGTGTTGATTAGTGAGACAAGCACGACTAAGAAGATCCTAGATTTATTTCTCTTGAGATAGAAACCCTCAGGTGTCAAAGAAAACTCTACACCTAAGAAGTAACTAATAAGACCAAGATCAGTCATAAGAAATTACTCACTAAGAAGGATCATCACCAATAATAATCACATCATCCACATAGAGGAGTAAGGTCCGACCACGAGAGGAAGTGTGAATTTATAGAGCAGGATCATGAGTATTGGCCACAAAACCAGCAGCCATAGTTATTAAGGCATCGCTAAAGCGTTGCCTTAACGTTGCTTAAGAGACAAGGCTCTCGCAGGAAGCTGGGCGCAGTATGGCGAGGCCTAGCGTGGAAGAGGGGAGAGAAGAGGGGAGAGGGGAGAGTGGAGTGGGAGACCTGTGTTAGGGTTTTGAGATGAAAAAGAAACTTGTGGGCCTTAAATGGGTTGTTGGATCAGACTTATATGAATGGGCTATTGAACTGGATTTTAAAGATATTTTTAGACATAATTTTAAATGTGCTATTACAATTTTAACTATATATTTTTTAGTTTTGTAAGGCATCCAAAGTGACAATATTGCTACTTGGTATTGTATTGCTATTTTTATCATACTATAATGCTATTGCTATTTACAATTTGCTACTTATCTATTGATATTTTTTGCTAAATCCTATATTTTCTATGGGTATAAGGCGTCACCTCACCTTGCACATTACCACTTAGGTGGTAAGGTGGTAGTCCACCGCCTCGCCTCACTTTACTACCTTAATAACTATGCCAACAACAATAATATCCTGAGAGATATGAAGATGATGACCAACTAGATCCTAACATGCATGCTAGCCACTAGAATGGAGCTAGCACGAGTATTTTCATCAACCCAAGTCTTGTAAGCCAAAAACTGATTTCCAAATGATGCCATGATCATCATAACCATTGCTTTGATACCATGTCGTGAATATGACTTGTATTGATATGAGGCCAAAGGGCCAATATATATACATGTATAGAGAATACAAATGGAAAGATATAAAAAGGAAAGCAACATGCTATCCATATATATATATATATACCTAACATATATTAGGTTACCATATATATACTTAATGTATAATTGTATATATACCTAACAATATGGAGCTACATGTTAATGACAATTCGGTGGCAAATCGCCAAGTGCATATAATGCATATTTGTGGTGGCAAATAGTCAAGTTTCCCCTAAAATAAATATATGGCTTTGACCTGTTAGGCCTTATTACTAAAGGATTTGCTTTGTAGGTAATTTAGGATCTCCCGTTGATGTCAATGGGGGAAACAGCACTCAGACCTCCCCTGAGCAGCAGAATGGCCAGGGTCCTTTTTCTCAGTTGTTGGACAGTTTCCATTGGATTGGATCACTATTTTCTGGAGAAAATTCCCAAGCAAATGTCACAAGACAGCACTCACCAATGGCTTCTGCTCAGGCTTCTGCTGAGCATGTAGATAGTAGAAATCATGGGGCACCAGAAGTGTCAGGGGTTAGTGATGAGGGTTTACGCTTTGCTAGCTTGGTCCGTCAAATTATGCCATTTATCTCCCAAGTTGAGTCACAGCATCAAAGTGCCCCAGCAGTTAGTAGCAGCACTTCACAGGTAACTGCAATTTCTGCTGGTTATGGCTGTAAACACTGTTTCCCTTTTGATGGACAGTAACATCAGTACTGGATGCAGGCTGTGCCTGAGAGCTTGAACCATGCAAGGGAGGGCCCAAGTGATTCTAGGAGATCGCATCAACATAACCGTGATCCAGTTGATGCACCTAATTGTAAAAGACAAAGGTATTGCACTATGACAGACCAGTATACTTTCTTGCCTTTTTAATATTGACGTAGGGGGCCAAATTTTAGCCGTAAATGTTGATTAAACATATTTATTCTCTAATGGTCAACTAACTTCAAAATGCAACACATATCAATGTTTGCTTATGATAACATAGTAATTATAAACTGCCTTATGTTAGGACAAAACATTTCCCTTTTTGGATAGAAGAGGGGATATGGTTTGAATTTAACTGTAGCATACTAGTCGCAGATCTATGCCTTTTGCTTTCTGTTTATTATCATGAGAATGATGTGTGAATTAATTATTTTACATGTATTGAACATTTTTTTCAGAACAAGTGAGTGATATAAATCTTCTTGTCATCCGGTGTCCCTTTTTTTGCAATATGAGCTGAGATTTTTGCCAGTTCTCGCTACACCAGAGGATGGACATGTCATGTCGAATGTCTTAGCATAATTGAGAGCAGTGGATTATGTGGCAGTGTATAGTTGTCATCCAGGTCATTAGGCAAGGCATCCATCTTTTCTTTCTGCGCATCAGCTGCGATCTGTTATTTTACAAGCCAGTATTCCATCTCCAATATGTGGAAGTTCGATTTAATTGGGGTTGAATTGCTCCTGCAATTAACCAAGCCTAGTTTGGTGGCCCTTGCTATAGCATGCGGATAATTTTTGGCTGTTAATAATACCTCCATGAAATGTACATGTGTTCTTGTAATTTTGCTGAATGCCTTACAATCTGGTATAACCGCAAGCCATTAGACGCCAAGCATCATGTGCAACCCGGTTTTGAGATCTCATCCTTTTGCTATGTTGACTTGTTGAGGACATCACTAGCTTGGATATGATTCTGCGTGTATCATACATCAAACAATCAAAGATGTATTCTTTTTAAATTTTACATATTTGAACAAAGGGTGGCACACTATGAATTGTTATTGTTATTCTCGATACAACAAGTGATCAAATGAACCATGTATGGACCATCAATGTATGGAGTTATGTGCACATGGAATGTATGGACCATCAATGAAGTTGGTTGGAGACTAAGTAAAGGTTTTTCTAACACTATTTCTAGGTTTTCCACGTCGCTTTGGGGTGAATACAAAGAGAAGATTAAGTTTGACATGTTCTAATTCGTGGATTGATGCAAATAAACTAAATTTAACAGTGGCAAATTTTGTATGCCATAACTTGTGCATGCCTACGCCGATTTGGGTGATTTTGGACTTCATGAAAAGTTTGGGAATTTTACTTTATAATGGTTTTGGTGTCATACGAAATTTTATTATGAGTTATCCTGAATTGTGAAAACAATGTACGTTACTCTTTATTTAAAATCAAATTGGGCTATAGGCCTTATAACCGACTTGTATTTAGGTGGAGTTTTTGGTCAATTAATATTAGCCATTGCTATTTTGTCAGGTAAAACCATCGTTGGTTAGATCGGTGTAGTCTACTAGCAATTAATTAGAAAGAATAATTTTGCTGATATATTTACAGTATGACAAAATGTGTTTTGAGAGGAAATAAATTGAACGGCTAGGATGGAAAAGTATCACACAAGAGCTCATTGTTCCACTACAGAATGCAAAAGCATTATCCCTACAGCCAAAGGAAAAACGTGGAGTACCAAAGCCAGAAACGGCCCTACGCCCGTGCCTGCCCGCGGGCCCCAACGCGTCGTCCGATTCGGAGTCCCCCGTCACGCATCCATGGCATCCCAATCATCCCGCGAGCGGCGAACTGACCGAACTGCCCTCCCGCCCACAGGGAAGCCGGAAGCCAACCCACTCCTTCCTCAAACCTCCCGCTTCGCCGCCACCCTTATCCGCAATCCATCCATCCATCCATCCAGCCCGCCCTGGCTGCTATAAACCAACCCAAGATTGGTCCCCCGGTGCCCCATTGCCGTTCCAGGCTCGAATCTTTTCGTGAGGGAGGCGAGGTTTTGGTTGTTGGTTGATGCAGGCAATGGAGGGCGGCGAGCGCCGCGGCGGGTGCTTCTCGTGCTGCTTCGGCGGCGGGGACGACGG
>KE373147.1:170417-195642 GCA_000418225.1 Zizania latifolia | reverse complement strand
CGCAGCCACCGCCGCATCGTCCGCTCCGAGCGCCTGCATGGACATCACATGCGAGAGGTGGCCGTGGAACGCCATGACCTCCTCCCCGGCTCCCCTCCCCCTTGCAACACCTCCGCTACGTCAAACCTCCTACCCCAGCCGGCGTCGCCTAGAGAGCAGGAGCAGGAGAGTAGGCAAAAAAGCAAGCCGGAGGGAGCGTGGAAGGGGACGCCTGCCTCCTTCCCCTTCCTCCTCCCTTGTATACTTCCTTCCCTTGCAGTACGCTGCTGACCTGACTCTATCCAAGAGAGAGAATGCCACAGCTAGCTACCTTTCTCTCTCTTCTCTCTACATTTCTCTAATAAGTAATAACCTCTCACTGTCCATCTAGGGTGAGCATGGCTGCTGCCCTTGATAAAAAAAACCCTGTTTGGTGACTCTACTTGGTTACATGTATGTCTACTAGGAAACGGTAAGCTTGGCAGTTCCATTTTGTGCTAACAATGATGTTGTAACGGGAGAAAAGGACCTTACCTCATGTAATTTTGTATGCCCAAAGGCTAAACCAAACAAGGTAGCCGTGCTATTCCTACCACCGTAGTAAGCATCAAGTTAAAGTTCTTTTTTTAACCAGAAAACCACGTAATAATACATCAAACATGTCTATTAGAAAAGTTATCACTGACATACAAATCCTTAACACTATCAGATCCGTATGTCGATGACAAAACTGACGTGAAAAATTTGCTCCCCTTCACACGTAGACCGTCTTCGGCCGTGTCTGCACCAGGTTGTTACGCAAACGTGGAGAACGGGGGGAAAAAATCTAGAGCTGGGTATTTAATTCTGTGATTTTGCAAGAGTGGTTAGGAGGAAACCAGCAAAGAGAGAGAGGGGGGGTGCAAGGTGCATGCGGTGTTAATAAAGGAGGGGGTGGGGTTAGTTAGGTGGGGACTGGGATTAGTGATATAGGCACCTGTGCCGTTGTGATTGCTGCTGGAGGGCTTAGGGATTTGCTAACTGCGTTTGATTATTGGCGGGGACTGGTGCAATTAGATATGTTTGTCAAGTCATCAGATTTAGTATTTTTTAAGCTTTAATCTTGATAGGTTCCGAGAGTCTATTTATTTTAGATAAAAAAATTAGTAGCTAGCTGATCTAAATATCTAATTGCTGGTTGATCTAAGTATCTAGCTGGTGAGAATTTAGAGAAACTGGTGGTTTTTAGCTTCTTTTTTAGATTCTGTAGCTACTGATTCTCACAATTGAGTCAAAAATCTGGACCGTTTATTTTAACTTCAGATTCTATAAATAACTATAACTGTCAGAAATAAATTTATCGATGTGATTGAATTAAAAGTATTTAGTTAAAATGTGATTTTTATTTTAGATAAAACACAAGTTTAAATCACTTAACTTTACAATACAAACTCTAAATCAAACACAGTGTTTGAGCTAGAGCATTACCAAATAAATCTTGGTAATGATTAGAGCTTCCACAAGAATCTTTCTCGATCGGCCCGTGTTTTTGTCTCTGCCTCGAGACATCAACACTAAACAAAGAAAAGGTAACTGTCATTACACTAGCTGCTAGCATTGTTTTTTCCCTAATTGATCGGCCTGTTTGATTAATTGTTCTCTCTACGTAAGTTATGGAGTGTATATATGTTACTGTTTTCCTATCGCACATTGCTTTGTACTCCATGTGATAGAGTTTCAAGTATAGTTTGGTTTATGAGAGAAAAACTTAATCTGATAGTTTTGTTATATCACGGAGAACCTCGACCGACCGTAAAAATTTTGGGCTCAACTCACCACTGAACTGGCGAACTGATTGCCAAGTCCATAGGCTTACAAAGCATGGGTATAGTTTGGGTTCCCAATAAAATTGCAGTTTGTAAATTACGTTTATGTGTCACAACTTGCATAAGCCTGCAACGCTACTTTTTGAAAAGTCATTTGTGACATACGTGGCACCTATCAATCTTAACGCATCACTAATGACCTATTATTAGTAACAGGCGTACGTCAATCATTAATGATCGATCATTGGTAACGGGTATAGATATATGCTCATCACTAATGACTAACTATTTCAGATGAGTTGTACCTCTACGTCCATCACTAAAGATGACTATTAATAATGGGTATAGTATTCGTCCGTCACTAAATATCGGTCATTAGAGATGAGCAATATAATTCCATTTCGTTTTGTTCTATTTAGTTTAGGTAAGGGGTGAAAACGATGACAACTGGATCTAACGCGATGACGAAGGAACTCTTCTCATCATGGTTGTCGTTGCCCCCAAGATACTCCCCTGATCATGGTCTTTATTGACGAGGCCTCCATCCTAAGCCATAACAGAGGAGTAGTGGTTGGGGACGAAGGAGGAGATGTGGTGAAGGCGGCGAGAGGAGCTAGTGAAGTAGCAACACAACCGTGTGGCCTCCTCTATCGAAACAATTTGGTGTTGAGGAGATCATGATCAGGTGAATCTCAGTGTGACGCTGACTATCATCGGGTAGAGCTTAGGGTGTTGTTGTCAAGTAGAGTGATAGAGTGATGGGCGAGTAAAATGGTGGAGAGTGGAGAGAGAAGATGAGAGATTTTATGGCCAATCATTTGTAACGGGTTTAAAATATAGTTGTCACTAATGGTCACTTCATTAGTGATAGGTGTTCTACAGACCTATTACTAATGGTCACGCACTTATAGTTCTACTAATGAGGTGACAAATAGTACAGACACTAGCAACCCAACCTTACCACTTTTTGAATTTTATGTGTGTAAAAAAAAGTTAAAAATATATTTCATATTTTAGGAGTGCATCGCAAGTAACAAGTCACTTGATTTTTCGCGCAAAAAAATCACACCTGCGATTGTTAGGATTTGAACCTAATCCTAAGACATCTACCTCTGTATGTTGCTTACTATCTTACCTCAATGTAGTTATTAATAGTGTAGTGTATGCTATTCTTTTGATTTCAAATAAAAAAATTTGTAATATATATATATTTGACAATTTGGATGATTTCAAATAAAAAGGTTGTTAAGTCAACAGTTGTAAATCACATCGAGCTCTACGACTTTAATATAGAGTATATTTATCCGACGTTTGCTTGGAAAATTCAAAATTTTTCATTATTGACGTACGTAACGCAGACATGTTACTAATGTCCTTTTCCTGTCAACCTACTTGGCTGTGTGAAGAAGTCTAAAGTGAAGTTTAAACACGATAATTGCAAAATAGAATAACTAATAAATTATACAAGGTTGTATATATTAAAAATACTTTATAGCTGAAGTGAGCTTTGATTTCTATTTGATTGAAAAGTAGTGGGCTGTTTATTTATTTAAAATTGTGCGGTTGGCAAACAATTGTCACATCTAATATTCAATTGACAAAAATCCCACGTTGATTCTATCAAATCATATACTACATCATTTTCCTTCAGATTCTATGTCAACTCTAAATTGATTTCCAATTATAAATGCACCTCTATTTTACACGCACACCATACCCGTCAAATAAAAGTGATACATGATGTGCATTCCCATACTTAGTTGCAATACTGTGAGATATATATATATATTCTCCTTGTTTTTATCTTCTATGATGCTTACGCATTTAAAACATTCAAACATTTTAATTTTGACTATCAATTAGCCTAATAATATATATGCTTATGGCATATAAAGTGGTACTACTATCTCTGTTTCACAACGTAAATTGTTTGACTTTTTTAAGTCAGACTTTTTCAACTTCTCCCAAGTTTAGGTAAAAATATATTAATATTGATAATATCAAATAAATATACTATTAAAACATATTTAATTATTGATTTAATTAAACTAATTTGATGTTGTAATTATTAGTATATTTTTTATAAAATTGATCAAAGTTAAAGAAGTTTGACTTTGAAAAAAGTCAAATTACTTACATTATAAAACAGAGAGAGTATTGATTTATTATTTAATAGTACTTCTATATGATATTGATTTCATAGTTGTTGATAATATGTTTTAAAAGAAATTTATGGTAAAAAAATTATGTTCAAAATTGTGCTAAATAAAATCATGCCTTTCATTTATCGATGGAGGGAGTAATATTAAAGATGACAATGAGTCTATACCTAATGGGTTTGATCATCTCAAACCCATACCCATTTAAAAAATCTTTCTGTCGGATAACCCATTACATGTGGGTATAATTTTTCCTCAAACCCATACCAGCATAGATAAAATATACCTGGCGGGTAACACAGACCCGCCATTCCGTCAACATGCAAGGTGAAGAATTGAAGATGCCCTCAAGTACCGACCATAAACCATTCCATTTTTAAAATTGTAATAATTAAATTCTAATTCAATCAACAAGACAACACATAACCATTCTACAATAGTGCATATTGATTAAATAAACACAATCCACCATGAGGCTATCTCTATTCGTGATTAGAGGTCGGTCTAAACCGATGCAACCTAATCCTAAGCAGGGAGTCACCCGAATGCTACATATCTAAAGAGAGACGATGCACCGAGAGTTGAATTGATCTTTAGATTGATAATTATTTCGGTCCCTGGGATACATATTTATACCAGTGGGTTACACAAAATCCTACACGAATTATATTAACCTTCGAGATTCACCTGTAAAGATAAAATAGAAGAAAATATATCTCAACTACCTATTATAGGATATGATTACAAACGTAGGCTATTATATATGTATAGTATTGATGGACGTCTTGTCAGACTCTGTCAGGGCTTCTTCGCTAAACCGGCTTTGATCTAACAGCACTCTTTGCTTCGCCAAATCCGGCGGTCACTAAATTCTGGTATCAACTAACAGTATGATGGTGACTCAGGCATTTCTACTCGATTAGAGAGGCAATGAATATAGCATGTGCTTGAACGGGGAAGAGAATAACAACGATGGAGAAGGCGGCAACACTCTCGGGTTGCTGAAGAGGCGTAGAAGCCTAACCCTTTGACAGACATAGAAACCTTAACATTGGCTAATATATATGAGAGAACATATTTGAAACGAGTCAGCACCACGAGCTGTTATAGATGACTATAAACCATCTCTAACAACTATTAATTTACCAATCGTTTAAGATAAGAAGTTATCTATAACGGATAATAACTGTTGTTAACCGTTATAGAAGACCTGGCTCATTATTAAAATTCATTAATGATAGACCTCATCCCTTTGTTGGCCAGCCATATCACGGACAATTTTTACAGTTTGATACATTTCTAATTGAATCACCCTTGTTAGCTTACCCCTGAAGCAAGATCAAGTTATTGATCAATATCATTGACAAACTACATACAGTATTATATATATATATATATACACACACATATACATACATACATACAGACAGACAGACATTATCAAATGAATAATAAAAGCATCGGTCGTGGATTGCAAGGCAACAGATTCTGCAAACAAGAATTTGGTCGAATGTACGTGGCCATTCTAGGATTATTATATGTAACTACCAAGAAAATGTCCAAACAAAACTACTAACCTTTCTAATCCGTGACGTTGAGATCTTGCATACATAATACAAGAATGTAGTAGAAAAAACACCAGTTGTATAGGATGCACTTTTGTGTTTGATATATTTGCAAATGCATGCCCATAAATCATCGATATTATTTTGTTTTTCTCCTACTTAGGTAACAAAATGAAAATTTTAGTTAGGCATACTAATGAACGGCAGCGCTATAGATAGATAGTGTGAGAGGTTCTGAGCAAGCTTGTTAATTCAATTTCGGAGTATATTCTGGTTTGACGCTTAGAATGAAATGTTTCGGTACAAAGCCTAACAAATACATACATTATGAAATTTTGCATATTTTTTAGGAAAAATTGTTGCATATTTTAATCTCATTTTCCCTGAAGCCATTGCAGAAATATTGTCTGGTCGGGTAGAGAGGATCAGGGGAGTAAGGGACAAGGAGTGGGGTGCAAGCTGCAATTGCGTAGAAGCTGCAGACTACGGGCACCTGTTCACAAAAATGTTAAACCTACAAGGACCTATTTGCAACAATTTTTTTTTTTAAAAAAAAAAGCACAACTGCGTTCGAGCCAGAAGAGAGCAAAGTGCGGGTAGAATTTAGGCGCGAGTGACAAAGGCGCGAAGGGGAAGGCGTGATCTCGGCGTGCGGTCCCAACGTGTCGCTGCGGCAGAGCATGGACCACATCCCGTGGGGCCCACGCTGCGGAGGCCGACGCCACGGGCAGCGTCCAATTGGAGGCGGATGCGTAGGCCAGCCGGCTGCAGCCGGCGGACAAGTGGACATGGGCCGCACCAACTCTGCCGATCGCGACCCACTTATCGCACGGTCCCACAGCCCGGGCCCCACGAGTCAGTTAGCGGGGAGAATAGGTACGACGTGGCTTTCAGGTGGGGCCGGTTCCACTTCCGCGGGTCCCACGTCGGAAGACGGGGTGGGCCTAGAGAAAGACCTCGCACGACACGGAAGACCGAAAATTCCACGGCGGCAATTACTACCGGGTGGGGCACACGGCCTCGGGCCCCACATGTCAGGGAACGTGTGAGGAGCCCGCGTGCGTGGACTCGAGTACTCGACGCGGTCGCGTACTTGCCCAGGTGATGTGGGCCCGGTTTCCACTTTACTGTGCCGCCGTGGTCCCCTCCCGCTCCTCCGGCACGGTAAGCGACGGAACACTGCCAGATATGAGTTGTGTCACCGACTGGTGGGTCCGGATGGCGTGGGACAGGCACGTCGGTGACACGAAACGTGTGGCGTGTCGAGTTCAGTCGGTGGGAAACGGACAGGGTGCCCCGTGCACGCGCCTGGAAAAGAATCGGAAGACGACGAAAGTCTATGGAGACAAAAGGTTAAGTATGCATTGTGACTGACTGGTGGGGTCCATTCATTTCAGGACCACGTGTCCGTGTGATACTGTGTAAGCTTATTTAGAGGGATTTATCCTATTGGCTAATACTCACTCCGCTTCGAAATTAAGTATACGCTAAAAAAATCATAATATTTTTATCGGAACGAGTAAGTATAAGACCGAGTGTTTAAATAGAGTAACGAAGTCTAAGAATAAGAATAGTATAAATAATTTAAAGATAAAATTAATATTTTATAACTAATAAATTGATATATTTAGTCAAATTTTACACGATAAAAAATATTATGTTTTAAATAAAGAGGGTAAAATGCATCAGTCAAGGTGCGTCCACGTGACAGGCTTGGTAGCTTTCAAAGAGCGGACCCAACTGGTCTAGACGAGGATACAGTACGTGAAGTAGAAGCTAAACGGCTATACTGTTAGGTCTGTACTTGGTGGCATATGCTCCTGAATCCATAATGCTTTCCATCAGATTTCTTGAATAGTAGAATACTATCTTGTCATCTTCTAAATAACACAAGATTGGCAAAAAAAAATGGCAACAATAAGATTTGGATGCCAAAATTTTGGTAGAGTGATTGTTTGCAATCCCTGGACAAGTAGAAGGTGTGCGATCATGTAGGCCCTACAAATCCTAGAGGCTCTCAAGCTACACTAAATATTGTTGATATACTTTTTATATGAGTTTCGATTTACTAGGTTTACAGTACTGGTTAAGTTGTTAAGTCATATAAAGTGTCTAATCTATTTGATATTTTTTTCTAATCTATTCGATATTTTTTCTTAATCACCGTGACCGTGACCGAGATCACCGTATACATACTTCGTTCTCTTGAATCTTATCCCGCCCTTATTGTTAGAATTCAGCGTATGGCATCAAAAATTTTCAGGGTGATTGTGTTGTTTAGTTTGTAGACAAAATTTTAAAGCTGTATGAACTTAACTTACAAAATTTTGGGTACAAACCAAATAAATGCCATTTTCTGCAATACCAATTATTTGACATTGACATAATTAAGTTTATCAAATAACCAAACATACCCTAATTAAGTGGCCAATGCGTCAGTGCCAAACCTGGAAAATATAATATCCTAGAGCAAACTTGAAGGTCTCCTCCGAAACACAGAAACAGAGAATTTTTTTTAAGAACATTCATAGGAATTGTATTGAAAAATCTTATATGATTCTTGCGTTCATGGGAGCTCTACTATATTTAAGGTGAACTAATATAATGCAACTAACAAAACATTGGTTTGTACTGTATGATATGTAATTGACGAAGTTGACTTGTACGATTTGTCATCCTTATGTGTCATCACGATTAATCAAACTCCGATAGATAGGACAAAAATGTCCATTTTAACCTTAGAACGAAAATGAGAAATCATGGTGTTACCCGTGCGAATTCAATATAATGTAATGTAATGATACTACTGGTTTGAAATATTCTTTTGCGCTTAGTTTTGTTTGGTCCTACGAGATGGAGCTAAGTTTATGAGAAATCGAGCCATTTCATTTATATTTTATTTATTTATTAGAGCAAGCTTGTTAATTCTATTTCGGAGGCTATTTCAGTTTGACTCTTGGAATAGAATATTTCGATACTTGCTAATACCGGTGTACACATTCTAGAGTTTAATAAAATAATATAAATTTATTTATATAATAAATTTATTAAAATATATATTAATATGATTAAATATGATATATTTCAATAGGTTGATATCTCAGATATAGTATATGCCTTAAAGACAATAAAATATATATCTTAATTTAAGTACTGTGTAATACATATCTCAAAAAAATTTAAAATATATTTTGAACGGTATAAACGGTATTGATCGGAATAGTTAGTATTGACCGGTATGAGATCAGTATTGAAACCGAAACATTACACAACTTAATGTGTATCAGTTTGAGTGACGAAATGGTATATATTGACCATTCCAACCAATACCGAAACATAATTAATAAGCTTGTTTTAGAGTACATTGTTTTCCTTTCCTAAAAAATGTAGCTAAATTTAATGTTTTGATGATTTATATCAGGATCTTTTCATCGTTTTTTCAGCCTTAGGCTTTAGGGTCATTACAAACATAAGAAATATATAAATCTAATCATAAAATTTTTTTTGTTGTGATAAATTAGTGCTCCTTTTTAGAAAGAAGGATAAACAAGCACCCCTAACAAAATTGTTAAAACACTTGCTAGCCAATAAACCTCATGCTCTACAGGAACTAAGAGTTAAGTCTCTATGAAACGAGTTATACATCCTAAGTTTATGTTTAACATTATTTTATCTGTGGCGATTAAACTGGGAAAAAGATCTGGCCTGCTATTTCTAAAAACCAAAGGATTAGTGCTTAACCAAAATTTGGTTATGTTTGGTTTGGTATATGAACAAAAGACAAAATAGACTATACCAAAATTTCGATATTAAAAAAAAATCCTAATGTTTGGGTCACCATATTGTGAGTCATATAATTTATTCGTCCTATAATATATTAACCTGAGACTTGATTTGATATGCTATTATAACTTATCTAGACAGTGTTACTGTCAAGATTCATTGTATTATGAAATATTAGATTATATATATACACTAAATTATATTATGGAATGGGTAGGACGCAGCCAGAAATGAAAACGCCCAATCGTGCCAGACAGAGGAGTCTATGTTAGGCAATCAACCTGTAGAAGATCATACAGCAAAAGTGCATAGTAGAGTACATCGCAGTATCAAGTAACAGTAGTAGTACTCCTACATCAGAGGTAGCAGCTGGTCCCAGCGGCATTGGCGTGCATTGCGTACCAAAGCCAAAGCTGCGATCATTATTCCCTGGAGCTGGCGCCTGACAGGGGTGCGTCGCAGGGCGGCAGGGAACGGAGGAAAAACGGCCCCCCGCGCCCCGGTTCTCCACGCGGCCTGCGCCGCGCCGCGCCACCCCACGCTGCCTGCTGCACCTACAGGATACAGCGTTGTCCTAGGGTTCGCAGAGTTAGGCCATCTTGGTCTAACGGATGGGATTTATAATATTTCTATCTAAAATCGAATTTTTATATTTTTAGAGTATAATGTATTTGAACAGCGATTTTATTCAGATTCGTTATGATATGAAATATTAAATTTGATCTTAAATTAGAATATTATAGAACAGAAGAAAGTAGTCCTTAATTGAAATATTTAGTTGGAAACAAGTAGAATGAGGCAAATGTGAAAAGAAATATTTTTCTTATATCTAAAACAAATCTATTAATAAAAAACGATGGATCGAGCTTGTTTCACTTCTGAGGCTGCAACACGTGTTGATAGGGTTTGTGCGCGGCGGTGGAACGAGCGTGTGGTGACAGACGAGCTCATGCTCGCGACAACGGTGTGAACTCACATGGCTATGGGTGCGCTCAAGCGGCGTAGAGTCGGGAGAAGACGAGCTTGTCTGTATAGATCGATGAAGTGCTCATCACATATTTAACAAAATGAATACATAAACAATACTTATCTCATCTCTCCAACCACATAAAAAACGAAGTTCAATCCAAGTCATCTACCAAACCAAGAAGATAATAAAATCACCCTATTTCATCAAATGTAGATGAGTCATCCCAACCAAACAAATCCTTGCATGCTGCGTAACTGAAACATGTTGACTGTTGAGTCTACTCAGTAGATAAAAAGAATTGTGTTTTGGTTAGCCATACCTACTGATACAATGATCCTATACCTACATACAATGCATCTACCAGGTCTGCAGAAGCAGAGAAGATCGGTTTGAGCGTATCTAATCTACCAGACCAGAACAGGAGTGCGTTTTTACGTTCGCTCATACAGTGATACAGAACTAGAAACAAGTAACCAAATAGTATTGTTAATAATATTATACACATCCAACCAACGGCTTTATGCGAGGAACCAACGGCTCAGCGGCCCGAGGCGCGCGTCTACCGGTCTCACTAGTTGCAATCAGGTACGGGCCGGGTCCAGTTGCAGTAGAGCTCGAATTGCAGCGCACAAGTCACAATCGCAGCAGTGCAGGTCTGCAGGCTGCACCCGCATGGAAGTATGGAACTTGGGGCAGCGCCCTCGCGCCTGGATGTCAAAATATATGAATTTTCTAAATTATCTATATTCGTATTTAAAAAATTATAAATATAGATATTCGTATTCGTATTTAATTAAATATAGATGATAAATAGAAACATCTAAATTCATTTGGCAAATATGGATATGGAAACGGATATCTAAATTTCTGCTAAATGTGGATATGAAAATAGATACATCCATATTCATTTTAGGATTTCATACAGATTAGATTGTTAGAGACTTAGCATGATATGACATCGCTATATTAATACGTGTGGTTTATTTATTCTTTATATAATTATAAAACACTTAAGTTAGTAGGGGTTTTCTAATAATACAAGGCAGTAGATGATTAAATCGTCATTTCTTTTTATTTGCAAACAGTTGATTTAAATTTGAACAAATTCTTGAAGTAGTTGAGAAAATAGTTTTATCTGTACACTTCATGATCATACAAGAAGTAGAGCATCAGCTATAGATATGCATAATTTGAGTATTTGATATTTTACATTGTTATTGCCCCAAACATATATTATTAAAGTGTAGAACGAAAAAACAACTACTGCATATATTTCTATTACGTTGCTGCAGTGAAAATATTTGGTTGGTTGGTTGATTATGTTTAATTCACAAAATTTTGATTGATTATATTTGCGGCGCATGCTTATATGTACTATTCATAAAATTTTCGTTGATTAATCGAATTTGATCAATTAAAGTCCAGACGAATTTCACACTTTTCATTTTTTATATTCATTTCAAGTTGAACTTAGTAAACATCCGGATTCGTATTTAAATTCAAACTATCTGTTTTATATTCGTATTCAAATCCAAAATAAAGTGTGGTAAATAATGATATATGGATTCAGTTCCATCGTATCTGATCCGAATCCATCCCTACTCGCACCGTGTCCTTCTACCGTTATGACATCATTTTTTACTTTCTACCTCTCAAACTCCGGTGCCACCGGCGGACATGACCTAAGATATAGTAATTCATTGATTTAGTTATGTATATATATATTAAAAGATTATAATTTTTTTCTCGAGATGAAAAGTGCGGGTCAAAAAGTGGTTGTGTGATTAATAAGTAATAAAATATAAAGATTGTATAAATAGTTGAAAAGTAAAAGTGAGTAGTACTGGTTATAGGGATGGCGATTTTCACCGTGGGTTCGTGTACCGTGAGTACCCGACCCGATGGGTATAGTTTAGGTTTAAATTTATGCCCATAAATTCATGGGTTCGGGTACCCGATTATAATCGGGTCAGATTCGGATTTGATTTGAAACCCGCTGGTTTACCCGATTAGTTAAATTTTCTTTCCTCTCTTTAAAGTTTTGCTCAATTTATCTAGGATGCTAGCAGCCTAGTCTATTATGAGTTTAGGACTGTAGTAGTAGAATAGAATAAAGTTTGTACTATGTATAATGGGATGTTGTCTGACTTCCACTTTCTTAACTTTCGTCGCCTCGATTTCTGTCGTTGTTGTGTTGATTTCTAAACCCGTGGGTTTCTCGTCGAATTTCGGGTACCCGACAAATTCGGCTACGGATTTATTTTTAAACTCACGGGTTTCGTGGGTTCGGGTTTAAGTGGGTTTTATAGGTTTACTTCGTGGGAAGGTTTTCACAAAACCCGTGGGTTTTAAACCCGTTGCCGGATCTTAGCTGGTTATATATTATATTTAGAAAAAAATTAAACTCTAAAAACACTACTAGTATATTTTTGTACGAATGAAGTACTAGTATTAATACCAACAATTGAGATGTACTTATTTTAGTACGAATGGAGTACTACTAATAATACAAACAATTGAGATGTACCGCCATACAAAATTTCAATTCAACCTGACAACAAAAACAGTACATTTACTGCTCACAAAATGTTTTTATCTATATTGGTTTTGTACATACCATCGTGTCACGTACAAATATCATATTCACACGTACACAGGGGTGTTTTAGATGATTTGTAGTATCGTCACCTCACGGCTCACCATCGCCAACGTGTCTAGTTTCTGGTTCCATCAGTGCCAATTCACACGTACACAGGGACGTTTTGTTACCTGTAGTTAGACCCATAAATATCCCGTTGTTTGTTTGTCTTTATAAGTAGCTCATCAGCCTATCCTTCGTGGAAATGAGAATGATTTTTGTTTTCTCGCTTTATGAGAGCAATTAACTAACTAAAAATGTTGTTAGTGTATTATTAACACGTATTAAATAATAATAATGTATTTTAAATAATAATAATAAGGATTATAAGATGGATTAGTGCTATAACAAAATAGTTACACATAATAAATACTACAGTGATTCATTGTTTATTAATTTTTATCCTACATAATATATCTACATACGAGCAACCAAATACTATATCACTTTAACTAAATTAAACGTATAAAAACAACTAAACAAATATTCATTATATACATCTAATATGTCTAAGTTACTAATCACTCACTGATGTGAACTAGAGCAGGCAATCAAATAGACTCTCGAGAACCATTTTTCCATTTGCCTCCGCCTTAGCTTGCCCCCTTGTCCGTGACTCCGTGAGTCCGTGCTGGCTGCTCGCGGCAATACATCGCTCGCTCAAGTTTGACCGTATCGCTTGTTTGTTTCTGCTAGTAGCAGTACATTATTTAGGTAGCGGGATCAACAATTCCCACCTAGACAGGACACGTCACTTGTCAGATCATTCAGCCCACGGCAAAACTTTTCTTTCTTGTTTCTTCTTATTAGCTTCTAGTGGTCTATACGGATATACTATTCTTCCTCTACGAGGATATACTATTCTTCCGTTCAAAATAGATAGCTCTGTTTTAAAATTTATCTTAAATATAGTAACACAGTATTTATAAAAAATAATTTTTATTTTTACAATATACATATTATACTCAGACATAATTATTTATTGCTTTACCCAGCCACTTTTGAATATATACTCATCCACTTCTAAAAGAACAGTATAATCTTTTTACTCATCTTGTTTTAATACATATATTCAATGCTAAAACTTAACATATTTTAGAGAAATGGAGAGAGAGAGTATTAGTTAAAAAAGAACACGTGTTCCCTTCATCCATTTGGTAGAGCAACTAACCATAAAGTATCTTTTTTTTTCATATCACCTACTGAATTATTAAAAGTTAAAATGGATTGCTTTACCACTCAGTGATTTTTTTTTTATTGTTTCTCTTTATGTAAGCCGTATTTTAACCTGAATTTTTGCAAAGCCATAAATGACAGCATAACCTTAGTTCCAAAATATTTTGATTTTTTTCACAACAATTTGTATGCTGTTTTAAATCTTCATATTTAGATCTCGTTTGTCATAGTTTTAGTTACAATATTTTTTACACAGCTGGTCAAACTTAGTTTAAGAAATCTTAAATCTATAGACGTAGGTGTATTGAGGTAATATAGTTGAATAATCTAGTCTTATGTTCTTCCAATCTTTGTAAACAAGAATTACAAATTCCAGAAAAGTTGAGCCATAATATGTAATTTTATCTATTATCCCACAAAATTCCATCTTAAATTATAACTTATGAAAAAAATATAAATATCACTTAAGAGTAAAGTGAACCATTTCATCAATTTAGGGGTAAAATGAGAAAAATAGTTTAGGGGTTGAGTTTTACAGTCAAATAGTTCGAGTCAATAAGATTGATTTTTTCAGGTACCATTTCCGAACCCAAGCCCAGCCCTGCCCAAACAGATCAGCTCACTGTCCATGCACACTAACTGATCCCGATACCGCACGAACACATGATCGATCCACCGATCTTTTTTTTGTAATCATGATGGCCCTCATCACTGTGAAAAGGTCGACATACCCAATAGCAAACTGATGAATATGCACTATCCATTTGCCCCCCTTTCATCCACGTTGACCGATCGGCACACTGTCCTTGTATAGCAACCAGTAAAATATCTGTGGATGTAATGTGCTTATATCCATATGTGACTTAATAAAATTGTACCCATGATATATATCAATAATAACTATGGGAGGCACGTACACCATCATATTTGCATCTAACTTAAGAAAATTGTACCTATAATTGTACACGTTCATGGTTATCAACTGTTCGTTATACACATGTGTACGTGTATTTTATATCCATACATGTGACCCGTAGCATCCAATAACTATAGGATGTGAGATGGCATGAGGACGTGATAGGGACAGGGGATGGGCGGTAGGACAGGACAAAAGACAGGAATAGCTAATAATATACGAGATAGTAGACGACGTTAGGATAGAGGACAAGGGATGACGTGCAAGAGGTAGAACAGGGTGATGACAACATGTTTAAGGGAGTTATCAAGTTGCAAGTCAAGGAAACTAGGTGAAGGCTTGAGCATTTAGGGTTAATAGCTTACTGTTGCTAGTCTATTGGGGTACTGAGCTATTGTGTTGGACTTTTTTTTGTAATTTGGCTTATAGACTTAAATAATCGAGTGCGTGAGTAAGTAGGTACGTGTACTGTTTTGTCATATCCGAATCCGCTTTATCTAATAGACATGACTTTGTTCCATTTTTTTTATATATAAACAATGATATCTCTCTACATACATGTCCCTAATATACATATTTTCAACAGGTAAACAAGTATCCGATATATATATTAAGGCCCCATTTGGCACTGAGCTAGGTTGGATCAGCTCTAAAAAATTTTGAATCTGGAGCTGTGGATAGATTGAGGTTATTTAGTTGAGTAATTTATTTTTTATTTTAAACAAAAAATAAAAATCTAACTATTTTATTATACTATACAAAATCTATATCCAACAAAAATCTCAGAGTTAGAGCATAACCTAGCATCTTCGTCGGAGCAAAAGCAAGGGGAAAAAGGCACCGAAGGAACGAAGCTATGGCCGCATACCGTTTGGAGCATGCCATCATCATTGGCACGATGATATATCGCAGTGCACAAACCTCCCAAGTGGGAACACAGCAATTTCTGTTGGACCCTTTTTTCTCTGTGATTATTGCGTGGGTCCAGGCTTGGGATAACTTTGCCTGTACAGGCTGCATGAAACCGGACTTCTTTGTCGGGAAGCGCATTACATGTTGTGCACCGAGGGTGCAAATTCTAGCGTTTATTAGGGGCCATCTATAAATTTGTGAATCTGGTGCAAAATACCAAATGTAGATTTAAATTAAAAAAATATATACATTCAAAATATATACTTTTGCTTAATTCTATAATTAACATCAATATATGTTATTTCTTATTGCGTGTAGAAATATATCAAATATTAATGCTAAAATATTAAATGTCGTACTCAAGTAATAAACTGGCATAATGTTTTTTACCAAAAAGTATTGTCCTATTAGTATTTTTTGAAAAGAAAATTTCGATTATATCTTCATATATAATCTTCTCCGAGGCATCATTTTTAAGTGTTTGTCACCGTGAGTCTTTCTTATATAACAATAGAACATAAATGTGACTTCAATAACTTAGTTTAGAAAAGCTCCTTTTGTCAGATGCAATAGTCACGAGAATGATTAACAAAATTTTATATACAATAATAACATTAGTAAAACAATCTAATTGTTTCAAATACTTTAGAATATTGAGAGGCATATAAATTCTAGATCTAACTATGCTCAAGACTAAATTAAATAATTAATACTAACTAAAATTTGGAGCCCTGATTTTCTGGGAGCGCTCTGCAAAGGGCCACCCGCCCCTGCTAATCAACGGGGCTGGCGTTTACGTATAAACAGGCGTATTCCCGGACACTTTGTTTTGCGTTTGCTAAGGACGTGTACGGTGCATCTATGGTGTCTTACAAATTCCATGCACGCGATGTGTAGCAGGAGAGTGCATTTCAAGTTGTCATTTGAGCCTTCTGCATGCACAGGAACTGAACCCGACAACTGTCCTGCAAGCTAGTTCGAGCCTTCATGCAAGTCACATGGTATAAACAAAACAAACCGGCTTAGCAATCAAAGAATCAAGTACAGGCAGGGCCAAATAAAAGCCTAATCCTCTGTACCGACACAACATGCCCCCGACACAGACTGTTCTTGGACAGAGAAAAGAAGTTTCCTGAATGCTGCAACAGTGAACAGTCTGACAACAAGAATAACAAAAGACGTCACCCAGATAGGAAGTGGGGGTGAAATCAATCATTGTCATCACAGTTCCAAACGGTTATCCACGATGAAAGCTGATGAAGGTGAGGAATTGCACAGAACTATAGTCGCTTTGATAAATCAGAGGCTCGTCAAATACACATTTAGCTGGCAACACAACAGACGACGATTAATAGATGGCATATATACAAGAAAGGGAAAAGAGTAAGTGAAGGTAAACAAAATTGCCTCTGTACGGGTATATCATGGCAAACTAGGAGGGGAAAGAGATGGCTTGGTCACTTTGAGCTCTCCACAGTCACTGATATAGATGGTTTTTAGCGGGCGATCCCACAAAGCTCGAGCAGTTTGAGCCCTTTCATCACCAATCAACTGGGCAAAATCGTTGAAGAAGCGGATCCTTTCAGCTGGTTTGTAGGTCGGGATGGTTGCAATGCTCGTTATAACATCCATTCCTGTATAATAAGTTAAATAAACATCAAAACACAGAGTAGATAAATTCAGTTGGACCAACTACTAATGCAAACTGTTTTCCTAAGGTTAACTTACATTTAGTAGGTAATCTAGTAAGAATCCTAGCCATATTGCTTTAATTTCATGTATGTTGAAAACAGCGGGATAATATAGTCTATAATATACTAAAAGGACAAAATACATAGACTGCATCAGGCACCATTTCTTCAGCGCTACTGCAGTTAACAATTACAATTTACGAAATAAATTTCAACACGGATAAACTCCAGAAGTAAATTAATTAATACTGGACTGATAATCTGATATTCACAAGTTTTAACCATATTCACTATATTCATCAGACAAAATATAATCTCTAAATTATTTTCATAAAATGTCAGTGCCATAGTACCTCTTTCACTTTATGTATACATTCCAAACAGATGGACCTAATATCTATTATCCACATGTGATAAATCTTCCACTTGGAGAAAAACAAAAGAGGTGGCATCAAACTATCGGCCTTAAATGTGCATCCACATCAGTACCATGTCCATAGCACCATTCTCAACCACATATCAGTGGAGTATGGCAACCCTAGCAGACAATACATGGTCCCTAACACTTTAATGAAAACACTATTGACAACCATAATATTTCACCACATGATTTGACTTTTGTATGTTATACTTTCTTTTTTTTCATTTGTTAATGCAGAATCAGACAAATAAACAGACATAATGGCCACCTTTACATATTCACAAAAAATGTCATTCTGTTTTATGTAATTAGCAGTGTTCACCTAGTCACTAGTCACTGACTAGCAACTAGACCAACTAGTTGGAGACTCCAATATGGTCAACTATAGATTTTTGTACAAGTATTTAAATATTTTTGACATGTTTTTAGTATATTTTGAGACTATTCAGTATTGATTATTGAAAGAATGAAATTAATCAAATATAAAAGTGATATAGAAGATACAGAAAGAGAGTGAGGGAAAGGAACTGGGCTTAGTATTAATCCTAGTGCCCAAAATTTTCAGCCCACGTCACTTTTCTTTTTCCTAGTCGGCCTGTCTAATCAACTAGTAACCGATTTAAACTCATTGCCTAGAGATGACTTTGACCAACTAGCCCACCGATTAACACCTCCACCCCCCAAAAAAAACATGGCGGTTCACCAACCGACTAGGTGAACGCTGAATTAATATACTTTTATGACCATGCTTTGTTAAGAATAAGGACTTCATGCTAATGAAAAACCAGTAACTGATTTTTTCATAAGTGGTCCACTATGCCATATGCTGACTTAAATCAGAAAGAGCTAAAAATTAATCAGTTTATGGACAATGGTGTTTTATTTTGCACAGAAATCAAGAAAATAGCCTATTATGCTAGAAGTGTCCACTTGATTTCTACGATTAACACAATGATTCTTCTGTCAAATATTTCATCTTTGTAGAAAATAGTCTGACCAAACAAAAGTGTAAGACCAAGTGTTAAACAAAGGAGTTGCAGAGAAAATAGATCATCAGCTAAAACTCTTCCAAATTGGCCCCTTTGTGTTATTTGAAACTTTTGAATCTTTTGACAACTTGGTCATTAATCATGCAGTGGTAACATCAGTTTCTGTTGGGACAATCAGAGAGCAATTCCTTCAAAATTAACGCTTCATGTAAATTCCAATGGAACACATTCAATTAACAAACATGCTTAATTCCATGCTTGAAAGTTTGTCAGTCACTTATGTATGCATGTTCATGCACATTTGAGAATCAAAATTGCTAATTGATGGACAAAATGGATAGTTGGATACTTTACCCTGTATGAGAAACTGCTGGCAAAGAAATTGAAGACAGAAGCTTGAGTAACAATATGCTACACTTCAAGTGGCTTTGGGTCCTATACAACTGCCATTAGAGTGCTGAAGCATCATGTGAGTATAGGTGTGCGCGTGTAAGGGCATGCAGATGTACATGCACATGTGTTTTGGGGACAGAGGGATGGTGATTTTATGTTTTTTATGGATAAAACTTAAGTATGAATTGCTTTATATAGATAACTACATTCATGATTGTTGTAAAAAAATTTCAGTTGTGAAACAAGATTTCAAGGCAGAAGTGTTAGTCTTAAATAGTTAAATTAGCCAAAGTAGATTCTCTTTTCGATGTCATATTCAATGGCAGTGAATTTCTCCTTGAAGAGTTCTTTGGTTTAGTTCAGTCTAGTTCTGCTAACAACCACCATAGATCTATTAAATCACGACAGGAAAAAACAATGAGATGTAGTAAATATGAGGATGATACACTCTCTGATGTGTTATGTTTATTAAATGTGACACAATGTTAGGAAAAAGAACCATCACAGGAATTAATGATGTGCTATAATGTTTGAAGTGCAAGAAAGATAGAAAAACTGAGTTGGCATTGGAAAACCTTAGCTTGATAACCATCTTGGGTGTTGAGACAACAAAATAGAAAAAAAAGGACAACAGGACTCTCTCTACAACCTAATTTTACTTGTAGAAATTGATAATAATATCAGATCTTTACAGTTTATGTTTTGCGTAGATGAAGGCCTACACAGAATATGGACATAATTGTGTGTCAATACTAACACAAAGCTGCAAAAATTTGCATGTTTTATGCTCACTAATGTATTAATGTTGAATTGCTGATTACTGCAATAAAAATATGTTTACTTTAGCAAGTTGTCCTAAGTCAATACTAGCTTCAAGCTTCGGTACACAAGGACAACTAGAGATAGAAATGGAGTAGGAATTTTGATTGATAAGAGCCTCAAGAATAGTGTGGTGGATATGAGAAGACAAGGAGATAGGATCATCTTAGTCAAGCTTGTAATTGGTGATATGATCTTGAATGCAATTAGTGCGTATGCCCCCCAAGTAGGTCACAATGAAAGTGCTAAGAGGCAGTTTTGGGAAGACTTAGGGAGCAGCTCTTGGTGAAGGGGGATGAGATCAAAGTAATCAAGCATAGATGGCAAGAGTATTTTAACAACCTGTTCAATGGTGAGAATGAGAACACAACCTTTCAGTTGGACGACTCTTATGATGACACCAATAGGTGCTTTGTGTGGAGGATCCAAGAATCTAAGGTTAGAGAGATGTTGAAGAGGATGAAAGGGGGTAAGTTGATGGGCCCTGATGGTATCCCATTAGAGGTGTGGAGATGTCTCTGAGATATAGCTATAGTATGGCTAACCATGTTGTTTAACAATATTTTTCGGTCGAACAAGATGCCTAAAGAGTTGAGAAGTATATTGGTACCAATCTACAAGAATACGGGAGATTTCAATGTTGCAATAATTATTGAGCGATTAATTAGGGACTGTTTGGTACAACTCTAACTCCGAGATTCATGCTGAATCTGAGATTTATATAGTATAATAAAATAGTTAAAATTTTTATTTCTAGTCCAAAATAAAAACTGGATTACTCAACTAAATACCCTCGATCCATCCACAACTCTAGATCCAGGATTTCTTGAAGCTAGGTTGAACTAGCTCTAACAAATTCTAAATCTAGAGCTGTGCTAAACGGGGCCTAAGTTGATAGATCATACTATGAAGTTATGGGAGAGAGTTATAGAGCATCGTTTGAGAGGAATGACACAGGTCTCTTTGAACCAATTTGGTTTCAAGCCCAAAAAGTCAACCATAAAAGCAATTTTCTTATTAAGACAAGTTAAGAGAGCGAAAAAGGACCTACACATGGTTTTCATTGATTTGGAGAAGGCTTATGACAAAATACCAAGGAATGTCATTGGTGGGCTGTCACGGGAAGGAGCAGTAGGCCCTGCAGGCCCTGCCGGCCAGATTAGATTAGTTAGAATTCTGTTTTCTGTTTTAGCAGATTGGATCAAATAGATTAGCAGATTAGATCAAAGGGTCAGGTCATGTGTATATAAACAAGACCCCAATAAGAGTTTAGGCGTCGAGTATTCAGTTCAGGCTTTGCCTCCCTGTATCCCCCTGCCTCTTCGTCGCGTCGCCGCAACGGCGCCGCTGCGACGAAGAGGTCCAGGGCCTCGACCAACTTCCTCGTTTTCATATAAATTGAGAAGAATAGTTCCTACCAATTCCGTTGAAGCCCTGGCCGGTGACAACTTGGTATCAGAGCCGTCAGGTTGCCCTTCCGCCGCCATGAGTTCGCCATCTACCACCGGGTCAGGGACCGAAATTGAGGAGGCGTTGAAGGCCATCATGAAGCGTCTGGACGCCATCGAAGAGAAGCTGCAGCCGATCCAATCTTTGAAGGAGAGGGTCACCGCGCTAGAGGAGATCGTCCAGAATTTTGGACGCCTGCCCCCTCCGGCCACCGTCAATCAGGCGGACCTCCCGCCACGCAACTAGGGAGGGGGGCACATGGACCGTCGCCAGGCCAACAGCGATGACGATGATGACCAAGGAGATCCCCCGCCGCGCCACTAGGGAGGGGGGCGCCAGAACCGTCGCCGGGCCGGAGGCGACGACGGTGATGTCGTGCCAACTGCCCACAAACTCGAGTTTCCCAAGTTCGACGGCACCGGCGACCCGCTACCTTGGCTCAACCGATGTGAGCGGTACTTCCACGTTCGCCGAACTCCGGAGCATCAGCGGGTGGCGTTCGCGGCATTCTACCTCCTCGACGACGCCCAGTTGTGGTTCCATCGCATGGAGCTCAATGGCGGCCGCCTGACATGGTCACAGTTCATGCAACTGGTTAACGCTCGCTTCAGGCCACCCCTCACGGATAGTCCACTCGGTGAACTGGCCATGCTCCAGCGAACGGGAACCGTCGATGACTTCTGCAAACGCTTCATCGCCCTCTCCTGCCATGATGTTTCACTGACAGAGGCCCAACAGATCCAACTTTTCATCACCGGGCTGGGCGACCCCCTGTGCACCGACGTCGCTCTCCAGCAGCCCTCATCGCTAGACGATGCCATCATATTCGCTAGGGCCTACGAGCAGCGCAACGCGTTCTAGGACACCGGCCAATCGCCACCATCCCGTGCCCCAAGCCGCTCCTCCGTCAAACAAGCAACACCGCCGGCGTCAGAACCGGCCTCATCAGGGCTCGCTGCATCCTCATCGGCTTCGGTCAACAGGCCGTCATCTAGCACCGTGCGTCTCTCGCCGGCAGAAATTGATCAACGCTAGAAGGAGAGCAAGTGTTTCCATTGCGATGAGCTGTTTACGAGCGGCCACAAGTCACAGTGCAAGCAGATCTTCGTCATCAAAGTGGTGGGCGACGGCGGGGACGATGACTCGGCAGCTCGAGGACAAGCTGCGTTTTCAGGGGGGGAGAAATGTCACGGGTAGGAGCAGTAGGCCCTGCAGGCCCTGCCGGCCAAGGCCTCTGCCGGCCAGATTAGATTAGTTAGAATTATGTTTTCTGTTTTAGCAGATTGGATCAAATAGGTTAGCAGATTAGATCAAAGGGTCAGGTCCTGTGTCTATATAAACAGGACCCCAATAAGAGTTTAGGCGTCGAGTATTCAGTTCAGGCTTTGCCTCCCTGTATCCCCCTGCCTCTTTGTCGCGTCGCCGCAACGGCGCCGCCGCGACGAATGTTGGAGAAAAACGGAAAAAATCAGAACTGAATCAGAACTTGTGGACTGAAAAAACAAAACTGAACTTCACTTCTCATTTCAAAATGGCTGGTTGGGGGTACATATAGGGGACTCCAGGGGACCTTCTTGCAGCTCATGAAAGGGATTACTTGTAGCTCAAGAAGGTCTAAAGCATAAAGAAGGTGCTGCTGCTAAATGCCAAAACAATTATGCTAAAGCTGAAATAAAGTAAAGATGCTGCTGACATAAGCAGCCCCAAACAGCCCCAATTAGTACAAGACTTATCCTATTAGACCATTAATCTCCTCCTAAGCCTTGTGCGGCGCCTTTTGGAGAATTTGAACCATTCCAATCTTGGCGCGAAGCTCCTGGAACTTGACCCGCCCAAGCGACTTGGTGAGGAAGTCGACGAGCTGGTCCTGGGTGTTGGTGTAGCTAGCCTTGACGCTCCCCTCGTCCAAACAGCTCCGGATAAAGTGGTACTTGACCCGGATGTGCTTGCTGCGCTCATGGAAGACGGGGTTCTTCGCCAAGGCCAAAGCAGACTTGCTGTCCACCCTGAGCTCCACTGCTTCAGCATCTCTGCCAGGGAGATCACCAAGCAGCCGAGCCAGCCAGATAGCCTGAGTCGACGCAGAAGTGGCTGCGATGTACTCCACCTCGTAACTGGACAGAGCCACTACCTGCTGCTTGACCGACTGCTAGCTGATCAGACACTTGTCGAGGAAGAACAGCGTCCCGCTGGTGCTCTTGCTTGTGTCGATGTCGCCGGCGTGGTCGCTGTCACAGTACCTGATGAAGTGCACCGCACCGGGGCACCTCGGGTAGTGTAGGCCGTAGTTGGAGGTCCCTGTGACATAACGGAGGATTCTCTTCACAGCCTGCTGATGCTCCGTCGTCGGTCGCTGCATGAACCGACTGACGTAGCCGACTACGAACGCCAAGTCCGGCCGCGTGTGGACAAGGTAGCGAAGGCTGCCCACAATGCGCCGGTACTGCGTCGCGTCCACCTCCTCTGCCGTGCTGTCGCGACTCAGCTTTAGCCTTTCCTCCATGGGAGTGTAGGCTAGATTGCAGTCGGTGAGTCCGCCCAGCTCGACGATGCGCTTAGCGTAGGCGGTCTGGCGAAGAGAGATACCGAAGCTGTCCTGGTGCACCTCGATCCCCAGGTAGAAGGAGAGTAGCCCCAGGTCACTCATCTGGAAGGCGGCCTTCATCTGCGCCTTGAACGCCTCCACCTCATCCTCCTTGGTGCCGGTGATCACCAAGTAGTCGACGTAGACACCTACCAGCAGGACATTGCCTCCCTTGCCCCGCCGATAGACTGCAGCCTCATGAGCACTCTGCTGAAACCCCATCTGCTTGAGGGTGGAGTCCAGCTTGTCGTTCCAAGCTCGTGGTGCCTGCCGCAAACCGTAGAGGGCCTTACGCAGGCGGAGAACCTTCTCCTTGTCGGGGATGACGAATCCCGGCGGCTGGCGAACATAGACCTCCTCCTTCAAGTCGCCATTGAGGAAGGCGGACTTAACGTCCATGTGGTGGACACGCCAGCCCTCCTGGGCTGCCAGCGCGAGGACACGAATGGACTCCATCCGCGCAACGGGCGCGAAGGTGTCGTCAAAGTCGACTCTCTCCTGCTGGACGAAACCACGCGCCACCAGCCGAGCCTTGTGTTTGACCACCACTCCAGCCTCATCCTTCTTGAGCTTGAACACCCACTTAAGGGTGATAGCGCGGTGGCCGGCTGGAAGATCAACCAGCTCCCACGTCCGGTTCCGCTCAACAGCGTCCATCTCCTGCTGCATCGCGGCACGCCAGGCTGCATCCCCCTCCGCCTCAGCGAAGGAGCGTGGCTTGCCGTCGTCGTGTGCCAGGTGCAGCTCCGCCTCCAAGTCGTGCTGCGCCAATCCAGAGACTGGCTGCTCGCCGAGGATGTTGCCCATGGTGCGGTAGCGCAGAGGCTCATCGTCGTGGTAGGCGTCAACGCGGTCCTCGTCGTTTGCCAGCGAAGTGGCGAACTCCACCGCGCGCTACTCGTCATGGACCGAAGCTATGGATGCCGATCCCGGATGTGTGGGCGCCGGTGTAGGAGAGCGGGACGTGGCTGGTGCT
>KE373147.1:118922-167480 GCA_000418225.1 Zizania latifolia | reverse complement strand
GCAGACGCGCGTCCGCGCTGCGCCGGACCCGTGCGTTCTCCGCGTCCAGGACATCGCCTGCGCCAGCAGACCGTCCGCGCCGGTCGTAGGAGGCCGAAGAGTGGGAACGGATAGACATGGCGACGGGATTGGGATGGGTGGATAGAACCTAGGGAAGAACTAGGCTCTGATACCACTTGTTGGAGAAAAACGGGAAAAATCAGAACTGAATCAAAACTTGTGGACTGGAAAAACAGAACAGAACTTCACTTCTTCTCATTTCAAAATGGCTGGTTGGGGGGTACATATAGGGGACTCTAGGGGACCTTCTTGCAGCTCAAGAAAGGGATTACTTGCAGCTCAAGAAGGTCTAAAGCATAAAGAAGGTGTTGCTGCTAAATGCCAAAACAATTCCGCTAAAGATGATTCTGTTAAAGCTGAAATAAAGTAAAGATGCTGATGACATAAGCAGCCCCAAACAGCCCCAATTAGCACAAGACTTATCCTATTAGACCATTAACGAAGAGGTCCAGGGCCTCGACCAACTACCTCGTTTTCATATAAATTGAGAAGAATAGTTCCTACCAATTTCGTTGAAGCCCTGGCCGGTGACATGGGCTTTAGACAAACATAATGTCCCAACAAAGTATGTTGCCCTCATTAAGGACATACATAACAATGTTGTGACTAGTGTTCAAACAAGTGATGATGACATCGATGACTTTCCAATTAAAATAGAACTACATCAAGGGTCAGCTTTAAGCCCTTATCTATTTGCCTTAGTGACGGATGAGGTCACAAGGAACATACAAGGGGATATTCCTTATTGTATGCTTTTCACTGATGATGTAGTGCTAGTTGATGAAAGCCACATGAGAGTAAATAGGAAACTAGAGTTGTGGAGGCAGACTCTTAGTCCAAAGGTTTTAGACTTAGAGGGACTAAAATTGAATATATGAGATGTGACTACACATAAAGAGAGAGATGATAGTTTGGAAGGCCAAGTAGTGCCCAAGAAGGATATCTTTCGATATTTGGGATCGATGATTCAAAGAGATGGGGATATTGATGAAGATGTTTGCGATAGAATCAAAGCCAGGTGGATAAGTGGCGACAAGCATCTAGCATTCTCTGCGACAAGAGGGTACCTCAGAAGCTAAAAGGAAAGTTCTATAGAACAACGATTAGACTTACAATGTTGTATGGTGCAAAATGTTGGCCTACAAAAAGAAGGCATGTTCAGCAGTTGAATGTTGTAGAAATGTGTATCTTGCATTGGATTTGTGGGCACACAAGAATGGAACGAGTCTGGAATGATGTTATATGTGATAGGCTAGCCCGCTAGGGGTAGCGCTAATTGAAGAAAAGTTTGTCTAACACCAGTTGAGATGGTTTGGACATGTCCTACGAAGAACTCTAGAGGAATCGGTGCATAGTGAAATCCTAAGGCGCGACAATAGTGTGAGGAGAGGTGGAGGAAGACCCAAATTGACTTGGGAGGAGATAGTAAAAAGCGACTTGAAATGATGAAATATTCGTAAAGATTTGGCGTTGAATAGGAGTACATGGAGAGAAGTTATTCATGTGTCAACCTTAATTAATGGCTCTTGTTGGATTTCAACTCTAGCCTAGCCTAACTTGTTTGGGATTGAAAGGCTTTGTTGTTGTTACTTTAGCAAGTTATGTAACTTACAAAAGGAGGTGTAAATGATGCTATACAATTATACTTGACGAAAAATGAAAATTTCAAATTCTTTTTTGTTTTTCTCTATTTGAAACAAAGACTAATTCTGCTCTTGATCATACCAACCCTTGAATTGGCAGAATAGTCACTGTTTAAATCCATACAATATAACTTGTTCAAGGGAAAGACATTCCAATTCTTGCAAGACAGACAATTTAACACAAATGTACTATAGTCATTTAGTAAAAGTAATTTTGAAAAAGAAAGAAACTGACCTTCCAATACCGTTCCAAAGACAATGTTCTGGCCATCAAGCTCTGGGCAGGGCCCTGGCCCAGTGGTAACCAAGAATTCAACGTTGTGATAATTAGGATTGAACTTGATGTCATCATCGTCATCATTCTGTCCTAGGCACAAGGAGAGGGTGCCAGGTCTTGCATGCTTTAGCTCAAAAGCTTTAGGATCAACAGTTTCAGCATTCCTCACAAGCCCTGTGGGAGGTTGGACCTCACCCTTGTCACGCCGAGGACCTTGGTGGCCAGCAACAAAGAACTGGCCCTGAAGGAGCTTGTGGACAAGTGTGCCTCGGTATGCAGCAGTAGTGCAAGTAGTTTTGAAGTTGGCAGTAGTGAGGGGAAGGTGCCGACCATACAGGCCAAAAATTACACGACCAAAAGGCTCAGAATCAGGGCATGTGGCAAGCTCAGCTCCTAAAGTGCGGTCAGAGCGAAAGTAGCTAGGGCAGACACTGAAGTCCATGAAGATCCTGTCTGTGATGGTGGTGTCAATGGCAGAAGTTGAAGGAATGGTGGTGTCATCTAAGGCAAAGGAGGATGAAGTGTAGAGAAGAGAAGGAACAGGGAGGAAGATGAGAGACCGTTTGGAAATTCTAGGGGTTTCAATATATTTATGGGTATTGTCATGGTTTGTTTTGGAGGGAGGAAAACAAGCATGATGGCTATTAGGGTGGTGATGGAGGCTGCTAAGAGAAACAGGGTAAGCCATGGAAGAAGTGGCCCTGACATTTGATGAAGGAAAAACCATACTGTTGCCAACAAAATGCTTTAGTTTTTGTCTTTCTCACAGAACAGCAGTAGAAAATCTGGCACTAATATCCTTCCCTGCAAATGTAATGGATGATTTATGAGAGATAGCATTGTTAACTGAATGTCTGAAATTGTAAAACTTACTGTTACCTCTTAATAGCTAATTTTGTAAGGTCACAACTATCATTCATGAGTCGTGAATCATGGCAAATAGCTGCCAGTCCAAGCATTCACAAATTTTAAAATGCAATTATTTATCTAATTTTCAGCGGTACCATACGATTGCATTTACTTCAAATGGAACCTGCATTGGGGTGATTAGGTGTATGATGGTCATGTACTCATAGCAGCAATTCTAAAGTGAGCAACTATGGTAGCCTTAAGAAGTTGAAATTTGAGCAAGTGAATATTTATCACCATGCTGTGTCATTCCAAAATATACCAGTTTTCTACTGGGCAGTTTCAACCATCAAATTAAAACAATAAATAAACAATTTATTCATTTTCAGTCCATTTACCTCCAGATTGACTGGTTAAAAATATGGTTCATCACTTCACATTCAAAATATTCCAACTTTCACTAACACTTAAATTTCTAACAACAAACAGCATCATATGAATGGGTACTATCTAAATCAATAAAAAAGAGGTAAAAAATCAGGAAGCTGTACTGTGATCAGTACACACCGGTATGGGCAGCAACCAGCGGGTTTACGCCGACTATTTTTTATATCCCTGGTTCCAGGCTCTCCAAGTCGGGATAGATTCCCAATCTACTCGACACCGGCTCATAATGTCGCGTAGGAGGGAGTTCGAAGAGAGAAGATGAGTACCTTCAGCTCGATTTCATCCGAGAAGGAGGCAGGTGGCAGGAGGTCGGTCGCGGCGCCCTTCGAACTTGCTCGCCGGCGGTGTGCCCGAAGAGGCCAGGCCGCACAGGGGAGGAGGCTAGGGCGTGGGCGAGAAGGACAGGAGGTCCTCTTCACCGTGCCTACGGACCTTGTCGCCGGCCGCGCGCGCCACGAGCACCGCCTCCGGCTCGGTAGATAGGAAACTGAGTGAGTAGGGTGAAGAGAGAGCAGAGGTGCGAGGAAAGAGAAGTGGATAGAGCAGGAAGAGGGGCATTTTCGTTATTCCCCATTTTCTCAGATTTTGTATTTAGGGTATTTGCTTTAAGCCGTGGATCGTATATACTACATGAGGAGTAATAGTCTCAGGAGATGCAGGCTGAGTGGATCTAACATTTTGTGATGTTGTATGAGTAGATACAACAAATGATAATATTTTATTTGGTTAGGTGTATGAGTGGGTGCAGTCTACCTAACTCGTGAGACTGACACGTGAGTCCGTCATCTTCATCATGTTTCTACCGGTGCAGAACTAAGAGTAAAGCTTAATTTAGACGTATGAGCGGATTCGACCATATTGCACCTACTTATACTAGTATTGTAGCATATTCAACCATCCAACCGCCCTTCTTTTAAGATTATACAGATCAGCAGATGCAAGATGACCGGATGCGAGCAACCAAACACACCCACAATTAAGTAATGTTTGTTCTTTTACTACATCTCACATGTATATGTATGACAATGTGATAAAAAACAAATGTCACTTAATTATATAGTATGAGAGAGAAAAATCATTTTATTTGGAATTAAAATGCATGGCACTGCTACAACATCAATTTCGTGCCAACGGTGTCAGATACGTCCGGTTTGGTCTTCAGTTTGTTTTTTCTATCCCTACAGTTAAAATGGTATGTTGGTGCTCGGTCTCATAAAAAGTTGGATCAAAATTATAACGATCTAACCAATCATAAACCTAAAAATTTGTATAACCAGCTCGTTATATATTAGACTGTGCTAAACATTATATGGTTAAAACTACCAAGTATAGTGGAATTTTGGTCCAAGACTCGACTCGAGCCATGGTATTCTCATCCCTCCTAACCTTGGGTTTAAAAACATGATTTAGCTAGTTTTCTACCGTTTCATTCTCAAAATAAAAGCAAAATTAAGGTACCAAACAAACATAGATGTTTTAAGGATCCAACCACAGTAATAGTCTGATCCACATTTTAAATCCATGGTCTGAACTCTGAACGACAGTAACAAAAGGATAGCCACGACGAACATAGTCTGAAACACCAGAAATTAACTGCTTTTTAACGAAGTCCTGCATGCAAATGCATGCTCTGCCCTGGCCTCCTACTCTGCCACGTTGGCGATGGCCTGGAGGGCGGCCCTGAACACGACGGTGGCGTTCATGAACGCGACGCGGCCTTTCTCAATCGATCCAATCAGGGTCGACAGATCCGTGAGGCTGCTCACGAACATCTGGTAGGTGACGGTGACGACCGACCCGTCGGCGTTGCTCCTGCTGGTCGAGCTGCTGGCCTGGTCCGGATGCAGAGGGGACGCGCCATGGCAGTCGGGAAGGATGGCGCATCCGGAGGGTATGAGGAAGACGCCGGCAGGGTGGATGCTGCCGTTCATGACGCCGTGCATGGTGTTCACGTCTGTCCCGGCATACACGATGAGGGAGCCGGATGCATCAGTTCTTGCCTCTTGCAGGAGCAAATTGCTGCTTATGTTACCACCCATGTCCTGCAAGTGTAAAGAAATGGTTTAGTTCAGCAGGACAGAAGAAAGGAGGCTTAGAATTACTTCACACATTCTATAATATTACAATTTATAGTCAAATTTGATATTTTATATGGCACATGCAAATAGTCACCCTAACCATGATAATTAATGGGGTTGTCTCATATCTCTAAGGCCTAATTTGGTAGGTCAGAACCTCGACCGTTCACGTAGAATCGGCTAGGATTTTGACCAGCTAGACTAGACCTAAATAACAGTCAGTCAGTTACTACCTTCATTTCAGAATATAAGTCATTCTGATCTTGTCTAAATTTATCTATAGATCAATAAATCTAAATACATATATATCTAGATTCATTAATTTATAGATAAACGGAGGGAATACGTGAAAAGCATCAAAACACGGTCGTTGAGCTTACTCTGGGGTTTATCAGGGAGATGGCGTGGCCTTCATGCAGCCCATTCGCTGCGCGGTGGAACTGCGGCACAGCGTCGCCATTCGCGGGCAAACCGTGCAGCGAGGCGGTGCGGCCCTGAGGCAGCAGGTCCGCGACAAAGAGCTGGCGCCATTCGAAGAGGCACTGCTCGTCGCGCAGGTAGTCGTACACGCGGCGCGGCTTCACGCCGGGGAGCCGCATGACCGTTGTGAAGCTCAGCACCACGCCATCAGGCTCACCTGATCCGGCGCGACCAATCCTCCGGGAAATTATGCGTCGAGCGTCACCGACCTGCCAGGCCTCGGTCATCGACCCGGAAACGGCCGTGAATCTGCTCATCATCTGCCTCACCAAGTGCAGGACACTCCTTCGCCTCAGCTGTTCTTCCACTGTAGATCACGAACGCCGTCAAAAGTCAAAACCCGATGATATAGCAAAACGTTAGGACCAATTACCAATATGTACTGTGTAGAAAAGTTCATTGCTTTGCATGCTTTTATTCTTGAAAACACGAAAGCTTTGGGTGTCAATGATGACTGAGATTATTTACATGGACAAGAACTCATATAGCTGAATTAAACATTATATATAATTATAGCTGAATTAAACATTATATATAATATATAAAATGAGAATTTTAATGTACAACCAAATAAATGATGACAAATAAATGATGGCAGTTAATTGTTATAGATCTAACAGCCACTATTTAAAGAAGGTGACTTGTTATCTCACCTTATATTTTTTCTGTTTTATCAACTGTAAAAATTAATTAAAACAATATCTTTTAGCCATACTTTCTATCTGCAAAAACATGCATGCATGCATGCAAAATTGATGTGGTGATGCACATGGTAATTAATCAACGTGATCTTTGGTGATTTCGGACCTATTGTATGACATGCAGAATAGAACTTAATTTATTTAATTCTATTAATCAGCCATAATGAAAGGTTAAGATTAATCAGAAGTCTTATATATTTGTTGTACCAGACCCCATATAAAATTAGAAAATTACTTAGAAAAAGTTATATACACAATGATAATGTAGATAGTTTTTGGAAAGAAACCATATTCCACGAATAATGTACTATTCATAAGCTGAAAAGAACGGATCAATTATTTGGAATACTAGAGCCACCACTCACTTGCATTGTTAAGACCAGGAACGGAGCTGTGCAGATTGGAGAGGAATTGGCTCTGTCGCTGGAGCGACGCCAGCCAGCGGCATGCGCCGAGGGCCTTCCCGGAGCGGAGATATGGCCAGTGGAGCATGGGTACCTTTGTCTCGTCATACGCTGCATGCATCACCCATGTCACCTGCCATGTAAATGATGCTCAAACGTTAGCTGATTTTGCTGTCTGCGTAAGCAAGTTCAGCAGATGAACCAGGGAGAAAAGACTAGTGGCGACTTGACTCAACAAGAACGAGACCACACATTGTTCAAACTACTGCTACATTTTACCATGTTGGCATGTTGGGCGAGAGGTCCTGAGAGTTAAGTTGCCCAACTGATAGAGTCAATGGGGGAAGTGAGTACCTTAGAGTAGCCATTGTCCAGATCTTGAATAAAGCAGCCTGATGGCAACAGCCTGATTCCCATGCGTCTGGTAGCTGTGTTGATGATGCTGCTGCTGGCCTGCACACTGAACTGAGCTGCTCTACTCTCCCCAGGAAGGATAGAGTCGTCGATTGACACATCAACCACAGACCACAGTCCTCTTGCAATCTGCTTGCTGTACCTCAAGAATGTCACCTCGCAAATTGGGACTGCAGGGGACATCACCAGCAGCTCCGCACGCATCTACAGTCTCTCACACGTAAATCCACAGCATGCAAATCACAGAGTATAACATGGATAGCCAACAACAGGAGAAATTGAGGTATGGGACTCACCAGCTGAATTAACCCATCGCACGAGGCAGGGTGGCCAGTAGAGATGATCTTGGTGCTGTTTGCACTTGACACGATGCCTGAAAACAACTCTGCCCAGCAACCCTTCACCACACAACACACACACACACAAAAACACATTTTTCAGACATCTATGCAATTTGTAAGCATGGTATTTACTTAATATGCAGCACATAGTTAGATATATACCGCATCTGAAAGGCTTTCAACCAACTGGACACAGTCACCCTTAACAATAGCAACGTCCCTGGTAGCATCAACCTTGAGGCCAACAGGCCTGTTTCCAATTGACCTCGACATTGCGGCGTATTCTTGGTAGTTGAGTGCTTCGATGCCCATGATATCCATGTTTGGGAGCCAGAGAGGATGGTTGATCTGCACCAGACGGAACAACTCTTCCATTGCATAGTAAGCATGATCAACAAGTATGCTTATCTCAGCATTGCCAGATAGGTTCTGTAAAATGGGCAGATTGGCAGCATGGAGGGATGGAGCAGGCTGCACTGTTGATGCTGGCATGCCGGAGTAGTTATGCATCATCACACCATTGCTACCAACATTATAGGAGCCTGGAGTCACCAGACCACCTGAGCTGGGGAGCAAGGGCGACACTGCATGGGGAACGGGGTTGCTGGTTTCACCCAGCTGGGGCAATGGATTTGCCACATGGTTGACACAGATGTTCTGTTCAACCTCTGTATGAAACAGAGGGAAGTGACAGGTGGGGCATGTCGCATCTATCATCCTTGCCCTAACCCTTTTCCTCAGCTCCGTGTTCTCCGACTGCAGCTTCGCATTCTCCATACGCAGGAGTGCGTTCTCCTCGGTGATCTTCACCGACTGTATCAAGAAGCTGAGTTACTCCAAGAACAATTTATTATGAAAATAGAGAAAGTGATCTTTACACAATATAAGTACGTATACCTTCAGATGTGTGCGATGGTTTTGGAACCAGAATTTGACCCGGTCCGAGGTCATGTCTAGCCTGTCAGCCAGATCATTCCTGGCGTCCAAGTCGGGGTGCGAGCAAGAATCAAATGCACTGCAAATGCAATAGCAATATTAACACCATAATTGCACCACGTATATATGTGCATGGCACGCTGACACTGCTAATTGCACGACGTACGTACCGGAGGAGTTCTTGTTTCTGTTCCATGGTGCAGCGTCCGGAGCCTGGCTTTTTTGTGCTGCTAGTGTCCATTATGTCCTCCTCCTCCTCCTCTTCCATTGGGAGGTCAATGCCTTCGTCCTGACAGCCTCCCCTAGGCCAGGCTGGGTGGTTCACAGCACAGAGATCGCTCAGCTCGTCTTCCAGGATGAACTTGAGCATGCTCACAAAGGCAGCCAGAAGCTCCAGCTCGCGGTCCATGGTTTCTGAAAACTGGAAACTGATGTTAGAAAAGTGTGATCGAGCTAGCTGAGAGAGAATAAGCAAGTGCATAAACAATTAGTACAATAAATATCTTTGGAGGGAAAAAACTTTGTCCACAATAGCTCTTATCTTGTAGCCAAGTGGCGAAGCCCCGTTGATGAGTGTGCAGTGGGTGCAAATACACAACTAAAAAAATTTAGCTATCACTAAACCGGTATGATAACTAGCGTGGGCACAAAATCACCGAAAACTAAAAATCGAACCGAATCGAAATAAAAAACAGCTAACTTTTGTTTTTTCAGAAAAAATCGGTTTTCATTTTGGCAAAATTCGGTGTTCGGTATTCGGTTTGGTTTCTGTCTTACAAAAACCGATAGAACCGCAGAACCGAAGTTCGGTCACACGGCAACCCACAAGGCCACAAGGCCACAATGCATCGCTACAGCTTCTGACTACAGCCTACTCGCGTCCAGTAGCCCAGTGTCCACGGCCTGCCCTTAGCCCAGCCCAGTAGCCCACTTCGCCATCACTAGTCACGCCCCGTCGCCACGCCAAGACGCAGTCACGCAGCCCGGTAGACGCAGCCAGGCTGCCTGCGCCCTGCGGCTTGCCCTAATCCCGCCCCCGTTGAAGCAGCCGCCGCAGACCCGCAGTCGCCACCCGCCCGCCACCGTCGCGCCGACGCCGCCGACGCCACCGCCCGCCGTGGTGCCGATGCGCCGACCATGCTCCTCTCCGCGGCTCCGCCCCGCGCTGTTGGCGGCTTGGCTCTCTGGCCTCGGCAAAGTTCTTCGGTAAAAATCGAGGGCCGAAAAAACGAACCAAATTTTAGGTTTTTTGATTCGGTTTTTTTTTTATTTTAACGAGTTATTTGGTTTTTGTTTTCTAAAAACTGAACTTTTTATAAATCAAATAAACCAAACCAATTATACTGAAAAACCGAATGTCCATTCCTAATGATAACCGCACCAAACCGTACGATAACCGAGCAGTTACTCCAGTTAGTAAGCCAAACCGCTCAATTATTGTTTAGGTTAAAAATTTGAATTTGAATTTGAATTTTGGATTTCAAATTTTGCACGGTTTAAGCCGGTAGCCGACCATCGGGCCATACCGGTTACTGGCCCGAAATGGTTACTTGAACCGTGATATGTTTAAGTGGGTACGGGGTGCCAAGCTTAAACACAAACGCTTAAACAAGACCAAGCTGTCAGATGTGTCCTAGGCGATGCTGACGTGTTGAAAAACTAGAATCATCTACTCTTTGAGTGCGGACTCAGAGAAGATTACTGCAATAAAATTCAACTCAGAATATATATATATAACTATTACTTGATGTTATTAACATGTTTTCCAAAGATCATAGCCTCGGGAAAAAGATTATTCTCATTTTAGTTAGATACATTATTTTCTTAGGTTACTCTTGGCAAAAATTTATTTTATACCACTAGAGATCTTCTAACAAGAATAGAGAATTTATGATGCAAAAAGGTACAATTTTTTTTGTCAGAAAGCATCTTTGTAGCAGATAGTTGCATGTAACTTTTTGTAAAATGGGAAAACCACCGCTGGCCATCATATATGTGATGCATCTATTTTGTATGATTATGTCAATGACTTAATATTGTTGCCTCATGATAGGCAAAGCTAACACGATCTGCAAGCATAAATGTTCACAATTTTGTACAAGGTGCCTTATTCATAATATGTCATCTTAGTTATGACAGTGACGATACTATGCCACTAACCTATTTATTGAGGGATCTATCAAATACTTATTGCTAGGTGAAATCCCCTTTTGGCATCGCATACTGCCTCGCATGTTGGTTTTGGGTGATATCATCAACTTTAATAATAGTAGCGTGTACTGCATGGTCTACCGAATGGGTTGGTACTAGAAGATAGATAGGACAAGCTGGAGCTATTTTTTAAATCTAAATCTCCAAGCGAGCATTTATACCGCTACCAACCTCCCCTAATTACTCTGTACTCCCTCTACCTACCTCCATATACAACCATGTTGCCTCATTCTACAAGAGCAAAGATCCCTCTACCTACCTCCATATACAACCATGTTGCCTCATTCTACAAGAGCAAAGACGTGCTTGATGTTGTGTAGGAGTAGGTGCTGGTCGTTCAACATGATAATCATCATTGATTTCACAAAAAAGACAGGATCAACATATTTGGTCGCTCAATAGTGATAAGCACGTCTGATCCATACAGAGAAGGGGGAGATGCATATCACAAAGCACTAGCACAACGATATATCAGATCTTGTCATCACAGACATCATACCAACCCTTGTCATAGGAAATCACAAGGATTATCTCCCAAATACCCACTTCAACCAATTAATTTTGCAACTATGCAGAATATATCAAATCGATTCTGAAACTAGATCTATTTAACATCAAACAATGCATAGATCTACTGAAAAAAGCTAATCTCAATAAGCAGGCCAGGGGATATCGTTTGTTCGTGCAACGATGGCCCCTGGTCCCAAAACCAAACCCATCCCATCATGCCTTATTCTAGAAACAAAACAATACTAAAAATATCACCACAAACCAAAAAAGGCATTGAAAGAAAACATCACCTCTTCACTTCAATGGAGATGGGCGAAGGTGTGGTAGGAAAAGATGAGAAGAGAGAAGACTACTATCCCCTTGTTCCCTTCTTTTTCCTCAAAACTCTAAGAACTACTCCATTAGCACGCAAGGGAGGTTTAGACTCAAGAGAATATTTTAAATAGAGATATGAAAACGGTTATATTGCGGAAAAAATGGTGGAGTAAGCACGTGTCATGCATGTACTCTTTTGGCTTACATCTAAGCAACCACGTGTCCTTCCTCCAGCTGGACAAGCACAAGTGGCACAACAAGGGAAAACACTCGTTGTGTGCCGTCCATTGAGGCCACGTCACTAGAACTATAAATGGGTTTTATTTTTTAAATTAGAGGGATTTAATGAATTCATTGGTGGTAGATTTAACGGAAAAAATATTGTAACATATTGCTTATCATGGTTACTACTTGTTTAGAATATACACGGACATATAACTCAAAGCTTGTTATGGAATCAAGGATAAAGGAGCTTCCTATTAACTTGTTGGATATAACTATGGTCAGTCAATTGCAAAATTGTTTTACCAGAAGCCAATTCCACTTGAGTACTTTTTTATACATTAGAAAAGAAAACGAAACACAATAATTTTTTAAAAACTTTGATGGAAGTTGCTAAATTCTTATACAATAGAAGTACAAGATTAACGATACAAATCTCAAGTGTAGAAGCGACGGATTTGGTCTATATTTCAAGAGTTGTCTATGGTCATGTTGTCTTCACGCTTAAGCATATAAGCCCTCAGACATGTCACTTTGTCGCAATGAATGGTCCTCCTAGCGTTGGGAAAGTTTGTGCCTATCTTTCATGGTTTCGCTATTACAGAAAACCCTATTAGTGACGGGTAATAACCTTTATTAGTGACGAGCATGTCACTCGTCACTCTTATCGTGTCAGTGAAGCCAGGTCATTAGTGACGGGTGTTCACCCATCCTTTAGTGACGGGAGACAATACACACCTGTCACTAAAGGGGACCTATCGGCTCACCTGTCATGACCCTTTAGTGACGGGTCGTAATGTCACCCGTCACTAATAGTATGGTCATTTTAAAAAAATTATTTTTAGGCTGTATCCTGAATCAAAGCCAGGAGTTAGCAGCCAACATCTAACATTCCAAAGCACATCACAGAAGTTTTATCACAGAACACAGACAATTTATCACAGAAGTTTCATAACCAAATTAATATCACATATATTAACTTCTAACTTGTTATCTCAAAGAAATTGGCTAAAACAAAGTTTCACATGATTAACTTCTAACTTCTAAAATAATTTACACCACATACATAATTGCCTCAATTACACCATTATTGATGTTGAAATAAAATGCGCATATTGTGCCAACTTCTAACTCGTTATCTCGAAGAAATTGGCTAAAACCAGTAGTTAGGTAGCACCGTCCATCCGTGGATTTATGCACTGCAATTAGGACTACTTTACTAACTACTACTGTCAGTTAAATCTAGGTGGTCTGCTGGTGTAGGTGAGGTGTAATGTACTTCTCACAATATTGTCTTAAAAAATACTATTACAATAAAATTTGTACAAATCTAGTTAGATATGTGCTAAGTGCATATATGTAAATGTTTGCTTTTCTGACATGTGCAAAGTGCTTACCACCGATTTCTTGTTAATGATCGAGTTATTTATTGTGTAGACATATAACTAAGTCTTGGAGGATAAACTTGCCGAGATGTCTTTTTAGGAGAGCTTTTCTTGCTGGAGTTACATCTGTATGATTGCTAAAATAACATATATTCTTTAATTGGTCTATTTGGTCGGTGTCGCCCTCCCTGGCTATCTGCTTCCCCTTCTTTTACTCAGCATTGCTAGGACCCTCACATGCCATTATAAAAAGTCCGTAAGTACATATACAAAATATGCATGTCTAGTAAGTAATGTGAGTTTGCTATAGATATCGCTATCAATATCGTCTACTTTTATGGCTCGTACGGTCTTCCCTTCGCCATAATTATTGAAAACAGTAGCCATAGCAGACAGTGGGGGTCCCATTATTAGTACCATAAAGTCCTCTTCTACTAGACGGCCTCGGACACTAAATGCATTTCACCCTCTGTGGAGGCATAACCTGCCTCTAAAATTCGCAACCTCAACCATATTAGTGCACCCATCTTCTGTTGATATCTCAAGGATATCACCATCGTGAATGTTATGGATTTCTACAAAGCTTTTTTGTAGAAACTACAATAGCGAGATAATATCGTATTTGTTTGTTAGTTTTATTACCAAATAAATAGAATATGCAATATATAATATATGTACCATGTGACGCCCGTGGAAATGACCGACTTACAGAAGACAACACTTAGGACCATAAGTCAGTACCTACATTGTTAGTATGGATTACTACAACTACACATAGCACTTGTAGTATAGGACAACAAAAAAGTACAATAATACCATAGGGCCCACCTACTGCTGAAAGCACGATGTCCAACGAAAGTGTCCTGTTGATCACTTGGGAGGCTTGACATGTCCCTAATTCATGTTATATTTAACAATGATAAAAAAGTACAATAATACTTGTGTAAACCCTAATTCATATTGAACAAGACAAAAACATAGATTGCTCTCAGATGTTGGGCTGCCAACTTAATGGCCTCTTCACCACTAGGCTACATTTTAATTCACAGGTGTGTGTGACAACTAATTCATTAAATCTTACCCCTAAAGAGTATATAAGAAAAAAACAACGTAAAGAACCAAACTATATGATAGTGAGCACATAATGTAAGATTATTGTATAAATAAAATATATGAACAATAATATTAGCGCATAATATAAGATCATTGCATGAACAAACTTGTCAAAACAAAAAATGAGCCTAATTGTTACGCATAACCTTATACTAATAGCCTTCTCTTCATTGAGCGAATAGAGGAACATATTCACAAATTAATTATCCATATATTTACAAACTCACAAATTAATAAGTCACAAATCCTAGCCACGACGGAGAAGGATGACCTTAGGAGGAGGAGATGCATGATGAGGCGGCGGCAAGGAGGGTCAGTGAGGAAACGATGGCCACGCACGATGGAATGGAGGCCGCGAGGGAACGGAGGCCGATGGAGGAGGTCGTGACAATGGAGCGTGGCCGCTAGGGTTTAGGGTTCTGCATGATATAAAAACGTGGCCGGTTCACTGTTGGACCTACCTATTTATATACAAGAGACACCTATAGTGACAGGCAGTAACTACCGTACGTCACTAATGATCGGGGGTGTCATTAGTGACGGACGGTTGTTGCCACCCATTAGTAGTTCTTCGACCCTTCAGTGACGGGTCGTATTGTGACCCGTCACTAATGGGGTACCCCTTCTTTAGTGATGGACCACATTACGATCCGTCACTAATAAGGCCGCATTACTGACACGTGTAAAACACTCCGTCACTAAAAATATATTACTGACGCTGTCATTGATCCATCAGTAAAGCTTAGTCACTAAACACTATTTTTGTGGTAGTGTTTGGATTTTCCTTAGAGCTAGGTCTTCCACGACAAAGGCTTGGCCTCAAACATTACAACTATGCTATCGATGTAGCCCTTGGAGGTATTTTATCGACTAGACGGATGCTATGTCTCATGCCTCTTCTAGCCGGTCCAAGTCATCTTGTTGGTTTTCCTTCGAGTACTCCTCTCGGTAGATCCGAGTACGTGGAGAGTGGAGACCCAAATTGAAGTTCTATTGGTAAAACCGTTTCTACTACATATTCTAGGAAGAAAGAAGATTGTCTTATGATCCTATTAGGTGTTGTCTAAAGATCCCAGAGTACGAAAGATAGTTCTTGGTCCCATTTCCCAACATAAGGTCATAAACGATAAAAAACCTTGGTCTTGACACTCTAGAGTATCATGTTATTGGCTCGTTCCACCTACCCATTACTCTATGGATGTGCCTACAAGCGTAATAGATTTTAATGCCAAATTCTTCATAGAAATATTGAAATTCTCCTCCCCTAAATTGGGTTCCATTATTAGCGATAGTCCTTTTAGGAACTCTGAACATGTAGACAATGTCATGGAAGAACTCTTTCACCCATTCTACTGTTATCATTGAAACTAGTTTTGCCTCAATCCATTTGGAGAATTTGTCAATAGTAATGAACAAGTGTGTGAAGCCACTAGATGCCTTTTTAAATGGCTCGACCATGTCGAGCCTCCAAAGTACGAATGACTTAGAATTAGGGATCATTTGTAATTGTTGGACGAGTACATGGACTTGTTGAGCAAAGAATTGACATTTTTGCATGAGCCAATAAGGTTTTGGGCATCAGTCATGGTAGTCGACTAGAAAAACCCTTGTTGGTATGCCTTCCCAACTACCACATTAGATGGTTGCCACAGACTCCTGAGTAGATTTTTGAGAGTAACTTTCTTCCTTCGTCTTGTGAAATACACCACATTATAATTCCAGAGGCCCCTTTGCGATCTAGCTCATCACCAACTACCACGTAGCTTTGACTTTGGCATTAGATGTTCTCTGATTCTTCCTTGTCTTCTAGGAGCTCATCCTTTATTATGTAATCGATGTAAGGCTTTGCCCAGTCAAGAGTAATCATCAAGATTTTGTTTTGTGTTGGCTGCTACTCAGGGTGTTATTCTTTTATCTTGGCGAGTGATGACTTATGTAATTCTTGAACAAAAATGCCTTTGAGTGCCACCAGAACCCATCTTGGCTACTTCGTCGGCTGCCTCGTTGTCTCGTCATAAGACATGAATGATTTTTAGCCCATCAAATTTGTCTTCTAGCTTTCTCACATCTTGGCAATAAGCACACATGTTGTCGTCCGAGCATGACCAATCTTTGTTGACTTGATTGACCATGAGCTAATATTGGGAGATGAGTAGGCTACGCTAGTGTAAATAAAAAATTTCTACCACGTACACCAGCATATGATGCAAGGAAGTGATCATATATCATTATCACTAGCTAGACGGACAGAGCAACATAAAATCATGTTAAAGAAGCCAATCCAACATGCGCGCGTTGAGGTAGCAGTAGAGGTAGTTATTCAATGCCACAAGGATGCAGTGCCACTACTAGTATCCACATGTCCAAGAGTAGAACGCTGACTGCCAGCCTACTAGCACTACATGTGGCTAGGGTTTGGCTCGGGGTGGTGGCTAGGGCTTTAATCGAGGAGGTAGTTGACTCAGATTGATTCAATGATTCTCCTCAACCTCTATGCCTCACTATTTATAGAACTCACTAGTTGTGGCGCCCTCAAGGACTGATGCCTATTAGGGGTCTATTCATATCCTTATCTGAGTCTACTTGAATCCTTTATCCGAGTCCTCTCGGATATCTATTTGACCACTCAGGCATCTACCCGAGTCCACTTGGGTCATCTATCTGAGTCCACTAAGATCTCTATTCGACTACTTGACTATATGCACGAGACCACTTGTATCTCTATCTGAGTCAAGGCATATCTAAATCACATTCGAATAAATTGTTCTAACCCATTAAGTGTACATTTTGGTCCATCCATCAATAGCGGCCCCTAGCATAACATATTAACATCAAAATGCACATAAATATCATATCGGTTAAACCTATAATATACTCATGCTCAATTCTCTTTACATCATGATACGATTAAGCTCAAGATAAGACTTCTCAATCATTCACTCGATTATGTAATGGGTTAACTCTTGATCGACTTCTCAATCAATTTGGCATGATGAAAGTTGCCTAGCGGGGAGGGGTGAATAGGCAATCTAAAATTCTCAACAAAAACTTATTAGTTTAAACCTCCAGGACCCGGACTATTCGGACTTAGTCGGATACTCTAGGTGCTGGATGAAACCTAAAAATATCCGAGGTCCAGATTATCCAGGTATAACCGGATGATCAGGGCACAACAGATCTAAAATAATAACTAACGCGGAAAACAATCTAACCAATGAACTTTGAAAGCATGAATTCAATTGAACTTATACTTGCTAGAGAATAAATAGATCAACAAAGTATGTAACTAGGAAGAGCAATGATAGACACAATGATTTTTCACCGAAGTTCGGATCCAACGATCCTACGTCTCCGTTGAGGAAACCCCAAAGGGCCGGGTCTCTTTCAACCTAATCCTCACCAAGCGCTCAACACTGCAAGCCTTGGTTTTCCACTATATTATCTCTCTGAAGCCGAGGCGAGGCTGAGTACAAACTTGTCCGGTCATCCATAATCCTTAGGTGATCACGGATCAACGTCTAGCCGTCTAGGAGACCTCAATCTCGAGTAACGAACCCGTTGACGTGATCCAATGTCGTGTGCTCAAGAAACAGTGAAGATCACCAAGCACACACCAACACAACTCCCAAAAGTGGATCAATCAAAAACACGAGGAGATTATGTGGTGAACTCTCAATTCTTCCCTCAAGATCTAACCAAGAATTAACACACTAGGAAGAAGGAGAGAAAATATGACAGGGCTGCTAGGGTTTGCAATCACGTGCCCTGATTATGGAGAGGGAGGGTATTTATACCATATTCCCAAATCTAGCCATTAGGGCAATAAATCACGCACTATTCATCAAGACAGTCCGGGCTTAACCGGATGATCCGGACCAATAAAAATCGAAACATAACCGATGTTTTGGATAGTCCAGCTTGAATTCGGATATTCCGGGCCAAAAATAAATTCAACCAGAAAGATATTTTTGGACCATCCGACCAAGGTCCTGATGCTCCGGGCCACGGAATAAAATCCAACAGAGAGCAATTTTTAGACCATCCGGCCAAAATCAGGATGTTCCATCTCCAAAAATAAATTCAACAGAAACATGATTTCGGATCATCTAGGCAGATTCGGATGTTCCGGGCTTCAAAAAAAATCCAAACAGAAACATATTTTCGGAGAGACCGGTCAAAATACGGATAGTCTGACTTGAAAAATAAATCAAACAGAAGCCTATTTTTGGATTGTCTGGATTGAACCTGAACAGTCCGACATGCAAATAAAATCCAACAGAAGGATGTTTTCGGATTGTCCGGATAAGTCCGGATGATTTGACTTTTCTGGAAAGACAAAAACCAACTTAGAAAAATTCCAAACTTTTTAGAAAAGATTTTTCTTTGAGCACTTAGCTTTGGATCATTGATCAACGCATTCCTCTTGATAGTACGGCATACCTATACTCAAGAGAATGTAAAATATACGCAATTTGCACATTTTGATCCTAAGTAAGTACTACAAGGACGATTTCTTTAAAATTGATTGAGCTGCAATGCCACTTTGGACTTTGATTTCTGCATTTATCTTAGCAATAATGTTAGTAGCATTTGATCATTATTGTTATTAATACACAAAAATAAATTAGAGGCCTATATGCATCAAGATACACTTTCATATGACCATGCAGTTCCATAATCTATTATATCGAGGGGCCTAGAGATATCTCTCCATTAACTAGGAGGGACAAATTTCATCTTGATCATTTACATCTCACTACATGTTTTATAGCAAACATGAAGACTACCTTTATAACTACCCACTTATGGTGTAGCGTTTGGTAGTCCCTAAGTAAGTTATTACATATGTTGAGAACCATGATAACTTTACGTCTAAGAACTTAGCATCAACATTACTTGAGATCAACTGATGGCATATCGAATCCTAGGAGTATTTTATAGTGAGTCTATCCAACAACATGTTTTCCATTATGTGTTCACATGATTGATTTGGTATCTCCATAACATGATCCATAAGACATGATCATCAATCAATCAATGTGATGATTTTTCAATCATATTAGTCCCACATATGATTTACGATCAAGGATTTTTTAGAAATAGCCATATCACATAAAGAGTCTCATAAACGAGTCACATACTCATTGATAAATAGTAATGGTTTCTATTTCTTGTTATACTTTATTCATCTATTCATGAATATAATATGTGATATGTAACATCTTCATGTTGTCTCTAGGCCATATCACTAACAACTGAGAGTCACTGTGAACCACCAACCATTATATGCCAAGTGATATGGCGATGTGGAGCCCAAGGACAAGTGCCTCATACTTGGTGGCATTGTTTGATGTTGGGAAGTGAATTCGTATGACATACTTGAGTTGTTCGCCCTTTGGAGATATGAGTAATATTCCATCCCCCGCACCGGCGAGCATGATGGACTCATCGAAATACATAGTCCAATATTTAAGGTATGTCACTAACTCTAGAGTTTGTATCTCTATCCACTCAGCTATAAAGTCAATGAGTATTTAAGATTTAACTATCATTCATAGTTTGAAGGTGATGTCAAAGGCCATCAACTCCATTGCCTACTTAGAGATTCTCCTAGTAGCCTCCCAATTGTGAAGTATGTCTCCAATCGAAAAGGATATCACCACCGAAATTAGTGCAGAAGCTTCCAACTAGTAAACAAGTATGTCATAGAATATTTTCTATACTTGAGGATATCATATCTTTTATTCACCAAGGACTTCACTGATGAAGTATATCAGGAGTTAGACCTTTTGTATATGGCCACCTCTTCTCTTTCAACTACTAGAGCAGTGTTGATGACATGTGTTGTAGCTATTATGTAGTGAAGAAGTGGTTACTTTGGTGCTAGTGGTACCACTATCGGTGGAGTCATGAGAAATTCCTTAAAGTCTTCAAAGGCTCGCTTGACTAGCTTTAGGTGTCTATAAAAACTTGTCTTGTTTCTTTAGAAGCTTGAAAAATGGCATCCTCTTTCTCCAAGTCAGGAGATGACTCTACTAAGTGTTGTCATGCAGCCTGTTAGCTTCTAGTAGGACTAGAAAATAGACTCGAGTCTCACGAGTTGGCTCAGGCTCAGCTCATAGAGCCACTGAGCCGAGCTTGAGCCACCTCTTTGGCTCGGTAGTAGGGCGAGCTGAGCCCGATCCAGCTCACGTGTGGCCTGGTAGCCTGCCAGTAGCACTAGCAAGGTAGTCAAGCAGCCTTTCCTATTGTTCTAATTGTTTGCTAGTCATATCATCCAACCTAGCTCAAATCTAATTGAACTTGCACTGCTGATTCTAAGAATATAGCCTTCTGAATAGATCATCAAGTGCTTGTCTGTGAACTACTTAGAAATTTGCACTCATATGCCTTATGTACCATCTGTTACCAACGTGGGGCCACCTTACTAGTAAATTACACTCACTGCACCTATGTTGTAAGTCTAGCATAGCCCATAACAACCCCTCATGACGGTAATATATAAGGTAACCATCAGGCCACATCCCAACAACTACAAACTTCACCCTCTCTAGGAACCAATACCAATTATCTGTGTTCTCGCTCTTGACAAATGTGAAAGCCACACATAATACCTGGTTGTTCCCATCAACATCATCACTGCCAATACCTGATTTATGTATTTCTTAGTCAGGAATGTGCCATCGATGGAAAGAATAGACCAATAGTGAACAAATGCCGCAATGCATGTACCTACAACAAAGAATGCTCATTGTAGTATCCTCACATTTCCCCATCATGCGATGGAAAATATTGCATGTCATTGTAGTTACTTGGATTCCTTTGGATGATGTTGGCCAGCAAATGAGGGAAATCATCATAAGATGCTTCAGAGCCCGCCGACTGGGGCTTCTTCCTGAACTGCACACGGGGCTTGGTGTCGTATTGTCGACGTTGGACCACTCAGCCCCGTGGAGTGGAGTGTGGAGAAGATGATGAAGTCATCGGGGCGATCGATAGAGAGATCTGTCATGCTTAGTGCTGGGGTGGTCAAATGAGCTCCTTGAGCCAGATCTAGTTTGGGAAGGACAAGCTGGCCCATAGCGTCACCAATGAATGTAAGGCTCTCCAAGATGAAGGCGGAGCTGACGAGAATGGTGGTGTCAAAACCGCAAATAATTTCCATGAAGCCTGTGAGAGAATAACAACGACCTCTACTTAGCACGCCAATTGTTAGTATTTTATCGAGCAGTCCATTGATTGGGTACCCGCAGTGGTGATTTGTGTGCTAGGGATAAACACTGAATTCTAGGCCAAATGGATAAACACTGAATTCTAGGCCAAATGGTCAACTCATGAAATAGAGCCAACACCTTTTAGATAGATTCGAGCCTCCTAGAGAATAATAACCATATGTCATGTGTAGTGTATTATAGATTGAATGTAAAAGCTAGAACACGATGTAAGATCGTATATAGGCTTTTTAGGCTAATGCTGGATCTAAGGCTTTGATGCCTTAGGAGAGGGTTCCTTGCCCCCCTTATATAGCACGGGGGAGGATTACATGCATGGAATCTTATTCCTATTCGATTTCCTATAATATAAGGATTACAAGTGGACTATTGTTTATCTTTTATTTACAAAGATATCTTTACATGTTTATCTTAACTATACTAGATTGTTGAGCGGGCTAGGCTTATGCCTGGTCTGATCCACTAAAAGCTAATTACGAGGTACCTGAGGTCACATCCTAGACAACTATCCCCCTCTCTTTTCTATTTTTATTAAATTTCGCTCGAATTAAATGAGAGTTTTGGCCACTCAAAACCTTTTTTATAGGGCTTGGCACAAAACCATCCTCTTAGGGATGACATTTGGCAAAAAACACCTAGGGGAAGGGACTTGGTGCAAAATTTAATTTGCATCGAGGCCCTTGCCACCCTTTACGAAGACAGGAAGGGTCTCGGTGCAAATTTGTTCAAGACACCCAAACCTTAAGCTGCCACGTCACATAAACTGTCTTTTGAGATGGTTTTTTAAAAAAACATCCAGTGAGAGACATTTTTTAAAAAAACAAGTCACCTAGAGGGCATTTTGATGCAATTTTTGCATATTCACCATAGCAAAACTACTTTTATACATTCATAAAAAAACAAAAAACAAAAAATTATAGCCATCTTGTGTAAATTAGATGGTACAAGAATGAACCCACCAAATATGAAGGACAATTGGGCCTACCCTAGGCTAGCACAAAAGTACCCTCCAATGAAGATTTTTTTAAATAATCATTTTAATGGAAATTATAATTTTTAATAGTTATATCCAACAAGTTAATAGGAAATGATCCAATAGACGATGAAAATCTAGTTCTGTATTTTTATTAAAAAATAATAATATATTATTCATTTAGATATAAATTGAGAATTTACTTTTCTATCTCAGAGAGATGTGGAAAATAAATTTTCAATTTCTCATTATATGATTATATCATCGATCTCTCTTTTTAAAAAACCAACCCAAAATTGTAATTTCTATTAAAAATAATTATTTAAAAAATGCAAAAGCAAATCCACCCCGCAGTCACACCACCCTCCTCTGCCGCTCAATGGACGCCGGCGACACCGCCGTCGCCGGGGACGCTCCCGACTCCTCATCCTGGGCTACTCCAACCCCCACGCGCCTGCGTGAAGCGCTCGCCGCCCTCTCCCAGGTAATCAGAGAAGCTAAACTAACCAGTGATGGCATGAGCAATCCATGTCACATACTCTCCCTAAACCCTAGAACACCCTCCTCTTCAGGCGTTCGACTCCGGCGATTGCTCTGATGCCTCCGCCGCTGCAGCCGTATCCGACCTCTTCAATGCTTCCGCCGATTCAGCGGACGCGGGGGGCAACGCGGACGATGCTGCGGCCGGGATCGCCGAGCAGCTGCTCCGCGAGGTGCACGCGTTCCTCTCGTCCCCGTCATCGAACCAGGTCCGCGTGCTGCGATATCTTGTGCTTACGGATGGCCCCTCTGGATGGTGTTTCATGTTGCGATTTGCTGCCGAGAATAATTAGTGTCTCAATAGTTGGTGTCTCTTAATAGTTGGCCATAGACGCTCTCTCGCTAGAGCTTGTCAAACCTGTGGCGAAGCTGGGGGCACTGATGGGGAATTGCTGGGACATCGCCAATGCTATCATTGAATTCTTTGCATCAAACGGCAACCCGAGGGACATGCTCTCCATCCTCTGTGAGGTCAGTCATGCAATTTGCCTTTACAGTTGTGTCTTGCAATGTTGATCGGAAATTCAGAATTTAGTCCCATAGTTGGTAACTTGGTTCTCCTTTTACCTCAGAAGGATCTCATAATTGAAAAGAGTTATGGTTTATTTTTCAAATGGACATGGTTCGAACCTTTGATTATGAACTGATGTTACATTCAGTCCAGACTTACACAATGGCATGGCAGTTGAGCACTACCACATACATATGCATTAATCATTGAGGCTTTCTTTTGCATTTAATGTTTCCAATGGCTACTCTGTCCCTCTCTCCTCCCCTCACCACCTCTCTCCCAGTTCCTTTGTTATATTGTTCACCATTTTTTATCATATTATCTCATGTTGATATAGGCATTAGATGCACCAGTGGCTTCAAATGGCTCAGTGTACTTTGTTCTTCTACTCAATGGGTTAGCAAGAGGTATGTACTATGTATATGTTTTCACATGATGACGTCCACAGCTATTTCCATGTTCATCAATTTGAAACCTTGCTTGTCCACTAAATTAAGTTGCAGTCAGGAGGTGAGATACTTGGTGCTATGTACATAAGATAGATATATGTGCTAGACATGTGTTGCACGCCTGTTGTCTGAATATTAACTGATTAATGTATGTGCTATTGATTATGTTTTTCAATTCTTCATAGCTAATTGTGCTTTGGGTTAGTCCTTATTTTGATTCAGAGGAGACATACTGAGCAAGTAAAAGTTGCACTTCCTGCTGTCCTTCGAGTTATGAATGCTGCTATATCAGAATGTGATGAGGAACATGGAAAGATTATCATCGATCTATTCAATGCAGCACTTCAAATTGGCAATGCCATTCAAGAAATGTGCAAAGAAATGGTTTGTTGTCTCTGTGTCCTGAAAGTTACGTACTCACATTTTCAATACTCTTGTTCTGATTGATTCTGTATTTTTATTTGCTTCATCAAAAGGTTAACCAGAAGAAAGAAGAACTCTGTTCTATACTTAGTCTATACTCCCTTCAGAACATAGTAAGAACTAGGCCATGTTATTTAATATATTATATGCACATTGATTTAGAAAGTTAATTTTCCTAATATGTTATTATACATTCCTATCTTGCAGGCTCTTGTGTCAAGATGCAAACAGCAGCATATTCTCTCTGCTTGTGGTTCAGTTGTTCTTCAGCATTCCAAATTTCTTACATTTTGTGGGTTCACCTATTTGGGTCTTTTAACTGGCAATGATGTGACCTCAGCCACCCATAAGCTTTCCAAAGGTGTTTGACTGATCCAAATTATCCTATGTTACCCTTGCAAATATTGTATTTTGTTTGCTTTACCCCTTGGAAGTATTGTATTTTGTTTGCTTTATTGCCAATTGATGCATTTGTTGCAAAATGATGTAGATAAAGATGCTGATTTGTTGGATTGCTTTCCTTTTGCTATGGATGGTGCAAGTCTTGCAGGTTTGATGATCACTTCGTCTACACCGCTTTTATTGGATATTGCATAATGCTTAGATGCTACTTGGTTGCATGCTCGAGCTTTTTGCAGTTGTGTGGACCTATATGAACGGGGAGATGTCAGAATATACTGGAGCTGAGTTGGAGTCAGCGCTGAAAGATGTTAAGGGCAACCACATGAGGATGTGGCAAGCAATTAACATGCTTAGATATGTGTTGTCCTCAACTCATTACCCATGGGTAATCAAATCCCACAGTTTAGACTTACTGCTGACTATAGTTAATGAAAATCATATTGAGGAAACCAATGATCATGTAGATTTCTCATCTTCTGCTCCTCAAACTTTTGCAACACTAAAGGTAATGCAGAACTTTTCTATTATGAATTTAGGAAAAATATTGCAATCTACTATATCAACAATCTAAGAACATTCACAGGCCATTGAAAGTGTCATGATTTCTGCCCCGGATGCATTGATGCGGAAGAAAGCTTTTGCTGCTTTGAAAAAGGCAAGTATCATGAAATTATTTTGTATGTGCAAGGAGAAGGCTATTAGTCTCTTGAGTTTTTTCTATTATTTGTTTCTCTACTTTTGGTGCATTTTTTAGCAATGGATATGAAAGTATATTTTGACTTTTGTTATATATGGTTGTTCAATAGTATGGCCAGAATGATGAATATTCCCTCTTTATTCTGTACTGCGGCATTTCTTCCTTCTCTTTTTGAATATGTCACTTCTTTATAATGGTGAAATTTTATCAGGTCATTTCGATGGTGCCACAATCTCAGAGATTTGACATATTACAGGCCCTTATAAAGAACAGTCTCTTCCCCTCCTTGGTAAGTACTAAGAACGATGTTTTATATCCTCCACATACAGTTCAAATGGTACACCTTTTGATGTTTTAAGGGCACCATCTTGCTGATGGGTAAATAAGGAAAAGAACTTATGACAATATAATGTACCTCAGTTTTCAGTACATTCTCCTAATCATGGTGTTATTTTTATTCCAGACTGCAATTCTTCTAGATCTGGTAAAGGATGAAGTTTCGAGAGAGAGTCGTCAAGCTGATCAGGGCTGTGTTGAATCTGATCAATTTCAAGATGGTAGGGAATGGCCACCACCTTGGTTTTCTCACGCACTTGAGCTGGTGGAGCTGATCTTGAAGCCTCCAGAAGGGGGCCCTCCTTGTCTCCCTGATCATGGTGAACAGGTAACCTTCTTTATGCACACTAGTGCTGTAGTGCATATTAGCGTAAATATCTTTTGGGTGAGGTCAGGCAACAACAACATGAGGTCGAAACCGTTGAATATCATTAGGTGAATGAGGATTCCTATTGGGCATAAAGATCTAGAATAGACAACCAAGTGAAACCTAGACTTCATGGACTAGGAGACTTGTTTAAATGGCACAGCAGGACTTTAGGGACTGTGTGACTTGTTTATTTATGTTTGCCTAATTCTCAGTGAACTAGCTGTGCCATCTCACATAGGCTCTTATGAAGTTAGCTAAGTGATGATAACAAATGGCTATGATTCAACTAAATAGATAGGTGCTCTAAACAACGGAATAAAAGATAGGATAGTGAAGCCGTAATTGTGACCAACTGCTGGGCTTTCCAGCTGATGTTTAATAATATGGTGGAAGGGAAAAAGAAATCAGGGAACACGTGCTGGTCAAATAACCAGCGCCCTCAGGTGATCAGGTCGAACAGGCTTGTACAGTTGTACTGCTTGGCTAAAGGCTCTGTTGGCTAGGATTTAGGGTTGAGCAAAACCCTCTAAACTTTATTATTTGATTGCTTGATTTGCTGGTACAAAACTGGCCCCTTTATATTACAGGGTTGAATCACAACTTAGGAAAGAGCTAACTATGGAAGTATACCTAATAACTATTTGATAGATAAAAACTAGGAAAATCTCCTATCTAATTCAGATTTCAGCTGCCCTCTAATTTCCATGTTTGCTCCTTTGATAAACCCTTCCATACTTTCTGTCCATAACATGTTTCTGCCAACAATTTGTACATTTCGAAGTTGTCGTTGTTCTGTCATACCAAAGCGAAAACTAAATGTCGTTTTTCCCTTTTCGATGAATATGATGCGATCTTTTCCTCAAAGCAAATGATTTGTAAGATACCACACATGTGCACTAGCATCATTATGTATGCCATGATATTTACACTGGCCACAACATGGTGTGCATAACGCTTTGTAAATTTTTCTCCAATGTTCATCATCTATGTCTCTCTAGTCTCCTGGTTGTATCCATGGTAGAATAAGTTAGAATAAATAAACACTACACATGTTTTGGTCTTCCTCCCTTTCTTGTGCACCATTTCATTTATTTGTTGGGTTGGAACTGAAGTAGGTACTTGCTCGATGCTTGCACATGTGCTTTCTGATGTGCAGCAATGATGTTATTTGATCTGTTTTACTTTTAGCACTGATGAACAAAACAATGCAACCTTGAAGATTGGGGCCTTAATTGTTCAGAGTTGAGTTATGGGTTTGTCATGGGTGGGCCCCCCTCAAATCAACACATTATGGACTAAACTTTATCTGCTAATTTAGTGCCAAGCAACCAAGATTACTTGCTGAATTAAATGCACAAATATGTAGTATTACTGCTGAAGTTGTCCTTACTGTTGATTGTTGATTTTTCTGTTTACCTAGCTACTTGTTTTTTCACAGCATGATACCTGATTGACTAGATCATGCTATTGTTTGTTTATACAGTGTATCCTTACATGTGCAATGTATCAGGTGAAACCTGCCTATTTGTGGTGCAATCGTGCAGTTCAGCTATAATTTGGGCACAGATAGTCATGAAAAAAATCTGGAAAATCGTCATGTAATATATGGAGTTACGTCGCACAATTTACAGTTTCAGGTCCAAACATGAAATGTTGAATATCAGTGTACATTTTGTTGTCTATTATTGATTCCTATGGTGATGTCGTCATTCTTTGCACATGTGACATGTCATTAAAAATCACCCGGGATGAAATGTGGATTGTTTTAAGAGCTTGAGGGACCATGATTAACCTTTTCATAGTTGAGGGATGAAAATTGGAGCAAGGCTATAGTTGAGGGACCACATATAGATTTCTCCTAAATTGAGTGCTTATAAAATATCATGTTTTCAATTTATGAATATTATTGTTTCCCAAATGCTATGGATTTTGGTGATGTTGGTGATTTTGATAATCTGACATGATTTTCTCTTTTTCTGTTTGTATGCAGGTATTATCAGCTTTGAACTTGCTCAGGTTCATTCTAATAATAGATTCAAGAGGTAACCTGACAAACACTTGTACCTAAAATTTTCTCCACTACTGTTGAACTGAAACAACAATCATATGACTTTGATACTGCAAAATGCATGCTTCATTGCTTTCACATTAGTTGATGATCTTACCATCTATAAGCTTCAACTTTCCTTATGGTTCATAAATATTGATATACTCTAGAAACTGAATGTTATCATAAATCAAAGGAAACTATAGCCTTGGTCTGATTTGGCCCCTTAACTACAAAGCTGTTCACTATTGGTCCCTCAACTCTTAAAACTGTCCACATTTCATCTGTTGTCCCAAATTAAAGTGGTTTTGGATGCAATGTGGCACCTAGCTGGTAATTCAAAATTTAAAAAGTATGTATATGAGGTGGGAGGAAGAGAGGTAAGAGAGAAAAAAGATGTGAGGATGACATGTTGGTCCTCGTATTTTTCTTATTTTGTTGTTGTCTATTATTGATTGGTATGGTGATGTCATCATTCTTTTTCACATGTAGACAACACATCATTAAAAATCACCTGGGATGAAATGTGGATTGTTTTAAGAGTTTGAGGGACCATGATGAACCGTTTCATAGTTGAGGGATGAAAATTGGAACAAGGCTATAGTTGAGGGACCAAATATGGACTATTCCTAAATTGAGTACTTATAAAACATCCTGTTTTCAATTTATGCATGTTATTGTGTCCCAAATGCTATGGATTTTGGTGGTTTTGGTGCATGGTTACAATGTTCATTTACCTAACCGATAGTTGCCTCGAATATTTTCTACCAATTTGAAAGTTCAGCTAATGTGAGCTATATAGAGTACTAATACCACATAACGTGTTGGAAATCTCACACATCCTTTTTAGTTTTATATGCTTGTAAACCTACAAAATCAAAGTTTCTAGAAAAAAAAAATCGGTTGCATCTTGTATGAGCAAAAGATGCATGGTGTTCAGAATTGATAAATGGATCAAAGTTCATGTGACAGAAATAAGTCCTGGAATACTGGAATCAATGTGAATCGTTTGTTTGATGCATTTTTTTCCTATTTCGACCAGGATCAAGATCAAGAAAAATGTTTGGGAAAGAGACAATGAGGAAGGTGCATTCAGAGTGGCTGATCCCATTAAGACCAATTGTTGCAGGAATTCAATCAGAAAGCGAAGAGGATGGTAGCGAGCTTGCGAATCATATCATGTGCACGTTAAATCCGGTTCAATTAGTACTGTACCGCTGCATTGAGTTAGTGGAGGAAAAGATGAAAGGTTCCTAAATCATATTCGGTCAATACTGACTGCAGTTCTGAGTTGAGGAAAATATGAAAAACTGCTAACGTTTTCCGAAGGATTTGACTTATAAGATTGTTCTCATGCATGAAAATGTTTATATACCCACGCAAGCTTTGAACAATAGTCGGTCTAGCACACTAAGGGTGCGTTTGGTTGAAACGAACGCCGACATTAAGAGAAGTCTCCCGTTTCTTTTGGTTTGGGAGCAGAGCTGAAAAAGATGGGAAGATGTGATGTATAGAGAAAAACTCGTGTCTCGCTTTTTGGGACGCCTCCTCATTCTGTATGGGGTAAAACTGGATGGAGATGAACCTTTAGGCCATCATCAAATGAGCTAACGTGCACAAGTGGGCTTCAACTGCTTGGGCACTACTATGCGGCCTCCATTGATCTTGGCTACGAGTGATCTTCATTGTCGTCGATAACCCTCACCTCACCGTGGTCTTCACCATCGTCATCGCCATTGTCTGATATTGGTCAAAGGGGTCTCCAACCTACCTCCAACAACATCCAACAACAACCCTGACCATTATCAATCTATTGTTTGTTCTAGGATCATCGTGCAATAATCATACTCAATAAAATGTGTTCTACGCCACTAAAGTTTATGATTTTTGATAGTGTCACGTGGGTGATAGTTTTTGGAATACATGGCCGAATTGGTCTCTAGCCTCATCTGCGCGGTAGCCTCTACGCTGGCAAGATAAGGCTCCAACCTGACCTAATCTAATTTAATTCTTTCTTGACTAATTCTTTTCGTAACTTCTTAATTACAAAGTATGGACTTCTTTATATAGGACATGGGTCCTCTTATTTCTAGGATAAACCGATTCTAATTGTAATTGGACTCTTAACCCTAAACCTACCCTAATTCTACTAGAGTCCCGGGCGGGTACTGTTCACGGGGCTGGGCCCGGTACTGTTCACGGGCTAGGCCTGGTCTAAAACTCTAGCCCATGACATCTACACCCCTCTTTTTGAGCAGCTCGCCCTCGAGCTGTCAGACGACATTAAACCTAACTCGACACCTAACACGAAAACGACTAAAGCCTTTTACATCTCGACTTGAGAGATGGATCCCATCCCATCCCTCGTAGAGATAGGACAACTCTAATCCGTAGTCAAGCTGGATAGCAGGGTATCGCCTCTTGAACTCATCGCGAGGGACCCATGATGTGGGCGGCACACCTTGATCTGCTCGGCCTTGCCATATCTGGTTCAGCGCGCAATCCTCTTGGACTTTCTCAGAATTAGAGGCATGCAACGCCTGTACCTTATCCGTCGGATCGTCTAGCACCTTGACACCGTCATCTGATGCAAAAGATGGTGACGTCATGGACAGGGATGAACCCAAGCAGTCTGAAAATTATGGCGGCGGCTTCGGTGAATCAGCAACAGGTGAGGCAGAATCGTTGGTACGGGTCGAGGCAGGGGCTAGCGGAGGGACGACAGATGTGCGTCGTTCGTATGCTCGGGTGAGGCTGATGGCTCTTTCAAGGGACTCTGGGTTCCAGAGCTTGACGTTTGTCTTCAGTGGTTCCTGCAAGGCATGGGTGAACAAACGAATCTGCTGTCGCTCGGTGAGTGAGTCATCCCGGCAAGCGAGCCACAAGAACTGCTTGTAGAAATCATCGACGGAGCTGGTACGTGTTAGGCTGGCGAGCTCCCCCAGTGGATTGCTGCTGGTTGGTCGTCCGAACCTAGTGTTGATGAGGACGACGAAGTGGGGCCAGGATGGCGGGCCGTTGTTCCGTTCATAACGATAATACCACAGCTGAGCATCGTCTAGTAGATGGAACGAGACGAGCCATACCTTGTCCTCCTCCAGCGTATGCTAGCCATGGAAGAATTGGTCACAACGATTTAGCCAGGGTAGTGGATTTGTTGCACCGTCGAACGTCGGAAAGGTCAGCTTGTGGTATCGCAGGGCCGAGCCATTGGCACGACCATGCTAGTGCGGCTCAGCTGGAAGGCGCGGCGGTGGCCGATGGTGCTGTCCCTAGGGTGACATATCGGCGTAGAGGTGCGGTGGCCTGTACAGGGGCTGGTCGTCAGGAAGGGGCGGTGTCCGGTGGCCGGGCGGGCTGCCATGGCGTGAAGTCCCAGCTGGCAGTACCTCGTCGAGGTCCCGATTCGGTCGGCGATGAACTTCCTCTCGAAGCGCATTCAAGTCGCGACGGAGGTCTAGCATGTCTTGGAGAAGTTCCTTGATGACATCCTGATCCGACGGTGGCATCGTGGCTGAACCATCTGACGCCATCGCTGGCGGGCATCGAGAGCGTCCAAGGAAAGTGGTCTATGATACCAAGTTATCATGTGGATGATAGTTTCCAAAACACATGGTCGAATTGGCCCCTAGCCTTGTCGGCGCGGTAGCCTCCATGCCGACAAGGTAGGGCTCCAACCTGCTAATCTAATCTAATTCTTTCTTGACTAATTCTTTTCTTAACTTTCTAATTATAAACTATGGACCTCTTTATATAGGACAGGGGTCCCCTTATTTTTAGGATAAACTAACTCTAACTGCAATTAGACTCTTAACCTTAAACCTATCCTAATTCTACTAGAGTCCTAGGCGGGTACTGTTCATGGGCTGGGCCTGGCCCAAAACCCTAGCCCATAATATCTACACCCCTCTTTTTGAGCAGCTCGTCCTCGAGTTGCCGGACGACATTAAACCTAACTCGACACCTAACACAAAAACAACTTAAGCCTTTTACATCTCGGCTTGAGAGGTGGACCCCATCCCATCCCTCGTAGAGATAGGACAACTCCAATCCATAGCCTAGCCCGTCCGCACCTGACAGATAGCATCAAAATAATTTGGTTCACATTAGAACCAAAAAAAATTACTCTGTTCTTGTTTTTAGCACACAAACAATAGCAATTTTCAACACCATAAAAATTTTCCACTTATTTTTAAACCAAAAGATAGCAAATTCAAGTTATTGTAAGCATCTAGACCATAATTTTAAGATTCGGCGAGTTTTGGTAATTAATGATAATATAATCATCAGGACTAACCATGTTTGTTAAAGTGTGGCACAAGTTAGGTTTCTAGCAGTTAATTGTGTTACAAGGATTCATCCAAATAAGTATTCCGAGAGAAAGCCAAAGATTAAGAGCCTTTATTGCTAGTTTACCATATATTGCTAGTTTACCATATCTAAGGCCTAGTTTGATAGCATGAGATCTTGTCATGTTCTACGTGGATAGGTCAGAATTTTAGACTACCAAACTAGGTCTAAAGGCATCGAGGAGGATGTGAAAATACTATATGATTTACTTTTGAGTTGACCATGCTATTAAGAATTGAAGCAAGTAGCTTTATTTATTTTAATATAAAATTATTGTCAACGTTGTGCATCGAACACCATATAAAAAATCAAACATAATGTATTTTTTATCTGAGGGAGTATATTTTTTATAACTATTAAAATTTAATAGTTCTCAACTAGAGCCATCTTAGTAGTTGAGAGACATCTTATAGTTGAGAGACGATTCTTAGCTAGAACCATCCTTGATAGTTCTTATCTAGAGCCACATTTGGTAGTTAATTATGGTAGGAGATTGCTCTAGTTAAAAATTATCTAAGGCTTAATTTGGTAGGCTAGTTTCGTGACTCATTTCATGTAGATAGGCTGGGATTTTAGTTTAAAATTCTGATCTATCCGTGTAAAATAGATTGAAATCATGACCTGTCAAACTAGACATAATATTATTTTCATTGAAGTTTTAGCATCCATCTGTGATAATCCAGTCTGCACGTTTTGGCAAAGTAACCACTAAATCAGGCCTAATACAAATAATTTTTGTTGATATCACAACTGAAAATCAAGGTGCAATTGAACAAAAGTGGCTAGCTATCCCTAGAAAGACCAACGGTTTTTGTTCCTAATAATGTCATTTTTGAACCATATAATCAAGACAGAATCAGCCATTGACACTTCTCAAGAGATAATAACTATAGCCAATTCTAATTTATAGACAAGTAAGAATTATTCAATGAAAAATTGGTAAAGAAACTGATTACAAAAATTACAACTGGGGATAGAGACATGTTTGACTATACGGTTCCTCTAAAAGTACCGAGCAATTAGAATTCAAACCAAATTTTATTGCCTAAAGGACGAGCGCCATCTTTCTAAAGAAAAATACACTTATTTGATACAGTTCAGCTATTATTTGATAGAGTTTGTATGATAAAATAAAATTATTTAAAATTTTATTTTTAATTAAAAATAAACCAGTCAACTTAACTAAATATTATTAATCTACCTTCAAATTCAATTTTTTTAAGAACTAATTTTGAACAGCAAGACCAGACGTAAAAAACCTAACTTCGGATCCGCCTCCAGTCCACCAATCCGGGCGCCACCAGTCCACCACGCCTTCGACGCGTCGCCCCTCTCGACCTCCCACTCCTCGATCCGATCCTGTCCGTCCATCAGTCTAGGCATCCAATCCCTACCCTCCATTTCACCGCCTTAACTTCTTCCCCCACCGTTCCGCATCAAACTTCCGCCATGAAACCTCCAGCACCCCACCTCCTCCTCCGCCGCCGCCGCCACGTCTCGTCGTCGTCGTCGCCCGACGCCGGCACAGCCTCTGCCGCATCCGAGCTCGTCGGCGCGCTCTCCTCTCCTCCCTCCCCCGACGCGGCGCGAGACCTCAATGCCCTGCTCCGGCGCATCGGCAGCGGCGGCCTCGCCTCCGCCCTCTCGTCCCTGCCCTCCCCTCTCCCCGCAGCTTCCGCACTCCGCCTCCTTCACCACCTTCTTTTCAACGCCTCCTCCGCCTTTGCTCCCGCCTTCTCCCGCACCGACGACGACCTCCTCACCCCGCGAGTATCTGCGCTCCTCCTGTCCACTCTCATCGCCGATCGCTCCACTATTACTTCGGCGCGCCGCCTTCTCTCCCGCCTCCTCCGTATCTACCCCCTCTCCACCACCGCAGAGGCTGTCGCCGACGCCGCCTCTATCCCCTCCTCGGACTTTCTCATCAACACCTGCATCACCTCCCCCGACCCAGGCTCCCTCTGCCGAGCTACCGACGCTTTCCGTGTTCTCTCCTCGCGTGGCGCCTCGCCCTCCATTAAGACCTGCAATGCCCTCCTTGAAGCCCTTGGTCGTGCGGGTCAGCTCGATGCGGCCCGCGAGGTGTTTGACGAAATGCGTACTAGTAGGAACGTTGCTCTGAATGAGTACTCGTACACTGCTATGATCAAGGCACTATGCAAGGCTGGAAACATCGATGCTGGTTTTGAGATGCTTGCAGAGTTTGGGCGGGCTGGTCAGCAGGCAACAGTTGTGACGTACAATGTGCTTATGGATGCACTGTGCAAGAGTGGGAGAGTGGAGGAGGCCTTTCGGTTGAAGGGGAGGATGGAAGAGGGAAAAGTGACACCGAGCGTGGTCACATTTGGTATTTTGATCAATGGTCTTGCAAGGGGCGAGCGGTTTGGGGAGGTTGGCATGGTGTTGCAGGAGATGGAACGGTTAGGCATTTCGCATAATGAGGTTATTTACAACGAGCTTATTGGTTGGCATTGTAGGAAGGGACATTGCTCAGAGGCACTCAGGTTGTTTGATGAAATGATCTCGAAGGAGATGAAGCCGACAGCCGTGACTTATAACTTGATTGCAAAGGCACTGTGCAAGGAAGGGGAGATGGAGCGTGCTGAGACGATATTGGAGGATATGTTGTCTACTGGAATGACAGTTCATTATGGTTTGTTCAATACAGTGGTTGCATGGCTTATCCAAAGAACTAGAAGATTGGAGTCAGTGGTAAGCATTACAAACAAAATGGTTGCAAGAGGTATGCGCCCAAATGATTCTTTGATGACAGCTTGTACAAGAGAGCTTTGCAAGGGAGGGAAACATCATGAAGCAGTTGAGATTTGGTTCAAGATGCTGAAGAAAGGTTTAGGCGTCAATATTGCAACTTCCAATGCGCTAATTCATGGGCTTTGTAAAGCTAAGTACATCAAAGAAGCTACTAAGGTTCTACGGACCATGTTAAATAAGGGGATTGAATTGGATAGCATCACATATAACATTATGATTCAAGGTTGCTGCAAAGACAATAAAATGGAGGAAGCTATTGAACTACGTGACGACATGATCAGAAGAGGGTTTAAGCCTGATCTTTTCACATTTAATATTTTATTGCGTGCTTATTGCAATTTGGGTAAAATGGAAGACTCCATTCATCTGTTGGATCAGATGAAAACTGAGGGCCTTCAGCCAGATATTGTGGCATACGGTACTATAATAGATGGTTATTGTAAAGCAAAGGATATTCAGAAAGCAAAAGAATATTTGGTTGAACTGATGAACCGTGGATTAAAACCAAATGTGATCGTTTATAATGCACTTATTGGTGGTTATGGTAGGAACAGTGACATCTCTGGTGCAATCAATGTCCTGGAGACCATGAAATATAATGGCATACAACCAACTGCCGTGACTTACTGCAGTCTTATACACTGGATGTGTTATGCTGGTCTTATTGAAGAGGCCAAGTATATTTTTGCACAAACTAGAGAAGAAAGTATTGAATTGGGAGTAATTGGTTATACAATTATGATTCATGGTTTCTGCAAACTAGGAAAAATTGATGAAGCTGTGAAGTACTTTAAAGAAATGCATTCCAGGGGCATATCTCCAAATAAGCTTACTTACACCACTTTGATGTATGCCTATTGTAATTCTGGTAACAATGAAGAAGCTTCCAAGCTTTTTGACAAGATGGTGAGCTCAGGCATTATTCCTGACAATATTTCATACAATACACTAATTGCAAGGTGTTCTGAGGTGAAGTCATTGGATAATGCTATAGAACTGCCTGCTGAATTGTCCTCAGGTGTTTTAACACAAGATGATAGTGTGCATAACATATTAGTTAACGCAATAAATACACCATGGCGGTGCCAGAAAGATGCTGCTTCCAGTGCTGAATGATATGTGGTCAAGGAACCTTAGGGCATGCCTGCTTTGTTCTGACAAGAACTGTCCAGGAATGAACACTTGAAAGGGAACTAGTGAGAATATGTAGCCACTCACCCTGCCTTTGGTCGTATGGTTTTTACACATACCAACAGTTCCATCCAAGTCATTTCATCATGATCAACCTTGGGGAACTGTCCAGCAATGGCAGGTTGTGGTGAATGCTTCTAATTGGTTAAATCTACATGATCATCAACCTGTTACCTTGGACAGGGTGTCCAACAGAAGCAACATATTTCTCTGAATGTTTATAATTGGTGAGGTATATACTCTTACATGATTAGTTAGTAATTTTTTGTCCTGTCATGATAGCATAGTGTCTTGGGATTTCTAGTATTTTTATTGTGACTAATCAATCAACCCTGGAATTCTTCTGATACACTATGGAATGCTGAACTAATGCATCATTTGTGATTCCTGCATATATGGTGTTTAACAAAATTAATTATGTATACTTTTATTATGTTTTATGCTCATGCTAGTTAATAACTTAAACACACCACCTAAATCATTAATTCTTAATTGTAGCACTTAATTGATCATGAACATTGGAAGCAAATAATCTTTTTGGTTAAGTTGCACATTGTTTTGGTTTTGTTTTTGATAAAGGGAAAAATGAAATAAGCCACACATCATATTTATCAAGGCAACGCTTTAGCATCTCCATGGTGGTAAGGCAGTGCCGGGGTGTAGGGCATCCCCTCGCCTTAGTTGAGGGCGGGGATGACACAGGCGGTGCGGCGGCGATGAGAACAAGGGGAGAGAGGGTGGCGGCGGCTGTTGTGGGAGAAGAGCAGTCCTTGGTGCTCCAATGCTAGGATTTAGGGTTTAAGAGAGGAAAAATAACTTGGTGGGCTTTAAATGGGTTGTTGGTCTGGACTTAAGTACACAGTTCTATAGATGGGCTGTTGGACTGAGCTTTAAATGTGCTATTGAACTAGGCTTTAAATGTGCTATTGGACTGAGCTTTAAATGTGCTATTGGACTGGGCTTTAAATGTGCTATTGGACTGGGCTTTAAATGAGCTGGTGCAATTTTGCCCATATACTCACCTTTTCTCCTTTTCTTTCATTTTGTAAGGTGTTGCTCTGCCTTACGTCTTACCACTTTAAAAGTAAAATGCTAGTCGGGTGCCTAGCCTCGCCTCGCTTTACCGCTTTAATAACTATGTCACACTGATGAACAATCACCACACTATAACTGTCGGGGATATGATCCTTGGATACCCTTTGGCAGGCCTTTGTTGAGCCGAATCAAGTACAAGCCTAGTCCAGGACGTCTTGAGATGCACGTTGGGGTATATAAGGAAGTATATCCCTGTATTAGGAAACAAACCAGGAAAAGGAAGGTGCCCAGTTAATTTGGAAGCCAGATGGGAACATAACTCCCTCCTGTAACATCGCCCCCCTGCAGTATATAAGGCGGGCGAGGTCACCCCTCAGGGGACACAAACTCTCGGACTCATATATGCTCTGAGTGTCATTCATATTCTCATACTCAACCAAAGATATAGGACGTAGGGCTGTTATACATCGCATCTCCCTGCCTTCTGTGTCAACCATATAGTCTAGGATCTGGCACTACTCTACCACACAAATCACCACCAAGGGTACCTCTTTGGGTGGACTTCTCGGTAAAACCCCGACAATAACCTATCAAGCTCTTGTTTGCTTACTGGAACCCATTTGTACAGGTTCACTTTGTTTATCAACTAAAGCACCTTGAGAGCCAATGCACAGATGATAATACCTGACGATTGTTGAACTATAATACCAGCTGCAAATTTCAAAAGGTAATGGCTTGTAATGTTTAAGACTATTATTATTCATGCTAGCTGTTCTCTACATTCATATGAATTGGTAATACATTGGTAGTCCATAGTCATAGTCCCATATTTGTTGTGTGATCTATATCATTCTTGTTATCAGTTCAGTTTGAAGTGTCTAAATGAGCATCATTGCTGTAACATTTACTAGCCAATGGATCACACAATTTGCACAAGGGCACTGGCTAGCCAATATGGCTCCCTTTTATGTATATGCTTCAAATAAGTGTGTTAAAATATGTTAACAATAGCGTTGTATAACATGTAAAAATTGTATTTTATATTTTGAAATCGTAATGTATTGTTATAGCTACAAGGCAAATAAATTCAAAAATACACAGTAACTCAACCATCACAAAAATCTGAACATCAGATTTTGAAACCATCAGGCATATAAGTAACTTTTCTTTAGAGGGAGTATACAAGTCTAATCTCTCCTTTTATATTTAGCTAATCATTCATGCACTTTCACCACCGAAAAGGCAAAATGTCCTCAAATGGCTTTCTATATCTAATCTAAGCAGGTGTAATCTTCCCTTGGCTAGCATAGGACTAGCAGTACACAGGACAAAAGGAGTTAAAACAGGTGCTTCATATTGTACAAAACATCTATATGACATGATCGAGTTTGTTGTTTTCCCCCGAAGAATTACCTCCAATGAGCCATCAACTATATAATATGAATCTGCAAATGGAAAAAATAATGTTTGGTCACCAGAAAAACATGGAACGATAAATTTATCAAGTAAAGAGAACCTCCTGAATTTTGGTGTATATAATATCAGTATATTATGTGTTTGGTCATTTTAAAGCTTTATCAGCCTGTTGTAATTATGTGTGAATAAAATAAAAAAAATATCTAAAGTTTAAAAATATTCTATGAAATGCAAACAATGGTTTTAAGAGAAATTACCATTTTTTTAGCTGATTATAATGCTGTGCACATGACCTATCACATGTTGAACTGTGAAGAAACTTCAGTACTGCTTAGTACATGTATTTATTCTGGACTATTCTTCACAAGGGTCAAATACAAAAGTTTAGAAGATACAAATATAATCCTAAGTCCTAATTCTTTACTGTGAGGCTGTGAGCCATTCCCGTGATTTGAATTTTTAAACATACTACAGATGAGATTGAATGTCATCAATCATCGTACCTTCTTGGCAACATATGCCTTCAATTTCTTTGTTCTTTGCACATGCTACACAATGCCATTTAACTGTACTTTGACGGCCATCTAAATTCTATGTTCAATAAGCAAGCATCAAAATGGAAGAAAATCCAAACCTGTGTGTAAAATTTGTGTTGACTCGAATGGAAAATATCCCCTGCAGATAAGTTGCAAGAAAAATAAAGAACCCATTTCATCTTTGGGAATTATGGCAACCTTCTATTCAATTTACTGTAAATTGTAATCCTTCCAATTCCATTGTAAACATCACTACTTCTCCAATAGTATCAGAAAATAATTTCAGTTAAAAACATATTTTTTCAGGTAACAAAATTTTACTATGGTAGAAAGTAAGAACACCTAAAATTTCCATCAGGTAGAAATTAGTGAGAAAACAGTTAGCTTTAGATCAGCAAATATTCTATTTAGTGAAGTTTAATTAGTTGGTGTCACTATCCTAACAGAATTGTTTTAGAAAAGCTTCAGAATAAACACAAGTCAACATTTGGCACATGACAAACCAACAAATGTTTCAAAAAGCGCTAGGTGGTAAGTGGGCGGAGAGTGTGCTCCGCCTAGGGTGCCTAGGCGAGCCTAGGCGGTGGCTAGGCGTTCAAGACTAGGCGGTGTGGTTTAGAAGATTCCAGACATATGTAAACTAATTTTAGCATCAAATTCATGACCACAAGATGGCAAACTAGTATCGGACTAACAATCTAACATATTAACATACATAATTTAATTCATGAATCATGAATCATAACATACATAACAGAGTAACAGACTAAGTACTAACATAATTTATTTGTGCTGGTGCATTAGTCCAGTGAAGCCTATTCTGCTGGACTAACAGTGAAGCCTATTCTGCTGGATTGCTGGTGACCTAGGCACTGCTGTTCATAGAGCTTTCTTCAGGTATATATTCTAGAGGAGGAGTGGAGGACCTGCGGTTTTCTTGGAGTTGGAGGAAGAGGATGCCAAGGGCTTATTGGAGGACCTGTGACTGCACTTGGCGTCAGAGGGGTTTCCGTCGCCGGGGAAGCAGATGCGGAACCGGCTTGTGATCTCACCCAATCGGTCAGGTGGCAGTGGCGAGAGCCAAGCAGGCGTGGCAGCAGCGAGGTGGCATCAGGCACGGTGGCAGCGAGGTGGCAGCAGGCGCGCCGGTGGCAAGAGGCGGAGCCACGGTGAGCTGGTGAGGTATCTAATAACCTTATAAATAGATACAGTTAAATAGTTAATCTTCTTTTTTCAGATGTACCAATCATGTTAATCTGCTGATCTAACACAAAGCTCAATGGACTGAACTGGCTGCCCTTTACTAATCTAAAATGTTTGACTGTTTGTTCTAGTTTCTTTCCATTAATTATGTGGTGTGACATGTGATGCCCACACTTGGTCGTGCACATATATTATGCTATCAATGTACACAATGAACTGGAGAAATACGTTTAGAAGGGAAATTATAATTGAGTGTTTTAAAATCATGGGAAACTAATTTGTGTTTCTAAAAACTTCTAATCGGGTTGCCAGCATACCATGGCAGAGGCACAATGCTGGTTGCTCTGCATTCTGGCGCATGTTGTATTGTTGTCACACCAACTATCTGGAGTTTTGGACCTGGTGACCAAACGGCCTGTCAACATGGGTGTTTGCACCATGACCTCAGGTCATGCAGGATCACCTATTTTGTTTTACATATGTTTAAGAGGACAAGAAACCTAGGGATTCCCCTAGTAATGACTGTTGCTTAGTGTTTCTTTTTCTTATTGCATCATATAATTTTTATGACCTATTGACTATTCCTGTCAAAATATAGCATGTCCTTAATAACTGTATGAATAATATCTCTGATCTTTACTGTGACGTTGCCTTCTTTCTTTCCATTTTGAATTTACGTGCTTCTCTGAACACTGAACTTTACCAGGTTATTTAAGTTGTGTCATCCTCAGAGATTTGACATCTTACAAGTTCTCCACAAAGAACACCATATTCTCCTTGGTAAGAACTAAGAACACAATCCATATCCTCTTAAATCTACTTTAAGTTGTAAAAATCACGGTGTTTTGTTTTTGACCATTGAGATTAAGAAAAGGTGAAAATTCAGTCTCATGTAAAATTATGGTTCTCTATTTTTTGGTCATCATCATCTCTAGTTGACACAAAGATGATTTTCTGAATATTGTAGTTTCATTCATAGTTTAATCTGTGTAAATTCTGGCCTGTCCATTAGATTGCAATTCTCTAAGATTTTTCTGGAGTCTACTCAAGCAAATAGGCCTGCAAGGCCTTCTTTGTTGGCTTGATCAGGTTTGCACCTTGGAAGCGTGTGTGGAAGACCTGGGCGCCTTTACGCTGCAAATTCTTCATATGGCTCGCTATTCTTAACCATTGTTTGACTACGGACAGATTGGCCAAGCATGGCCTACCACCCCCAGCGGCATGTCCCCTTTGTGATCAGGCCGATGAGAGACTATCCAACATTTGTTGGTGTCTTGTGTTTTTGCGAGACAGATGTGGTTCTCTGTCCCGACGAAGCTGGGTTGCAGTTGGTGGCACCTCAGCCCGGAGTTGGAACCTTCTCTAGCTAGTGGTGTCAAGCCCTTGAGATGGTGGGCAACATAAGAAAGGTTTTAGCTCTCTCATAATCCTTGTCGCTTGGGAGCTCTGGAAGCATCGAAATGGATCTGTCTTCAATGGAGATGCGCCAAGTATGGGTGGTACCTTGAGGTCGATCGCTGATGAGGGCTCGCCGTGGTGTGCTGCCGGAGCCAAGGATCTTCATAGCCTTCTTGCTAGGTAGCCTAGGTGGTTTACCTTTGGTCGTGTTCTAGGTTCATGTGGCGCATGGTGTAATACACGTGCCACATGAACCTAGTTGCTATAGTACTGCTCTGGACCTCCTCTGTTTTTTACCACTAATGGTGCACGTGTAATACACATTTTCCGTATTTCATGAATACTTCGTGAATCTTTCTCGGGCGCTTGGTGTAACATCATTTTTCTCTTCTTCTCATTAACAACTTCTGTGGGCCCAGCCACATTGCTTCCTCTCTTGTGAACAGCTGCGCCTTTGCCTCTCTAGGACCAGGAGCAGTAGCGACTCTCATACAGTTGGTTGAGTTAAGGGTCCATTTGGTAGAGGTTTTTGGACCTGATTGACCTGATTCTCGTAAGAATCAGCCGAAGCTGAGCCAAACGAACAGAATTGTCACAGCTCCTAGGTGGAATCAACTCGAAGAGATTCATGTTTTTACGTAGGCATGTAAAATAAGTCAAAATGCTGCTTCATACAAGAATCGGGTGAACCATATACCAAAGTCCTCACAAAGTTACCAAAAAAATACTTGCCTATCATGGAGGTATACCCCTCTTTTGACGCATCCTGCAGCTCCATCCACTCCCGCACGTGAGGGTTGAGCTCTGGCGCTAGGTATCATGTTTGTGTCTTGTTGTCCTTTCTTGCAAGTTATTCTCAATATCTCTTAGCTGAAATATGGAGAGGTCAAGCTCCACATTATTTTCACCGTTGTAAGAATGGGTACAATCAATGTAGCCCTTCTGAGAAAAGAGCTTACCTTCATCTGAAGCATCGAATGTGTTCTCGGTGTTTCCACCTTCATCTGAAGCATCGATTGTGTTCTCGGTGTTTTCAGCAGTTGTCCTATTTCCATTGCCTACAATTTTCAGCGCTAGAGTCCTTGCCTAAATGTCTAGACGGTCCGTTGGATAAGGTACAGCCTGTTTTAATCTAATTTTCGATGATCTATTTCTTATTGCCTTGCAACATATATATATATATATATATATATATTCTATACAGCGCTAGGCGCGCTGTTTTATTATTCAGTGCGATGGATCGGTAGTGGTCGCACCGATCCAAACGTGATTAAACCGGTGTCCTACTCGATTTAATTTGCGAGCGCGGGTTTTTAGGGGGTATAACCCCCCGGAGCTACTTTATATGACGCATTTACGGTGTAAATATTTTATCCCAATGTAAGTGTGTTTATTTTATTCTTAAGCAATGTAAGTATGACGCATCTACGGTGTAAACAATTTACGCCCAATGTAAGTGTGTTTATTTCATCATTATTATAAGTTGCATCGACGGTGTAAATGAATTATGAAGTCGACATTTTGTTTTATCCAGGCACTTTTGTGATCGTCGATGGTGTAAATGATTTACGTTTAGTTTTTTTACCTATTTTTTAGATGAGTCGTGGTTGAAAGTTGTTGTAAATCTTTTACGTTGTTTTCATGTTGTCTCGTTTTTCACACATTTGGTTCGAGGGTGTAAATGAATTATGACGATGTAAATTTGTACCTACGCATATAGAATTTTCCTCCCTACTTCGGTTTCGGTTTGTTTAGCTTGCTTCACCCCGCCCATCGCACCCTACCTTTTGCTTTCACAGTGTAAATGTTTTGCACCTCATTGTAGTCCAACTTCTAGTAGTAATTATACTATGTTGTGTAATTTATTTACGGCTCTAACGAACGTGGACATTGTTGATGCTTCTTATTTGTGTATTTAACTATTTACTATTTCTGTATTTAGATGTTCATATTTTTTTGAGCAATTGTTCTAACAGCGAAGTACATGGGCAAATTTTTTTTTTACATTTTTATATTTTTTAGCATATTTGATATGTTGTAATCATTTTATTTTCAACGTTGTTAATCATTAGTGTTATTAATTTTGGGTTGTATTTAAAATTGATGTGATGTTGTATTTTTATTTACGGGGTTTTCCAGTGTCGCATATTATCTGTGTAAATTTATTACACCGTAAAGCATGGGGGTTCCATATCGCTTTTTTGATAATGGTGTAAAATTATTATTACTTTAAAACAATATATTAAACGATCTTAGATCTTAGTTACTTTTTTACTTTTTAGTTTATTTTCATCTGGTTATATTATTTTTTGTTTATTTTTTAAGGTGTAAATTTTTTAAACTACTTCTAATGCACAACCACCAAGGTTGTTCATTTGTAGTAGCGATGTAAAAGTTTTATGGTATGATTCTATCGGGGGGGGGGGCGTATTGAACAGTTTATTCAATGGAGATATGGTGTAAAATTTTTACTACATTCGTGCTTGTTATATTATTACGTTGGAAAGGTTTGTAATACATTTACACCTAATATACATATATTATAAAAAGATTGCACAGTCAAACAACAAAAATATCTGTAAATCATGACCATGGGGTAATGATCGTAAACAAATTGCACCCATGAGCTTTTATACGGATGGCAGTCATTACACAAACATTCCTCAAAGTTAATCTCAGTGTATTTGTATTACTACTTTGATCTCACGTAAAATATACATGTTTGTAATCAATTTACGGTCTGATTTCCACAAGGCAAGAGGTTCGGTGCACGAACCCGAATTAAATCGGGCATCGCGTCTTTCCGTGAAAAAAAACCGGGTCCGCAGCAGTTTTGGCTCATCTTGCGGTACTCCCGGCTGCTGCCACATAGGGCCTCGCGCTACTTATTATACAGCGCGTCTAGCGCTACCGTGTATATATATATAATACACCACATAACCGACGTGCTACTATTAAGAGATAACCTAACATATTATGATTCTTAAAGACAATGTACTTTTATCCCTAATTATTGCTACAGTATCTACGGATACTGTTCACGCTACAGTACCCTCGTGGGTACTGTTGCTATGGCTGGCCTAATACCCATGACACTACACCTCTTTTTTTGAGCAGTTTGTCCTCGAGCTGTAGGGCGACATTAATCCTAACTTGACATCTAACATAAATAAGATCAAGCCTTTTACATCTCGGCTTACTACATTATTCTAAAAAAAATCTAATCCTAGCTTGAGGTGGACCTCATCCCACACCTCGTAGAGAAAGTGCAGCTCTAAGCCAAGTCTAGATCTTAGATATTGAGGTTTGTGGTTAAATTTATCTTAAAAAAATCTCAAAAAATCCTATAAATACTAGATAATTTATGATGGTATAAGGTTAAATTTGTTTTCAAAAATATTAAAATTTTACAAGGTTACGAGCAAAACAAGATTGGTAAAAAAAATTTGGCCCAACACAAAAAACTCGTATAGGCAGATATTTTTATTTTTTTTCAAAAATGGTATTACTATATTTCTAATGCTCTACCATTTAATTCAACCAATAAAATAATAAATTATATAATAATATTTTTATCATTGTATAAAAAATTTGGAATTTGGAATTTTGATCGTTTTACCGCGGTTACCGCTCATCTGACCAGGAGCAGTAACCGATCCCTAAACAGGATGGTTAACCTTGCATTGGTGCGATCAATGGTACACACATTCATGCTAGAATCCTAAAAGAAATTGATGCAGTCTTTAGAGACAGAAAGAACTACCCAACCCAAAATGTGTTAGTTGGTTAGGAAGGGTTTGCCTATGATACATTCATTGTTCTAGATGCTCTAGAAAGGGACGATGTGTGAAGGGTACCTCTAGGTAATTGTTATATATACATATACATATATATTATATATACTATATACTATATACATTCTATAGCTGTCCATGCTCGCATATATCTTTCTAGCCCCATACTTAGTGCATATTTGCAATGACTCAATTGTACATATATATGCATGTGAAGATATTTCAGTTTGTTTACCGTGTCTGCTCTTGAAATGTTAATTTTAATCCTACTTGAATGTTCACAGCATTTCATTCCTGGACAGGCTCATCCCAAGGATGTGGAGTTCCTCAACAAGCCTATTGACAACTACATCCAGTTTCTCACGATTTTTGCTGTTGTCTAGGCTATTGGTTGATTCACAATGGGCTCTAATGAACCGCTAGTAATCTCTAAGGTTTTTGAAAGCCCTTCTAACACCCTTTGAGGTTGCTAGAAGCTGGCAGTACAAGGTTGATACTATGGACATATAAGACATTAAAATAGATAAGGTTGGGCAAAACTAGCAAGAGTGTTGACAACATCAGCACAAGTGGTAAGATAAATAGGCCTACCTTATGTGAGGAGGAGTTTCTACCGTTCTGCAATATGACTGACACAATTAACAATGTGGTTCTTGCTATTTGCGAGACTCTTCTAGAAGAAGTGCATCCCTAGCTGTATCAATCTGTCATGGACACTCATGGCTTTAGTTAGGAGGCTCTAATAGTAGCCTTCTCCCACCTACTAGACAACAAGGCCCAAGGAAATGGGCTCATGCAGATGTCAATGGATCATTGTATTTTTCTTGCTTAGGACCTTCCTTGCTAAGAACTGCCCTTTAAGACATTCCATCCAACAGTACTATAGTACACCAACTAATTATGTAGTTGTCAGTTCCATTTCTCTCTTGACTATGACTTGTGATAGTGTATTTTGTACACCTTTTGGACTATAACATGAGACACTATGTTTTGTGCATAAGTAATGCCGTCAATTCGATATTGTTGTGGTGATTATCCATGCCATGACCTATCATGGTCAATTCAAGACTTGTGCAGCATTAATGTCATCATCGATCATGCAAACAACGCAACATGCATAAACGCCAATGTCCTGATCATGACTATGAAATATAAGCTTATGGTGGGTTTTGCCTAGCATAAATGAGTATGACTAGATTGTCTTAACCCCTACCATGTAGATTAGCATGCCGTAATAACCACTATACCAAAACATGTCCTCACAGCACATGACACAACATTGACAGCACTTCAGACCCACATAGTCTACGCATGTTACTATGGTGCATCAGCTAGTGAATCCCCTGAATATGTGGTTGAAAGTTACCTAGAGGGGGGGGGGTGAATAGGCAATCTTAAAGTTTCTTGTGGAAAATGATTAGTTCGAAAAATTCCAGGACCGGAAGTTCCGGGTCACCGGAGGTTGGCGGAACTTCTGGGGACCGGAACTTCCGACTGTAACCGGAAGTTCCGGGCAGACCAGAAATCGAACAGAAAACAAATTTAATCTAGCTAACAAAGTAAATGAATACGAGTGTGAGCAATGTTGTTAGCTATAACTTTTACACAGGAATATGTTCTACAACTTAACTAGCAAGTAGATCGAGCAATATGAAGATGTGAGCTAGTAAGAACACGAAGAACAAAGAGAACACGAGTGAATATTTCCCGGAGTTCGGATCCACCGATCCTACGTCTCCGTTGAGGGGCCCCAAAAGGCCGGGTCTCTTTCAACCTTTTTCCTCACCAAGCCTTAACCGAAGTTAAGCTTGGATTTCCACTAGTTACCTTGTCGAAGCCAAGGTAGAGCTTTTACAAACTTCTCCGGACACACCACAATCTCCTTGGGTGCTCACGGATTTGACGCCTAGCCGTCAAGGAGGTAGCACCTCCAAGAGTAACAAATCCGTTAAAAGCTTGTAGGGCCAAATCTTTGTGCTCAAGATTTATCAAGAAAAACAACGAACTCAACCACCTAAAATCTTCTCAAGGATGAAGCAAGGAGTTTGCTAGAAGATTTGTTTTGCACTCTCAAACCAAATCTCAAAGATTTGCTCTAGATCTAGCTTTGAAAGAGAGAGAGACTGTAGGGTTTTTAGCTCTAGGGTTCTTGGAGTTCTTCAGGTGAGAGAGAGAGCTGTTTGAAATGGGGTGGGGGGTATTTATACCCCGCACACAGAAAATGGCCGTTTGAAGACATTTGCAACTGTTCATCCGGAAGTTCCGGTACCAGCCGGAAGTTCCGGGATGAAAACAAATTCAAACAGAACAGCAGTTTCGGAAGTTCCGGCCTTAACCGGAAGTTTCGGGCCAAATTAAAATCGGATACAGAAGGTTCATTTCGGAAGTTCCGGGATTAACCGGAAGTTCCGGGCCAAATTAAAATCGGATACAGAAGGTTCATTTCGGAAGTTCCGGGATTAACCGGAAGTTCCGGGCCAAATAAAAATCCGATACA
>KE373147.1:79302-108383 GCA_000418225.1 Zizania latifolia | reverse complement strand
AAAAGTAATACAATATTTTGCACTTTGAGCCTATTTTGGACTAACCGGAGTTTTTCTCCAAATTTGTTTCAATTGTAACGCCGTTTTTCATGACTTCTCTACATACAACTCATTAATGCGATTAGTAGCTTTTGATCATCATTGTCATTAATACACCAAAATTAATTAGGGGCCTAGATGCACCAAGATGCACTTTCAGTGGTGCATGTGGCTTCTTTGACAACCTATCATAAAAGTTGGGTGTCAAATTGATGATTGTACTAGGTGGCTTTCGATAGCGGCTGATGCACCAGGCCCAACACAAACATCTCGTGCCATCGCAACGCCTTACATATCACTATCTAGTCCGCACGATGAACCCAGTTTGGCATGATTGCTTACACTCGTAGGCCTAGAGGGACAAGCCTAGCATGGTTCATATTTATGTTAGCCATGGTTGCAAGATTGGTGTGCACCCAAAGGATGGGTGATTTGTGAGAGATTGACTGAGATGTCTATTTGAACAAAATGGTGAATTAGTTGAGGAAGATGAGAAGATCCTAGTATAGGAATTATCGACCTATGCTACAACATGAATATCAAGTCAGAAGTTGGAAAAAAGAGATTGTGAATTAGAACTCACCATTGCCGCATGGTATAATCGTGTTCATACGCGTGAAACCAATGGATGACCTCAATAGGGAGCAAAAGGATGTCACCATACATAGGTCCACGAATCAAATAACTTCTTTATGGAGTAGTTGGTGGCAGTTTGCCCAAAATCAATCTAGCCCACACAACCAAACAACTTCATACAATGGGCTAGGCCAACCTCAAATAAATAACCAAACACAGCATAAATGCACCACCCCATGTAATACCTGCTAGGCTAGGTCAGCTGGGCAAGCCAGGGTAGTCCCGGTGCAAGTAATCAAACACACCCTTGGTGAAGCACTAAAGTGGAACTCACGGTGTGAATAAAAACCCCAAGCTGTGACCTCCTCAATGGATTGATCCCCTTTGTACAAATGTCATTCATGTGCATGGTTTTTCTACCTAGAGGTAAGTGTGTTTCCACCATCAAGCCGAGCACCCCAGCCATCTCCTCGTAAAGGGGGCATCGAGGGATCTAGATGCTAGGCATGTGTGGATATAAGGTCGTATTTTGAACAACGTAAAATAATTAGAATTATAACATAATCATGATTATTGAATGATCTAGCTATCTGAGTAATTTGCTAATCAGATAATTTGAACTGTTTGTCAAACCTGATTATTGAAGTTGATTATTCTATTTTATGTATGTAAAGACATGAGTGCCTTTAAGTGAATAATAGATTGCTTCACATCCATTTCAAATATCAGATATCATTTTGTTGATTTTTTTGGTTCATATGCCATAGCTTAATTATAAGTGCTAGAAAAAAGATAATGAAGGGTGCAAATGAGCATTCACATCCTTATTCCAAAACATCGATGTTCATAAAATATTTCACTATTTTGTAATCAACATATATGTGGTATGATTAACATCGTTGTTAGTATCACCATCGTCCTCAGTGTCTTCCTATGACATGTATCCTTGGCCGAAAGGTTCATTACTTTATGCATCATCAAGTGCAACAAGAACTTATAAAATAGCTACCTTATTTAGCACCTCTAATCCTCACTAGTGGTTTGCCTACTTGAAAAAGTGATGTACATGTAACTCCATTCTCTGTTCTTTGAGGCTGACATGACATGTAAATTGTAAATAGCACCTCAACATAAGACTATCAGTTGTTAAAGAGTTTTTATTGAATTCATAAGAACTCAGACCACTTTTTTCAAAGGGTTAATTTCTTTTGTGCTACCGTTATTTGTCGCGTTTTGTCTGGTGCCATTACTTTTCGCGTATTTTTTTCTGTGCCATTACAATTCCTTCATTGTCGCCCGTGTGCCATTTGTATAGCCGCAACGTCTACGGGCCCACCTACAAGCATCAAACAATTTGTATTAACCATATTGACCTTAGGACCCTCTGTCTTTCATTCCCCTAGTGAGCACACGAGGAGATAATGGAGGCCATGGCCGGTGGCTCCACCCCCACCGCCTCCGCTGCGGCATGCACCCTAGTCCCCTCCCGGACGATGGACTTGTGGCGGCGGCGGCCATCGCCGAGATGACGAAAACCCTCACCGTCAACGCCGTCAAGGAAGCGGTGAGGATGAGGCACTACTGCCAAAGAGGGTGACCAGCACAGCCTCCTCCAGTCCAGGGCAAGGTCACACCGTCCAGTTGGCCCGACGGTGGTGGAGTAGTAAACTGGTAGATTTCCATGTGGTTGGTGAGTGACAACTGGGAGTTTTTAGGAGCAAAGAGTGGCTTCACTATGCTGGAGCTGAGGCACCGTGGCTACGATGGCTCGGGCTATGCGAGCAGGAGCAGGGAAGAGGAAGTCGAGGGGCTCTTCTCCTTGATTCTTGAAGTGGCCAAGAAATTGGGAAAGTATGGATAAGAACCCTAGTAGCAAGAACATATTCTTGGATTCTTGAAGTGGCCAAGAAATTGGGAAAGCTAGAAGCTTTGCGTGAAAGGCTTGGAGCTGAGGGAAATGGGGGCACAACTAGTGAGTGAATCTTGTGTGAATTAGGACATGGGAGTGTGTAGCTGCAGGCCGGCTGGTCGTCGATGCACGTCTCTGACTAGGGCAGTATTGGCAATACAGAAAAAGACAGTGCTGCGGGTGGGCCTGTATGCGTCAGATGCGGAGAAAATGGCACGAGAGCGAGCATCACAAAATATTAATGGCATAGAAAAAAATACATGAATAGTAACGGCACAAGGCGAAACATGAAAAATAACGGTGGCATAGAAGAAATTAACCCTTTTTCAAAAAACAAATCATGTTAAATTAAATTCTCAATTATTTAATTTGGGCATATGCAATTTTCTGATAGTGGAAATTTTGGGAGGGAAAAAATATTTGATCTAGTTGCTCAGCAAATGCTTGTGCTACTCAGCGTTGGTGTCGAGACAGTATCCGCCACTCTCACTGGCCAATAGGTCGCATAGCCCTAGGAGGCATGGCCGGGTATCACCATGGTGGCATTGATGTTGTGGCCGACTTGCAACGAGGTCAGTGGGGTGGCGTGCGATGAGGCCGATGGGGGTAGCATATGATAGGGTCGGCAAGGGATGGATGGCAATTTCCCTAATGGGGTTAGCTTCGGGTCTAACCCAAGGGTCAATTGGGTCGAGGCCCCACATATATGCGGGTGTAGGTCTAATAATTAATCTGCGAGTCCCTGTAATTTATAATAAATCGGTCCAATAGCCCAATAGCACTCTCATCCTCTTTCTCTATGGCTCTACATATGGCGGCATGGGTGTGGTGCGCTAGCGTGGCTGCCTCTTGCCTATTGTAGCCTGACTACCCCTGTCACCCTAGCCATCCCCTACCGCCTTAGTCACCCCACTGCCTCAACAGTCCCCACCGCTCCGATTGCCAACGCCACCCCCATCGTCGAACGTCCTTGTCACCTTGATCCCCTTGCCATCCTCGTGATCCCCATTGTGATCGCCCAACCATCCCAATTGTCGAGTTTGTGGGGAGTGGGGACCCATCGGGTCTGGGTCTGAGTCTAGGTTGGTATTTTAATCCACGGGGGCATACAGGTCTAGGTGCAAGCTAGGGTGAGTCCAAGTCCGATATTAGCCAACTCAGACTCGCCCCGCCCCATTGTCATCGGGTATTAGCCAACTCAGACTCGCCCTGCCCCATTGTTACACCTAATAGGGACAACGGGCCTTGAAGGCATCAGTGACAGCCTCAAGATCATGTGGCTAGGGAATTGACTTGGTGAGAGAAGGATATATATAAGAAATGGCATTTTGTGAGTAATTCTATCTAACTTCGATGTGTAAGTTTATAATATCAGTCTGCATAATCCTAATAAGCGGGGAACAACTGATTATGATTATTAGTTGTGTTGCTGCTTTACCTTTAGCCATGCGAATTCCTAATATTCCTTTTTATTTCTCATCAAATGAATGGACACATCCTATGTTGGTGGTTACTGTTGGAGCAAGATTTAAAGCTAAGTTCTCTTATATGGTTGGAAGTGCCCTCGAACATCAATGGATCCAACACCGATGTGTCTCGAATGGCATGGATTTGGGAGTCAACATTTGTTGGTTATGCTATACTGATACCTATCTTACTTCCCTTTTTTAGTAACAACTCAAGTGAGAGAAGTGGGATGATTATTTTAGCTTGGGAGAATGTCGCGAACTTGTGGCCACCACAAAGACACAAGCTTATTCATACAACTTTAAAAATTATGTTTTAATTGAAAAAATGTTAATTCCTAGAGCCAATCCATCATCATTCTAGAATAAGAGATTTGTTCTTATGTAGTGTTAGAAAAATCAGTGATCGTTAGCTGATTGACTGACCATCAAATAGGGATTAATTGGTTAATTGGGAGATCAACTGAATTTATCGGTCAACCAATTAATCGGTTGAATATTGAATATTAGAGTCTTGAAATGAGAGTATATACCCCTTCAAACCCTACCTTCTTCTCTCCTCTCCTCCAAACATCACCCGCCGCCAGCCTCTTCACCCCTTCTCTCTCCAACCACCCTATTGCCTGGTTCTCTCCCGTTTTCACCCTTTCTCTCTCCAAGACTCCAACCACCTTGCTGCCTTTCCTGCCCTATCCTCTCTAACCCCGCGTGTGTCGCCTGCCCTCTCCTCCCAGGCACCCCGCACTAGACGGTCCTTCGCACCGCCGCCCTCCCCCCGCGCCGCATGGCAAAGCGACCCGATGCATGGCGCAGACGGGAGGGCGCGACGGTGGTGTGGATCTGGCAACAGGGACGCAGATCCGGTGATGGGGGCTCATGACGATTAATCAGTGGGCGTTGATTAATCAGGTTGACCACCGATTAATTGGCTTATCAAGCCGATTAATCAACCCTCCGATTAATGCGCCGAAAACATGGAAAATTAGCTGGAGTCCAGCCGATCACAGATTAACTGGTCGATTAATCGATGATTTGATCGATTTTTTTATTGATGATTTGATCGATTTTTTTATTATTGATCTTATGTCACACATAAATTAATGATATTTGCTTTTTTATTTCATATAGGTGTATGACATATAATCCCTAAATCTAATTATCATACACACAAGATAAAAATAAACACCATTAAATTATAAGATATAAAAGCAATATATTCTCATAGCTCATTTCTAGAAACACACAGCTATAGATAGTAGACTATTACTGTCCACCAACCAAAGGCAGCAGGCGCTTCCATCTGGGCCCCACTACCCGCCACGGCATCCTGCCGAGCGCGACGCCCGAGGCCGTGGCTGGCCTCCGATGCGGAGATTCCTACAAGGATCCCACCGTTCCACCAAAACACACGCGCACACACACAACCGGACCACCCGCCGCTCTCGCAGTCTCACCCCCCTCACGCGCTGCTCCCAGCCCGGAGCAACCGCTCCGCTGCCATGGCAACCGCCGGCGGGGGCCCGCCGGCGCCGCCGTCCTCCGGTGAGCGTCCTCCTCTTCTCTCCCCTCCCTTCCCCATCGCTCTGATCGTCTGGTGGCTTCCGTGTGGCTGGGCGGTGGTCGATCGGCTTGTGTTCTGGTCCATTTTTTTTTCCCGTTTCTGCGTAGCGGAGAGGTGGGAGCTTTGCGGGGTTGGAGACTGTGCTGCATTGCGTTGTTGGGCGAGGGCGTTGCTGCGATTCGTCCTTCATGGGTAGTTTGGGATTTAGGGTTTTTGTTGGGTTTGGATTGGGGGTGAAATTCCTGCCATTTTGGGGGTTTGGTACGCGCACGAGGGTTCTTTTACTCTAGCCGTCATTGGAGAATGCATTTTTCTCCATCGTAGGCTTCGTGTGGTTTGGGCTTTTTCTCGGTTTTAGCTTGGATGATTTTGTTGGCCAGCGCGCTCTTCTGCTGAGGCGCAGTGTTTTCTTGGTGCTCATGGGCCAAGGCTTGCCTCCGATCGTAGAAATAACCGGTGATTTCGTTGGGATCGTGATTTCCATTAAGTACACCTGGATATGGATCCTTGATTGAGTAGATCAAGGTCTATATTGTCTTTGGAAATGTGAGAGTGATTTCCTAGGCCATGCTCCGCGGAAATAGACGATTTATGACATTGAGGACATTTCCTATGGGGAAGGAAACTGTTTGTCGAACCTCTTTTGTTTGAGTGAATTAGGTTCTGGATTTCTGTTTGTTCCCTTTGCTTTGGAGGAATATACTTCTAAAGTGTTTTATAAAACAGAGCTCTAGGAAGTTTTTGGTTGAACATTTGATGATAATTTCCTTATTTACCATCGACAAATAGACATTCCAATTCCTGATTTTCCAATGACAAACTCCGTATCCCTTCCATGCCAACACCATTAATGTGCCTTGCATGGCAAGAGTGGTCCAAATGCATGGACGGTCTTACTGTGTAGAGCTGTTTCCTCTGTGGCTGTGCATTTCTTTTAATTCACTCATTTATTTGGCTTGCCAAATATTGATATAAAGCAGTATGCATTTTCTTTTTGAATGAGCTATTCCTGAAAAGCCTTAATTTTTATTTTAGTATCCACAACAACTTGCAGGGTTTCATCTATCAAAGTTAAAAGCTGTGCAGTAAGCTGACCATTCTGCATATTGCTTATACAGATGGCTTGTTTGGTTGGTTTTTGGGTATGTTATGATGTTATAAATCTGGATGCTGTGTTAATTTTATCATGAAAAATGTTGCTTAGCCATATTGTAGACTGAAATTGCAATTGTTTCCAATGTTTCACAACCTTGTGGGTCAAGAATCATTCAGAGGCTCTTTCCCAGTCCAAACCTACTCTTTGTTGGACTTAATTTGTTATTTTGTCTGATTCTAGTTTGATGCCCCTCCCCTCTTGTCCTGTGATTTTAATAAATCTTCTGTTTTTGTAGGCGTGTATTACCGCATGAAAAAGAAGTCTTCTTCTAAGGCCAACCACAATGTGTTGACACCTAGAGTTGCGACATGTTCAAATGATCTTTCACTTCCTGCTTCAAATAGGGTTCATGATTGGGGCTGTGGCAGTGCTACTGAAGAATGGGAAGCTATTTATTCTCGCAAGGTCCAACTGATCAATTTCCTTTCTTCACTGCAACAACCCACTGCAAACTCTCTGATAAGCAGTAAGTCGGCAGCTGCTAACATGGACAATCCTTATCTGGGGCACACAAAACAAAAAGAGAGCACATCAATAATAGTTCTTGATTCAGATGACGAGGATGAAAACACAGAAGGATGCCAACAGCTAACATCTGAGAACAATAAACAACTGGCAACTTCTGGACCGACTAGTCCTTACAAAACATTGGTGGTGTCCAAAGCAAAAGACCAAGTAAATGGAACCTTGCATACTGATGGAGACCAAAGCACCCAAATCGTCCCATATGGTCAAAGTGCACCATTAATAAATCAGTTTCCTTTGCAAACCAGTTGGCAACCATCTGTTCAGTTTGAAAGGGTTATATTGCAGAAAAGACCTGAGGAGCAACGCATTCAAGATCTGGTGGTATGTACATTTTACATGAAAAATTGCCAATGGACTATTCATTTTTACATATTGGTACTTTTACTCATTCTACATACCTGCAGTAAAAAAAAGCAGTGTATTGCATCAAGTCTTGTTATTGTACTTTTGCCTTCCTAAAGAGCATTGTGATATTTCTTTTCAGTGTCATTGCTTTTATGTTCCTTCAACTAAATGTTTAGTACAGCTTAGTTGTATGAAATAGTCCTCTTTTGTAGGGAATGTTAGAATGGAAATGTTTGATGTTTGTTGAATCTATACTGAATCCAAACTTAAATATTTCATATTTGAACTGTTTGATGTTTGTTGAATCTATACTGTAGGCGGCTAGCCATGCAGAGAAGATAGCAGAAACACAAGTTTTCCCTTCTCTTACTAATGAAAGAAAACGAAGGAAATCAGAGCCCAGCATCCTGGTAGATGGAGATACTGGAACTGCCATAAGAAAAAGGAAAAGGAAAAGTAAAAACGAGCCAAATTCAGCAACAATTGATTGTGCCTTGGGTTTACAACAAACTGATGTTCCATCACAAAGCTACAGGACTATGATGGAAGAGGAGAAACCTGTAAAAGAAAGTGATGGTCTTGATGATCTTTGGAAAGATTTTTCATTGGCTGTTGAAAGTACAAAGGTAAAAGTTGTAACCACAGATATTTTATTGCCGTAGCATTGTAAATTGCCACAACTAGCTTTGAATTTTGAAATTTGATTTTTTTAAGTGTAATTTTAGGTATATTTGTACTTTTTTCTTAGAAATCATGAAAAGAGAGTTGGGCGATGGAAGTGGCGAAGAAACCGCTAAAATTAAATGCTAAAACTCAAAATCAGCTCCCATGTACTGATGTACTTGTAAATACATGCTATGAGCATTGCCATAGTTATCAAGGCGTCGCCTAATCGTGGACGCCACAGTCGACGCCTCGCCAAATCGGAGTGCGGCGGCTGCCTCATGGGAAATGGCGTCGGCAGGACACCCAAGTCTCCATGGCAGACGCTCCCTCCGCCACCGCCATCCCCTCCGCTGGTCGCTGCTCCCTCCGCCGCCGCTATTTCTTCTGCAGGTCTTCCCTTGCTCGGCCTTCCCTCACACAGCGTCACTCCAGATCTGTGGTCTCCCTCTCCCTTCCGATCTGCTCTCCACCCTCCCAATCTGCACTCCCTCCCTCCTGCTCTATCCCTCCTTTGATTTCTTTGATGTTTTTGTTGGAAATAAATCAGCTCCTACCGTGAATAGGCTTCCCATATATTGATGATTATCAGCTTCCCATACATTGATGATTTCCATATACTCCATCCGGTATAGAGAAACAAGTTGTTTTGGCTTTGTACTGAAGTTACATAAAACATGTCGTTTTGGCCAACATATGGCTTTTCTTCCTATTCTACCCCTGCTTGCATGTCCACATCATTTAATTTTTTAGCTTCGTCTCCCATGCGGCGTCACTCCATCTCCTCGCGCAGACGCGTGCTCCTGGCCATGCAAAAAAATCGCTTCCGCATGCACCTGGCGCCATGTAAAAAGAAGTGAGAACGCTCGCAGTGTGCCATGCAAAAAGAATTCAGTATGCCCACAGTGTACAGCAATCAAAAAGCAATAATCACCATGCAGAGAGGAGGCTCTAGGAATCGAACTCCGGCATTCAACTTCAAAGTTCGCGTCACTAACCGCTGAGATAAGAGGAGATTATTGAATGACTTTGCATGCTATTTAATATGGGCAAAGAAGGAAAAACACCTTCTAATTAATCACTCCTTGGTATCTGAAATCATATCTTAAACGACTTGTTTTTTCTATACCGGAGGGAGTATAACTGAGCAGCTTCCCATATATTGATGATTTCCATATACAACTGATCAACTTCCCATATAATGATGATTTCCATGTACAACTGACTAGTTCTTACCATTTATAAGATTTCCATGTATGTTTGTTTATACTGAATGGAGTATGGACTTGTTTAACTATTTATATTTCATGTGGGTCTAAATTTAAATTCCTATTGTTCCAAAATTATTGTGACATGTACATTTATGTTAAGTGAGTATGCCGTCGCCTCGCCACACGCCATACACGCCCTAAAAGTTGTGAAGGTAGTTAGGCGTCTCGCCTCGTCTTACCGCTGTAATAACTATGAACATTGCTTTGTTGTTTGAAGGTTGAAGACCACTATGCACAAAGTTTCTGGCAAATGTATTTTGTCTGATAAGTTAGTGTTGGGAAGACATTCATTTGTCATATAAGCTTTTTAGTTAATTGTTCCTATCCAGTTTGTTTTGTTTTTCCATTAATGATTAAGCCATACTCTTTGATCAGCTTGACACACATGAAGACATATCAAATGAAAAGGAAGTAGACGATGAAAAAGAGATGAATGACGACTGCAATCATGACATTCGGATTCATGAAGATCTAGGCCATGTATGCCGTGTCTGTGGCATGATTCTTAGAAGGGCTGAGACAATAATTGATTATCAGTGGAAAAAGGTATGAACCTTGTTAAGATACGTGATGCTTTTGTAGCTGTATTTTCATTTAGCAACAAGTTATGCATATGAATCTACTTTTACTTTGAGGAAATTATGAGCCACTCACATGTTCCTTACAGTTTCAACTTTTAAAACCCCAACTGTTAGTAGATCTGGTTATTCCTGTCGCTACTCACTACACACCAGCTGTATCCACTTTGCCTAGTTCATGTCATCAATCGTCGTCCTCACCTCCTACACTACACAAATTCTATTAATATAAAGGCACATAATTCCTTGGAGGTTATTAGGCAGTGGAAGAGCATCACAATCATTGATATAAATTTCTCACGCATCAGGTTTTTTTAAATGCTTGTTAGCTTTACTGTGAATCTAGAATAAAGGAACTTCCTAAAGTGGGAGACTGTTTTTTAAACATATCTTCTGATTTTGATATTACTGTTGTGTATTTAGTAATAGCTGTTTTGGAAATGATATGGTTTTATTGAGAAGCTGATACATGAGCTAAGCTGTGACAGTATTCATGGCATTGGTCCTGTAAGAAAGATGGAATGGTTGCATAAGTTATTTTCAATTTTTTATATAGTAATCGTGTTTTTAATGTTTTTTTATTTTCATGGCGAATAAGAAAATTTAACTTTAATGCTTACATTATATCAGGCTTCAAGGACAAGAACATATCACTATGAATCACGTTCTAAGGATGCTGATGAGATGGATACTGGTGCTGTTAGATTATCCGAAGATTTCATTGTTTCTGATATTGCCATTCATCCAAGACATGCGAAGCAAATGAGACCACATCAGTTGGAAGGATTCAGCTTCCTGGTCAAGAATCTAGTGAGCGACAAACCTGGAGGTTGCATTCTAGCTCATGCCCCTGGTTCAGGGAAAACATTTATGCTCATAAGTTTCATTCAAAGCTTCTTGGCAAAGTATCCTTCTGCAAGGCCCCTTGTTGTGCTTCCTAAAGGGATTTTAAGTACTTGGAAGAGGGAATTTCAGCTCTGGCAAGTGGAGGACATACCACTATATGATTTCTATTCTGTTAAGGCTGACAAAAGAGTAGAGCAACTGGAAGTTCTCAAATCTTGGGAAGCCCGAATGAGCATACTATTTATTGGATACAAGCAGTTCTCACGAATCATCTGTGACGATGCAGGTGGAAACATTGCAGCTGCATGCCGGGACAGGTTGCTTATGGTCCCCAACCTGCTTATACTCGATGAGGGTCATACACCAAGAAATCGGGATACAGATGTACTGGAAACACTAAAGAGAGTGCAAACACCACGCAAAGTGGTCCTGTCAGGTACACTTTTCCAGAATCATGTTTGGGAAGTGTTTAACATCTTGGACCTTGTGCGGCCTAAGTTTCTCAAGATGGAATCATCCCGTCCTATTGTTAGGCGTATAATGAGTCAGGTAGCAATATCAGGTAACAGGAGTTTAAAAGGGGTTGGTAACAGTGCATTCACCGAGTCAGTAGAAGATACCCTGCTGAATGATGACAACTTCACTAGGAAAGCCCATGTTATTAGAAGTCTTAGAGAATTAACAAAAGATGTGCTTCACTATTATAAGGGTGACATCTTGGATGAACTACCTGGTCTAGTGGACTGCAGTGTCTTCTTGAAACTTACTCCCAAGCAGAGAGAGATTGTTCACAGGCTAGAAGCCTACGAGAAGTTCAAAAAAAGTGCAGTGGGGACTGCATTGTACATTCATCCTTGTCTGTCAGAAATTTCAGAGGGTGCTGCTGAAGATAGGGCTAACAATTTGACAGATGCCACTGTTGATAGCTTGATTGACTCTATCAATGTGAAAGATGGGGTGAAGGCCAGATTTTTCATCAGTATTCTCTCACTTGCTAACTCTGCAGGAGAGAAGCTGCTTGCCTTCAGTCAATATATACTTCCCATGAAATTTTTGGAAAGGTTGTTGGTTAAGATGTGGGGCTGGCATGTAGGGAAGGAGATATTTATGATATCCGGTGATACTAATCCAGAGGATAGAGAATTGGCGATGGATCAGTTTAACAACTCTGCTGATGCAAAGGTTTTGTTTGGCTCTATCAGGGCCTGTGGGGAGGGCATCTCCCTTGTGGGCGCATCAAGAGTCATCATTCTAGATGTTCACTTCAACCCATCTGTCACCCGTCAAGCAATTGGGCGTGCATTCAGGCCTGGACAGCAGAAGAAAGTGTTCGTGTACAGGCTTGTTGCTGCTGATTCTTCAGAGGTAAACTTCCATGAAACTGCGTTCAAGAAGGAAGTTGTACAGAAGCTGTGGTTTGAATGGAGTGAACACTGCACTACTGAGGACTTCAAATTGAATCAAATTGATATTGATGACTCCGGAGACAAATTATTGGAAGCTAATGCAATTCGCCAGGATATCACAGCTTTGTATAGAAGGTGAGCTATCTCTCTCCTCTCTGTGTGTGTTGTGCATGCGCAACGCGCGCACGGGAACCTTGAAATGAGCTGTCTTTTCCAAAATTCTTTTGTAGGTAACAAGCTCTGTGGCCACCATGTACATAATGCAATGCTGATCATGTAATGTCTAGACGGTCATTGCTGAAGTAAGGAGATTTCTCCAGAATCATTCTTTACTAAACAAAACCTTTACACCTTGTTATGTTTTGATTTTATGACGTTCAGCTTTTTCTTAGCTGGTATCATTTTCTTCCTACAGGGTGTTACGGTGGCCCCTTTGCAGGCGGGAGTTCCCGACAGGATGGATTTTCCGTTATCTCAGTCATCTCCGACCTATCTTTATCTATGCAGGGACCGCTTTGTAATATGCTCCAACTTGGTGCAGCGGTTTGCGAGCTGATCCTCGCCCCCATTTCGTACTGAAGATTTTCAGGATTAATAACTATGGTTTCTTCCTTTCCTTATGGAACTGCAACTTAATAATGTCATGCTTTCATACCTGTCTTGCGCACTAAATTAGTCGATGCTGGAGCTCTAGAGGTCAAATTTGCCCGTATTACTAGAGTAAAGTCTTTTTTTTTTCCATTGCGGCTCTTTCATCTCGTTACTAACCTGTCTCCCATGAAATGTGCTTTAAGCCTCAACATGTGTATTGATTAGGTTTTCTGAAAGCCCCAACAGTTTGAGTATGGGACTTCGTTGCACTCGCTATTGACTTCAAATCCGTTGCCATCTCTCCTAAAGCCCTGGTGGCTGTGTCCCTTCGCCGCAGCTAGACCCGACAATGACGACGACGACGACACAAAGGGAGATTAGGGAGATCTGGAAGCTGTGGGAAAGAGCGTAGAGGGAGGAGCCGTGGCGACGGAAGAGTGGGATTATGGAGTTGGTCTAGGCTGGCGGGAGCGTAATTGGCGGTAGTTTAGAACCAAACATTGCATAGAGGTAGCGATTGGTGTTTGGTTATAGGGATGTTTGATTAGTGGTTAATTATATCTGCAAAAACTAATACTCACCGATTTTTTATATAAATCATTTTAACATTCTCAACTAGGGGTGAAAATGAAAATGGACCAGATAGTTTTTGTCGGAAACATTTGAAAACAGGTAGAAATAGTTTTGGATCGAATAATTTTTAGATATAAATATGGATATTGATTTTTTTATACGGATATAGATTTAGATATAGATAATTTGAATAACTTCTATTTGGATTATAAAAGAACCATTAGCCCAACTCCACCCCTCTGGCTCTCCAGGACACCTAGCTCCTCCCATTTTTCAATCTCAAACAATCTTAGACACGGAGACGACTCCTCTGTCCTTAAACACGGAGACACCTCCTCTATCCGTCCCGGTGGCGCTCTGCCCTACCCTGTCGTCCTCACGCTAGTCGGATCCTCGCTCTGTCGCCCTCGTGCAGGATCCTCACCCCGCCGCCCTCACACGCTAGCTCATCGCCTTGTCACCCTCGTACCGGTGACCTGCCTCGTCATCCCCATTTGGCTCCTCGCCCCACCACCCTTGCGCCGATGACCTACCCTGCCGCCCCACGTCGGCTCCCTGTCCCGTAGCCCGGCCTTGTCTCCCTGCCCCCTTGCCTCAAGACCTCAACCGCCGCTCCGTCTCCTCGCGCCGCCCTATACAAGTAGAAAGGACATCTCTATATTACTGTTTTATCATGCTTGAATAGGTGATGATGCATGGCAAAGTTTAGCAAATTTTGTATGCTCATTGTACTCACTCACGATACGCTTAATTTGTTGTTTGATTTAACCCCTGTTTAGTTATGCATATCTGCATATTTATGTCTCTAGTTTGTTCTGATAAATATTCGTAATTGTATTCGTTTCGATTCGTATTTATTTTGTATTCATATCTGATAGTATCTTTTTTATCCTTATCTTGAAGATAAGTATCTGTATTCGAATCCGAATCTAAATTCGAAAAAAAATAAAAACAAATATGATATCACTAATATATTTCCATATCTCACTAATATATTTCCATATCCGATCCATTTCTAGTCCCCTTTTCATCTTTTTTATATTTGTCCTTATCAAATAAATGTTACATCTCTTATAAATAAACAACTCACATTTTTTAAATAAAATAAATAAGAGACAATAGAGTCATTTATATTGTTTTATAATTCTTGTGCATAGGTCTAAAATGTATAAGGGAGTAGATGGAATGTAGCATTCCTATCAGTGGTGAAACCGGTTCTCTGACATTGAGGAGCAGTGGCGGCTCTAGGATTTTTTCTCGGGTGTTCCTATTCCTCACTTTAAAATTTCATAACGCCATAAACTCAATGCATAATGCGGTTCTTTTTCAAAATATGACATAAATATAGCATTTCTATCTCATAACATCATAAATCAACTAAAATCAACAGCTAAGTCCAAAAATTTGTAAAATTACAACATAAAAAGTCTCACACAATTCAAGCAAAATATTGTTCAATGCAACTTAATTAGAAAGGACATTAATCACATTTAGAATATATGTCTCACGTTTTGAGCAAAATACTAGTAAACACAATTTAAATTGAACATTCTTTCACATTTATGAATATGTTACCTTTTTCTTGATCTTCATGTATACATGTTCTTCAAAGCTATTTTAATTCATAGTTGCACACAAGAATTTATGGAGTCAATTTCTATTGGTTTGAATACTATAATAGACATAACACAACAACATGAAGAATTAGACACCAAACCATACAATTTATCACACCAATTAAAACCAAACTAATTTATCATACCCTTTAATCACTCATTACAAGACCAGATTTATGTAAAACCTTAATAAGTGTGAAACAGGAGGAGATTTTTCCCCTTACTTTGCACTGTTAAGTTAAAAATATTTACCGTGTTATCTATTACAGGCCGAGAGCCTGGATGATGCCATCCAAATTGTGGACTTAAACAAGTAATATTGTTTTCCACCTGTAAATAAATAGTCCTGATTGAGCAACACTGCAATTTTGAAAATTTTCCTCCATGTCTTTGTGAATCAGATATGGCAATGGAGCTTCCATATTTACCAAGATCCTTATAATTTTCTAGTGCATACAAATCTTGACCATAAGAATTCAAAAAATCTCTATCACTAACAAACCTTTTTCCGGCATTTCATGGCCGAGGTGGCCGGCGTGGTGCTGGGGTGGTTAGGTGGGGGTGGATGTGGCTGCCAAGGCGCGGGAGGGGGCATAGGTGACCCATGGGTGCGGGAGGGGGACAGAGGCGGCCAGCGAGGCACGAGAGGGGGTGAAGGCAGCTAGTGGGGCATCGGCATGGCCGCACGAGGGTGGAAGCGGTCAGCGCCCGGTGGTTCACCAGGGCTGAGGGCAGAGCTATGGAGGCAGCCAACAAGACGTGGGAGATAGGGGAGGGGTGGAGGTGGTAGCGTCGCCCGCCGTCGCACAGGGGCTAAGCGGAGGCATCGCGTGGGGCAGGGTGGAGCGTGCGGAGGCGAAGGCGGCGTGGAGGGACGAGGGAGTTCTCAGTTCTCCAGACGGTGACCTAGCTTCTAAAAACAAATGGGTTGATAATATATGTTGGGCCAAAATACAGGGTGGACTATGGCCCACCTAGACCATCCTATAGAATGGACATTGTTGAGGAGTCACGTCACGATGTAACGCACCCACGTCAATCCACTGCCCAATCCAATCCAACGATTCTCTATTGCTTGCTCCATTTTATTAGCACGCTTAAACTTTCCTAAAAGCTGAATCGACGAGGTTGAGCCATAGAAGACGATGTTGTCACGCGAACGCTCGAAGCACTCACCAATTAATTGATTATATCGAGTCATAGGAGCCGAGCAATCTACCGTAACAGTGTAACTCATCGATACTCTACCATTCAAATGTGTGGAGACAAGTTGCGATGGAAAAGCAGGGCAATGCAAATTCAAATGTGGAGGCCAACTAGATTGATGGAATTTAAACAAGTGATCAATATGATTATGCTCTTACTGTAACTTTATTTTATCATCTGTTTTATGATAATAATGATCAAAGTGAACTAGTAGATGACAATATGAGTTTAAAGAGAGTGAATCAATAGTTTTATGTATATACTAGCTAGTAACATTGTCTGTGTCCATATATTTGAAATTCTTTCGTATCAATAATGTGCTTTTGTGTTTTTAGCAAAGTAAATGTCATACCTAGTTGGATACCTCAAATGGGTATGGTGTTCAACACTTTAGATGAGGCTTAGAATTTTTTGCAGTACTATGAGGTCAGATTGGGTTTAGTGTTAGAAAAAGGTACTCAAACCCAAGTAAGTTTAATGGAAATTTACTTATAGATATATTTGTAAGTTTGTTACAAGAGGGTCACATTTAAATACAATGGTTTTGTCGAGGGATTTGGCTATAGATACCCCTCTCCATCACATTTCTTGTGTTGTTGATGCTGTCCATTTGCTCTTGAGCCCATAAGCTTTATTCTTGATCAAACTTTGAGCATTCTTGATTTTTGAGCACAAGTGTGAAGTGATCTTTGCCAATCACCTTGAGACACGGCTGTCTTTTTTCTGAGCTTTCTCCTCTCTCTCTCAATAGACCCTATCGAACCCTCAATAGAGTGCTCTTGTCTCTTTTTTTAGTGTAGTACCGAAACTCCTCCATAAAGGGGTAATTTTGTAATAATGCATACAGCCACAAACTTGACAGGTAAAACACATGTTGTTGCTGGCATTAATAGAACTAAATTTAGAATTTAGTGCATCCCACAACTTCTCCTCTGTCATGTGTATATACACCTCACATAGACGGTCAACAAGAACGCTAAGAATGCATCCAACGAAGATAGTAGTGTCATCATCGAATTATTTCTGCTTTTTGGCAAAAAGAACTACTTCAAACTTGCCATGACTAACCTAGAATACATTCATAGCTGTAAGCCAAAAAGTAACCTTAATCTGCCACCTCTTAAAATGCACAATGGCGAATTTATCTGGCCTCAGTGCATTGGTAAATCTAGCCATTGTAAATCTGCAATGCATATGATAAGGTTTTTGAATTGTTGAGTATATAAGCACATGTAGATTTAGCTTATTCCATAAATAAATCCTAATATTAGATAACCAAAGAATTAATGCCTTCTCTATTGGGTATAATCTAGACATGTAAACTAGAAAACTATCTAGAATAGATCTAGTAATTGAAACATAATTGTTGCGTACAAGAGATTATGTTCGGAAGAAGAAGCTACTATGAAGTTGATGGCATGCCACACCAAAACGATATGGAAGATGCGTCATGGTGAAAGAACAATGAGTAGTCACGTAAAGCGCTTTCTAAAAATCTTATTCGCCTTCTCCCAATGCAAGACTTTGAAGACGATAGTTTTAGAGACATGCTCTTCTGATTGTCGGCGCATACCGATCGATGGGATAGAGTAGACTGTGACGTAGTACACAGAAGGAGCAAAACCTAGAATTGTTTTTTCATATGCCTTGCAAGGAGAAGATGGCCCGATATTTATTGAGAGGCTAGGACGCGTGATCATGTTGTCTCCATGATCGCCATTATAGTCGTAACCAAATAGGATAGGTTATGCGCAATCTAACTAAACAGGATAAGTCACGTGTAACCAATCTAGATAAACCATCACTCTAGAATAGCAAAACAAAACTTTAAAAGTAAGCTACGTTTGCACAAGCAACTAGTGTCATGCACACATGCCCTTTGCCTCACCCACACATGCCCTTCGCCTCACCCTCCTATGGTGGAAGACAAGCACATGTGTGCTGCTCTAATTCTCTCATCTACACTATGTTCAAGTGTCTAGGAGTGCACTGTCTTTTTTAAGGTGATCTTAGTCTCATAGAATTAGTAAAACGGTACTGAAGTTCACATGCATGTCTGCCATAAGGTGAGGCTTTGAGATTTTCTAGTGAATTATTCTCTCACATATAGACTTTAAGTCCATATACCACATATAAATTCCAGCATAAACAAGCCTAAGAAACTAAGAGACAATTCTGGTGCTAACAATAACAATGACAAGCAAAAGGATTTCAATTTCCTGGGCCATATGATAGCTTCTAGACTTGATTTGGATTATTATTGGGATGAACAGAGCAACTTATGCATTACAAAGTATGCATGTTAGAATTATGCTTTAATATGGATTATCAAACTATCGTCGGATTATCATTTTTCTTTTGAGTAACAGTGCTTTGTAAGATGTTTGAAGTTTTTTCTCCGTGATGCTGATTTTGCAATGGCATGTATAATTGGGATCCAACTCCTTTGACATCGACATCGGGGAGCAGTCAGATCCTAGCCGTCCCGCTGGGATCCAACGGTGCGGAGAGGTCACCGGAGCCCACTTTGTAGCAATCAGAGGTGGGCTTCGTGACGGCCGAGGTGGCTCCGCACCATCAGATCTCAGTGGGATGGCTAAGATCCATCAACTGTCCTCTACAATCGGCTTCCCCAACTGTAAAGGATCTCGATTCATATAATTGTGTCATCTAACATTAGCTTGAAAATAGCTTCAGGTCCTCAATGCCGTCTCAAACAGGTATTTTAGACAGTACAATAATACAGGATATAATAATCAATTCAGATTACTATCCTCTTTCATGAATTATGAATTAGAACGATCTGGAGATTTGCCATCAGAATTATGAATTAGAACAATGTACCAAACCTACCGTGAGATAGGAGCAGGGTTCACAGTCTCGAGGAGTTGTTCCACTCCCGGTCGGTTTGCTCAGCCTGACCAGTTTGATTCAAATTTTAAATTTGAAATTAAAAAAATGAAAATTTGTGGGAAAAAGTCCTTAAAATAGTAGATGAATTAAGATGATTTACGGTAAAATTTATTTTCAAAAAATATTAAAATATCAAAAAGTTATGAATCGAAAAAGACGGACAAAAATATAAAATATAAAATTAATTACTTCAGCCCGTCGGCCAACCCATTAACCCATGAATTTTTATTTTTATTTTTTACAGGACAAAATACAACTGAATTTTTCAACACAAAATGCATGAATGAATTTTATCTCATATGATATATATTATCACATGCTTTATGTATCATATAATATGAACTTTACATGTTTAAAATGTTTGAATTGCCTATTAGCCATGTTATATTATAATTTATCCATGAAGTTATGATCTTATGGGTTGTGGTATTGTATGTGAAGCAGGGTTTACATTGTGAAGTTGTGACCTTATGAATTTGTGGTAATATAAGTTTCTAATTTATCTTGAAAATAACAAATATTATGCTAGAATCTTAATAAAATGTATCAAGAATTTATATAACATTAAAACCAATTTTTGTAATTTTACAGTTTTCAAATTTTGTTGAAAAATTATCTAGCTGCTTACCGAGCTGATACCATGGTTAACGAGTTGGTATCGCTCTAGTGGTTACCGAGCGGTACCGCTCCGTAACCAGCTTGTACCAAGCGGTACCTAGCACTTCTACCGCGGTTATCGTTCTAAATTCGATATTTGAATTTGAAATTTAAATTCTAAAGTTTGATCGAATAATATCGGTTACCACTGTAACTGCTCGTCCGAACCCAAACGGTAACCGGGGCCAAACGATCCAAGTAACCCTAGACACAAGACACGTTATGACCAGGGTTAACAAAACTGTTCGGTAACCACGGTTACTACTCGTAGTCGGTACCGGCGTACCGACCGGTTTCATTTGAAATTCAAATTTAAAATTGAAAAAAAAATCCCAAAAATAGTAGGTAAATTAATATGATTTATGGTGAGATTAGTTTTCAAAAATATTAAACTATCACAAAGTTATGAACCAAGCAAGATGAACAAAAATACAGAATGCAAAAATACTTTATTTTTTAATCTTCTTCACTGGTTATTATTTGATTATTTGCATGCAGGCTTCTTGGATTAATGTCATATGTTTAATCACATGAAACATCATGCTTGATGAGTGTTACCTGATGATTATTTGTTCTAAGCCTTTTGATCCACAAGCACTTACACTGTTAAGTCACAAGACTTGTTCTGTTGATTCACATGCACATAAGATGTGTAGCTGCTGGTATGTTAATTCACATGTACAAGTCTTTGTTGGTTCACATGCACGTAAGTTGTGTAGCTCCTGATGAATACAACGCTGCTTATAACGAATGGAACCAACAATGATAAGTTAGAAATACTTAAATTGTCAATTAACCATGTTATTTTGTAATTTATATTTTATTGTAAACTTATAAAATTTGTGGTGTTGTAAGTTTTCTATTTATCTCGAAAAATAATTTTCTATGATTTTATAATTTTTATTTTTTCATGAAAAATTATCTGACTGGTACCGCGGTAACCGAGCCCGATATCACGGTTACCAAGCTCGGTACCGCAGTTACCAAGCTGGTACCGAACCAACGGTAACCGAAGTGCGTACCACGGTAACCGAAGTGCCTACTGCTGTAACCGAATTTGAAACTGTTTTGTGAATTGATCTAAATTCAGATTTTGAAATGCAAAATTTGATCGAATTTTTTCGGTAACCGCTATCTGAGCCTGAGCAGTATCCTATCCCAAAACGGTTTTGTTAACCTGGATATGACCGAGTGAAATAAAGTTAATCTATTTTCTTGAAAAGTGTTCAGAAAATGGAGAAGGCCTTGTGCTCTCCGATTGGCCTACACAATTTATGCCCGCAAAACATGCGGCCCTATAACAGCTACACCTAAATTTGTATCAGGGTAAATATTTGCGATCCAAACCGGTCTACATAAAATATATCGCGTAAATGCATGTTGTTTGTGATTTCCTGACGGTAGTTTGGGAGATATGTACTTGAATATAACCTAATGAAGTGAGAAGAGGTTGATAGTTTATTGCATTTGTGAAGCTATTCTACCTGACCAAAATTTGGTAGTGTGAGGGCATCAAACCAAACTACCCCTTCATTAGCAATTTTGTTTTATTCCTTCTTTACAAGACTAGCAGCAGCAAGTGTGATGTAAATCAGCTTATCTGCGTCAGCTGGAGCTATCAACGAAAGATACCGATATCGCGATTTGGTCACAGACGCAACGACCTTCGTAACCACATCACCAAACTAGGTCTTAAAGGGCCCCAGGTCAGCACAATGGCACAATCAGAAAATCAGCGCAGCTGATGCCTTTGCAAGCGAATCATTCAGATGATCAGTACATGTCACCAGCTGCACACCGACCACCAATACTAAAATACTTCCTCATCCATTATATTGCAACCTAAAATCAAATTTAACATTTCATAGTATAACAAATCTAAATAGTAATTCGTTGTACTATAAAATATCAAATCCGATCGATCCTAGATTTCAGTATTATGGGACGGATTAAGTAGTTAAGTAATGTATAACATCAACAAGGTCTATAAGACTATCATTCCAAAAAAGCAGCAGCAGCTGAGCAAAAGAGCTAGTGAAACCGTAACCACAGAGAGTAAGATAGCTTCCAAAAAAAGTAAATAATGTACGTAATATTGTTCCTGCATTGTATCAGCTCCACATGAAAAACAGATAAAACGCATGCCATGTACCATCTGAGAGACCAGAGGAAGCAGCAGCAGAGGGCAGTAAGCAATCGAGCCAGCAGCATATATCACAAGTAAGCGGCGTATTAAGAGCAGTGCAATGAGCAAGGCTGACTAAACTAACCTGAGAAATTAAATGAGACCACCTCTAGCTAGCCCTCCTTATCATCTACTCATATAATCTAGAAAGGCAAAAATCAATCTCGTGCTTATACTGCCGTGGCTTACCCTTTTTATGTACACACTACACAGTTGTTGAGCTTATTTTGACCCGGTCGAGCACGGATTTATCGGCGAAACCCCAACATTGATCAAGAGATGACAAACTGATCAGCCTTCCCAGGCATTTGCATCTTCGTTGAGGTCGAACTTTAGCACACCTTTCTCGTCCCGGTTCACTTGGTCATCCTTTGCCACCTGCGCAACCTCAAAGAAAACGATTCTCAGTTAGGTGAAAGAAACGCAAGAATTGTTAGATACAAACACAAATTATATGGGTTATGGAAATGGAATTTACACTACGAATGGTAGCAACTGCTAACCAGTGAAACGCAAGAACGCTACGACTGAACTGAAAACCATTCAAGAGTGGTTCATAGCTTCACACAACACGGTTTCACACAGCTGCCTGCAGGGGACCAACCAAGCAAGCAAGGCTGCAAATTTAGTTCACAAGCAGAGGCCAAGGACTACTACTACCCTCGTGAACCTGTTCTGTAGTGGCATTTCAAATACCAGTCTCGTGAACTTGTTCTGTAGTGGAGTTCTGGGTTGCTATGTATGTGTCCAAAGTCCAAACCATATTCTTGCCAATTGTTGAGTGAACAGAAGAGGATGGAGCTAGCATGCAGCCTCATCAGTCATCACTACCGGCCCCAGGGAAGGTTGGTCAGGAAAGAAAAGGGAATCACGATGACAAGGACATCACGTGACGGACCACACTCTGACAACAGAAAAAGGCAAAGCTTTAAAAAAATTAACAAATCAAGCTACAACAACACAACACGATCGGAGAGAACATGCCATGGCATTGCCATCATCAAGAAGGATGCCGACATTTTCTTGCACCACCGTAATAATAGCTCAAACTTCTCGAGATCAAAATATCAAATCTCCAGAAAGCAACAGGTAAACCTCTAATTACCAGAGGCCAAAAGCAACCGAGCAGTAATTATCTTTGCGTGATTTCGCGGCCGAGAAAAGCGGCCGAGGCCGCCGTGATGCACGTGGTGGCACGCGACCACTAGCCAGTCACTTACGACCACGAGCCCGCCGAGCTGGCCCTCCGGTGGGGCTGCCGTCAGAGCGCGCATCCAATGGACAGCCGCCACGTACCGCATTCCCGCCAGTTTGGTCACTACTCCCGCAAATGCAGAGCCAACTCTACAGCAACGAAAACAGATTCGGAAATCGGGACACCGAGAAAGATTTGTTTTTTATACTCCGAGGGTTTTAATTTGTTTGTCTACAGTGTTCAAAATCTTTTATGCCGGATCCAAAGTGGCGAAAACCCTAGGCAGCAGCCAGCCTTGCAAAGCAAGTAAGCACTCAAACGAACGGAAAAAAGCTAAAGGAAAGCCGCGAGGGGAGCGCCGGCGCAACACGGCAGCTCGCCGCGCATCCGAGAAGAAGAAGAAACTCACGCGGTTTGCTCGACAAGAAATCAAACCCGAACTCCTCGTCGTAGAGAGAGGAACACGTGGCGCCCGTCTGACACCGCGGGCCCGCCTGGTCCACGCGCACGACGGCGACTTGCGACCAGCCTCCGGTTCGACGCGGCACTTTTTTTCTCTTTCTCAATGAAAAGAAATATAAACCTATCGTGTTGCGCGGCGTTAATTTTCGTAAAAAAAACTCCGGATTTCGCAAAAAGTTGGTTTTTTTCAGCAACTTGGCAAAGCTGGCATTAGTTGGGACGGATGGGGATAGAGGAGAAACCCGATTAAGAACTGGCGATAAGTGGGGGTATAACTGAACCACCCCTGCCGCCGCTGCCAGGTGAGGCGAATCCGCCGCGGCGAATACACCATCCTATTTTTCTTTCAAAGACGTTTTTTTTCCTCGTTATACAACTTAACTAGTTTGTTCTGACTAGGAAACTACATGCCCATCTGAAAAATCAAAGCGTAGTGAAAAAAAAAGAGTTTTTTTTTTCTAAAAGACCACAAAAATGCTTCCGCTTGGGAAATACTACTAATTAAACTTCAATTGTTAAGGTTGAAAGCACACGGCGCGAAATACACTCATCTAAGGAGGTGATGAACTGATGATACAGGTAACCAAACGAGAAATTTTCGATTAAAAAACTGTTTTTATTACAGATTCCCTAACAAAATCGTTGCGGGCAGCAGCATCACGCACGAACAGAACAAACGTCAAATCACACACAAGGAACACAACGAAAGGAGATTGAGGCGTAAGAAAGGGGCTCAAAGAGTCAAGAACCAAAAGGGGGAGCAGACGGCAACCAACCCAAACGGAAACAAAAGCTAAAGGCCAAGGCAAATGGGGAAAAGGTGGGACTCACCTCAACTTTAACCGCTACCTCCTTGTCTTTTGCCGCGGCGGAAGCGTCGGCCTGGACGGCGGGGACGCCGGCGGCCAGGTGGGTGGGTTTCGCCGGGGAGCTGCACCCCTCGTCGCCGCTTGACGCGCCGCCGGATCCGCCCGCCCGCGGCACCTTCCGCTTCCTCGGCGGCTGGGCCACCTCCTCGTAGCTCGAGGACGCGCCGGATCCGGTGGCGGCGGCGTAGTCCAGAGGGGTCTCTGGGCTCGATACCTCCATGGCGTCCTTCTCCGTGGTGGCGCCCGTACGCGCGTGCGCCTTCTCGTTCGGGGGAGCCCGCGACCGCGACCGTGACCGCGTCAGGTCGCCGCCGCTCGTAGAAGGTCCGGATCCGGCCGCCGCGCCGTAATCCACCGGCGACCGCGACCTCCACGTCGTCATCAACATGGCGTTCACCTTCATCGTGGGGGGCGGCGGCGGCGCCTCGTCCTCCCCGCTGGAAGCGACGCCGGATCCCGCGCCGGCGCCGTGCTCCAGCGACAACCCCAGGCTCTCCGCCGCCTGCACCCATATGGCCGGCGTCGCCCGCTGACGAGACCGCTTCCGCCACGGATTCGCCCATCCAAATAGCGTCCGGTGGTACTCCACCACCACCTCAGCGGAGGGCTCCTCATCCGGCAGGGGAGCCCACTCCGGCCACCGACGCAGCCTCCTGTCCCAGAAGCTGAGCAGAATACTAGCGGCCTTAGTCGCCGCCTCGTCCCCGTCGTACTCCCCCATGACGAACCACCAACACACGAGCTACCAGCACGCCGCCGCCGGCGCTCGCCTGGCTTCTCCGGAGATGGGAGATGCCGCCTCCACCGAAGGAGAGAGAGGTGTGGTTCCTTGGCTCCTCGCCAGGGTAAAGGAAAGGGAGAGGACGGAGAGGCGAGGTGAGCTTTTATAGGCGGAGACGAACGAGTGGGACGAGGGAACGGAGGCTTGCTGCACCGCGGCCGTAGCTGGACCCGGTGTTTGTAGGCTTCGGTCACTGACCTCCGGGCCCACTAGAGATCAGGTTCCATCGAGAGGGCAAGCGTCGCAATCGACCTTGCACTCGGTGTACTGGACCCACTCCATGACAGGTGGGTCCGGAACTTTGGCCTTGCTGACGCGGTTGGATGCGGTTTTGGTGGCAGCGTGGGGCCCAATGAGGTCTCTTCTATGGGTGGGAGAAGGGAGAATTGCTTGTACTGTGTGCTTTACCTATCCATCAATGACAAATGGGCCCGGCACCGTGAGCATGACTAGACCACTCCGGTAGTGGCCATTTCCGTTTGAATCTCGATAGGGTCTTTCGGATCTGATAAAACAATATAAATATATTTATAATATAATATATATTAATATAATTAAATATAATATATTTAAATACGTTGATGTTTTAAATATAGTGTATAGCTTCAATACAATAGAATATAGAACTTAATATAAGTAATATGTAACATGTATTTTAAAAAATTGAAAATACAATTTTGACTCATAAAAATGGTATTGATCAAAATGATTGGTATGAGACTGATATTAATAAAAATAATAAATATTAATTGCTACTAAATTCAAAATGATATATATTTAATATATAATATATAGAACGGCGAATTCGGAACGAAATCGACGATCTTAGCCCTATGCTTTCGGCGGACAGGTGCAGCGAGCTATTTGTCCCTTTTTTTCCTCTCAGAGAGAGAAGCGGAGGTGGGACTATTTTCCGGTAATGAGCCGAAAAATGTGGATTTGTCGCAAGCAAAGCATAACTGTCAAGATTTGCTATTTTCACTGTGAATTATGGCTTGGTCATATTTCAGTGTTGAGGCAAATAATGGATTTGCGGAAAAAAATACACATACATTTGATGAAATTCTAGTACTGAGAGGGCGTTTGGTTCCATAGACTAAAGTTTAGTCCGTATCATATCGGATGCTTAGACATCAATTTGAAGGACTAAACGTGAACTAATTATAAAAATAATTGTAGAATCAGAGGATTATTCGTGAGATAAATCTATCAAGCCTAATTAATCTATTATTAGCAAATGTTTACTGTAGCATCATATTGTCAAATTATGATGTAATTAGGCTTATTAGATTCGTCTCGCGAATAATCCACCGATTATAAATAGGTTTTGTAAATAGTCTACATTTAATACTCTAAAATAATATCTAAACATTCGATGTGACAGGGACTAAAGTTTAGTGACTGTAACTAAATGTAACTAAATAGGACCTAGATCTGCTCGGCAATCTATTTCTAGATTACAACTTTTCGTAGATCAAAACTTTTTTATCACGTCCAAGACTTGGTGTCCTATCAGGACAACACTATGTCACATCAGGATAAAATCATGGTCGTTTTCGTTTCTAACAATTACCATTTCCGATTAACTTGTTCAATACAAAACTGGAAACGAGCGTTGATCGGTCAGGGATTTGTACAACCATTTTCAGCCCGTAGTTGCAAGAGATGGCAGGCTTTTGACCGTTAAAAGATTTGTTTTTAATTATAGAAGGGCTAAAAATACTTTTTTGAAAAATAAAAAATCCAAAGCTTTGTGATACACCAGGTTTGGTGTTGCATATGTACTGTAGTTATTTCTTCTCGTTACCTCATTAAAATGGCTTGAAAATAAAGCGAGAGTCGCAAGTCATACGTATTTTTCCTTAGTATTGGAAAAAGATCCACACTAATGGCGCCATGTCTTATATTTTTTAGCATTTTTAACATATTATTTTATAAACAAACCTTCACTTAGGTTTTATCTCGAAGTCCTGCGCAGGAGCTTGGAACGGCATTGTCCATGTGGACCTGACGTGGCACATACTAAAAATTGTAGAATTAATTCGTATATTTAGTCATGAAACATATAAATTTATGAGAAAATTTCATATATACCACTAAAAGTTTATCGGTTCCCGTATATGTCACTGAAAATTTGATGTTTCCGTATATGTCACTGCTTCAGTTTTTTTTCGTATATGCTATTGTCGTTAGTTTCAATGTTAGTCAACGTTAGTTTTTTCTAAATGATAAAATTGTTCTTAGCTCACAACGCGGGGAATCAGGGATGGCTAAGGGATGTGTAGGAAATCATGCCTTCACCGTCGCCGCTGTCAAACCCTCACCCGCTCCTCAACCCATCCTTGATTTCCTGCATTGTGAGCTAAGGATAATTTTATCATTTAGAAAAAATTAACATTGACTAACGTTGAAACTGACAACAATGTTGTATTCGGATAAAAAAATAAATCAGTGGCATATATGGGAACGCCAAATTTTCAATAACATATATATAATTTTCTCATAAATTTATTTATATTTTCTACTAGTCATTTATTATCGCAATTCATACTAGATGTGTCCCAAGTGTAAATAACTAGCATAATCATCATGCGTAAGAGTAGTTAGTACTAGAACTATAAATAGAATAGAATAGTTAGTACTAAAACTAAACTACCTATATTTATCTAAACTACACTAATTACATTAACTAAACTAATCTATACTATTAATCACCTACCTACACCACACTGCACTGCATTACGCTATACTAAACTAACTGCTACATATACCACACTACCTAAACTAGCTACCTAAAGAGAAGAGAGGAGACTTACCTGAGAGCTGGAGGAGGCTGCAGGAGGAGAGGAGAGGTGGAGGAAATGAGGGTGAGGGAAAGGGGGTGCTTGGCTCTCTCTTACAGTCCCTGTTGACCGTTAAACAATTGACAATAACTTTGTGCCCTCATGTCGATCGTTTAACAATTGTTAAGAGAAATCTTTTATCGATTGATAGGTGTCTAACGGTTGATTATAGACCTCTGGTCCATTGATAAGAGAGATATCGACAACCTAAGAGTCATTTGGACTCATTTCTGTAATTTCTAAAAGTAAACCCCTGTAATTGTCATTGAAAAAAAATTGTTTAAAAAAATTCTGCTCGTGCCTGGAAGGAAATGGCATCACGCCACCGCCGCACCCCCTTTCTCCCGCCAGTGTTTGACTGGCCGCGACGCGAGTCTCGTGAGCTTCCCCGTCGCCCGCGTCCGCTTTTCCGCGCCCTTCCTCTCTCCCTCTCTGCGCCCGCGCGGTGTTTGGCAGAACGCATGCGCTCTGCAGGAGCAGGCTCTACGCGTGACGCGTCCCCTGTTACCCATTATAAATTCTTTGACTTCCAATTATTTTTTTACTTTTATTCAATTTTGTTAATGATATAACTCCGTTCACAATTACTTTAATTTTTTTACCTACTTATTATCTATTATTACTAATATTGTTTTTTATTAATAAAAAATATTTTTATTTTTTATTTTCACTATTAATTGATCAATATTATTTTAAAACCAAAAATATTTATAGGACTAAAAGAATACTAAGTTTTAAAAAAATACATATTAACATATATGATATTAAATAAACACAATATTAATATTTATTTTATGGTTTATTTAAAAAACTAATTTAACATTTTAAATTTTAGTATATTTTTAT
>KE373147.1:26642-44138 GCA_000418225.1 Zizania latifolia | reverse complement strand
CCGGAAGTTCCGGTTGTGACGGAAGTTCCGGTCCCCGGAAGTTTCGGTTGTGCCGGAAGTTCCGGCCAGTCAGAACAGTTTGAAGCACGTTTGCTCGTCAACGACTACAGAGATTCATCCTCAGCACCCTCTACACCAAGCTTGCAGTAAAACCCTCTGAACCTTATCTTTTGTGCTCAAATATTATTCTAAGGAATTTACTGTGATCTAGGGTTTACTTATTGCTCACTAACACGTTACTTTTTCAAGTTGCACAATGAATGCTTTTCTTTGTATTCTTGTGTTTGTTTCGTGTTAGTAGAGATCTTTGTTAGAGGTTCTGAGTTGGATACTTGTTGCTATTCTTGAAGAGTGCTTTTGATGAGGTTTTGAGATATCAGCTTGCCTGGTGTGATCTGTATCGCACAATCTTATGCTGAGCTTTCTTAAGTCACTTGCAAGGCTGATATTCTCATTGTTAGAAGTTTTGGGGGTATTTGTATTTTCCACTGCGTTTTTAATTTGCGCCCATTCTCCCCCCCTCTGGTCGCCTTTTCGGTTCTACATTGTCTTGCCGGGGATTTGCTTCCGCCTCTTTCACCATCTGATTCTGCAGCTGATAACACCGACGGGTGGTGTGATTGCTGTTAGGATGAATTATACATGGTTTATCTAATACCTCCTGCAATGCCGAGTTGTTCTGACCAGATGGTCAGGAATCCTTGTCAGTGACCATGATCTCCTTGCCCTTCCTCTTTTTGTTCCGATTGCGGGAGGAGGATTCAGGCTTGTCCCGATCATCGCGTGAAGGAGACTAGCGACGATCCTTTTTCTTCTTCTTCGCCTTGTCAGACTCTTGAGCTTTCGGGTGCAATTGCTCTCGCTCGGCGTCCTCAGCGCTGGCGAATTGTTCGGTGATGGTGATCATCGCACCAGGGTCGCTCGGCTCATGCATCACCAGATAGCAAAACAGCTCCGAGGGCTTCCACAAACCATCTTGGAAGATGGACGTCACGTCGGTGTTGGAGATGCTTGCGACATCGTTCCGGCGCTCGGAGAAGCGACAGATATAGTCCCTCAAGGACTCGCCGTCTTTTTGGCGTACTTGGCGTAGGTCGTGATGCGAGGCCGGCCTCTGCCAAGTACCTTGGTAGTTGGAGATGAAAGCATCACACAACTCGTCCCAGGAGTTTATAGAATTCTTCGGGAGTCCGGCTAGCCAGCTGATGGCGGCTGAAGTCAACATCACGGGGAGATAATTAGCCATGATGTCTTGATCCCCTCCGGCTGTACGAATGGCCGTATAATACAGTCACAGCCACTGTGAAGGGTTAGTTTTGCCGTCGTAAGGCGTAACTCCTGTCGGGCGGAAATTTCGGGGCCACTCTACTCGACGAAGGCGCTCGGAGAAGGCTGGAAAGCCATTGTGGCGCGAGATATCGGTGTCAGGTCAGTTTGCCCTAGGCGCACCATAACTCCGGACGAATATATTTCGACGACGGAGCTCGCTACGCTCGTGTTCACCGCGGCGACGAGAAATGGTGTTACACGCATCCCGCACTTGGTTGATGTATGCTCGGGCATCCCCCGAGTAGGAGCTCCCAAGATGCTCGCGCGGACACGAACGTATTGATGGCCGGAGCGATCGGGATGCCGTCCTCCGGTCCGAAGACTGGGATCTTGCTGGCGAACGTTCCGACCGTCAGGGCGATCGGGACATCGACCTCCGGTCGGAGGATCAGAGTCTGGCCGGCAAACGCCTTGGTCGTGTGGACGGCCTTGGCGATCTTGACCGTGCGGGTAGTGCCACTTCGGTAATCTAGGCAGCTGCAGCCTAGGTCATTGCCCGAGCCCTTTGAAGCTCAGGTGAGTCGGGGAGGGCGGCTAGCGCCCTCTCGATGGCGAGGAGGTTCACGGTCGGCGTGCGGTACACGGCATGACCTTCGAAGTCCATGGTGAAGGCGTCTGAGGCGCCTTGGCGAGAGGTATCACCTGTAGCACGGACCCTCGCGCGACATGCTGAGCGAGCAGCATTGCGCTCACGGCGCTGGCGTCAGTGAGTGCTAGACTCAGCGGAATTGGAAGGCTCGTCGTCGGAGACAGGCCCCGTGATCGTTATAACGATGTTTGGAGAAGGCATCGGTTTAACCGATGCGGTCTGATGGCGAGGTCGCTTGGAAACGACCTTGGTGAATTGATGCCGCTGGACCGTTCGCCCTTCTGGTCCGGCAAAGATGACGAAGTCGGCGGGTGAGTCGGCGGCATGAAGCGGACAAACCCTAGACGGAGCTGAACGCTTGGACACCCGAAGGTTCGTAACAGGTGCCCTAGGTGGAGCTGAGCGCTCAGGCGCCTTGGAGACCGGAGAACGCACTATCGCAGTGCGTGAAGATTTCGCCCTCATCGGGGCAGCAGTAGTCTGCACCAGTTGGTGCATGCAATCATCCACGAAAGTTAAACTTCCAAAAGTGAGCACCGCTCCAACGGGAACCTGGGTGTTGACTTTGCAAACAACAGCCATTTGATCAGTTTGAAAAACACAAATGCACGCTCCCCTACCTGGCGCGCCAACTGTCGTTGTGTAAGACAACAGTACCCTATAGGGGTACCCGTAGGGAGGTTTTTTGGTCAGGCTAAAAGGGGGTGCGGTGCTATGATCTAATGGTTATCTCGATCAAAGAGACAGAGACAGGGGATTTTAGATAGGTTCGGGCCTCCTAGAGGATAATAACCCTAATCCTGTGTATGGAATGTGCTTCGGGCGTGAATAGCCTTTAGCGTATAGGTACTTCAGATCATATGAGTCTGAATTTATCTTCTGGATGTGTGTCTTCGTGCGTCCAAAACTTGCCTTTTTAGGCTCCCTCCGATCTCTTTATATGGGAGAGATCGGGGGTTACAAATGATGAATAAATTTCCACTAATGACGTATTAATGACATAAACGGTCATATTGTGGGTAATAATACAGAGGATAACCGCACTAATAACTGCGGAATTATAGAGATTAATGACGGTCTAGATCTTAATGGGGACTGTCCGAATTCAGGTAGTCGGGAGGGCTTCTCGCCCGAGTGCTGGACTCGAACGCCTTCAGCTCTCCGTCACTGTCCTCCTAGCGGGCTTTGACCGTTGACTGATCGGCTTAAAACCACTCGAGAGGTAGCCCGGGATCATATTCCCGACACCTACAAAATAGATATTGTAATCTTATTTCAAAATAGAGAACGAGAAAGTGCGCAAATTTCTCTAATTCCACATAATATTCTATAATATTACGGATATATAACATATTAATACAAAAAGTTAGGGTTTTTTAATATTGAATTTGTCAAAATAGAAAAATATAGGCGCTAGTCGACAGATATCTAATTATGAAAAACATTGTGTTGCTGCCCTTAACTGTGGGTACATCTATATAAATAGTTTTGCTCCAATCAAATATGCAACAAATTTCCCACAAGACACAACCTTACAAAATATAAAGTAAATAGTGCGTACAATCATATCAATTGATAAAAGTATCAAGTTCAATAGTATTTACTCCCTCCGTCCATGAATGATATGCGCATAAGGGTGTGATACCGAGACCAATAAATCATAATTTTTATCATCGATCGGTGCAAAAACATAGACATATCGCTTCGTTCTCCCCGCTGTAGCCCATGATTGCTTCGTTTTCATACAAAAACTGGTTTATGAATAATGATGCATTGAAGAGTTGTACGAAACTCAAATAGTCATACATACTTTAATATTTATGTTACACTCAAATACACAGATCAAAAATGATTTCTTTCTTTTTTGTTAGGCACAGATTAAAACCGGACAGAGGGAGTATTTATGTTACACTCAAAGTTACGCTAAATACATTTTATCTAGTGCCTTGCCTATTTATGAATTACTTTGTCTTTCCTCCTCTCGTATCATGCTAAAGTTTCAACCTCGTCATTCTACCATATATTTATAGTTTGGTGTCGCATGTAAACCCATTTGGTGAAAGCACACCTTCTTAAATTGTCCTATCATCTAAGAGATATATAGATACTGAAGTACTTAGCAAGTTAAAAATTGATGTGCAATTTCATGGATGTACAAGCTTGCTAAATTCTTGGTCAGTCCATTCTAAAGGAAATATATTTGTGTCATTTTGTTTGTTACGATATTCTTCTCTTTCTTTCCCTTCTTCCTCATCATCTGAATCTTCGTGACCACCTTCAAGCATTGCAGTTTTAAAATCCTGGTTCTCTTGCTCCAACAATCTAGTATTGACTCAATATGTCCTTAGTCTACTTGACACTCGCACCCACTATGTTTCTGACAAACGGGCCACCGTGACATATATCCAACTATGTTTCTATTGAGGTACTTATCGTGTGCTTGGCTACTCTAACCCACGTACCTTAAGCTTCGTTTAGTTGGATCTACTTTTCACCATTATCTATGTTTGGGGACGACCTATTTGGACGTGCAGATTAGAAGTATTCAATCCTCCATGCTCTAGGGCCGTCATGCTATATCCCAACCATATTGATATGCTCTAGATCTCTAATATTTCTCAATAATACCCCTCCACCAGATGACTACACCGATAACATATCTTCAGCTCTTCTTGATTAGATTGTATATAAAATATGTTGTACGACCAACCTAAACGTATCACGTACTCTAAGGTTTTCTATGACCCAAATTAAATTTCGATCCACAAAACTAAAACTGCTAAGATTTATCCCCTGTAGACTGTTCATAATACTACTGTCTCTATAATAAATGTAAAACAACTAATTTTGATATTACGTGTGTATAACAACACAACATGACGTTCAATAGATCTGACCATGTACGATGGTTGTAGCTACCATATCATCACGATACTTCTAAAAATTCAGACCTACTAGTTATATAAAGTTTTGCTGATTTCAAACAAAAACTACATATGTTGTTCATGAGTAGGTCATTAAACCTAATTTTATCAACTACTACCTAGGTTATTCGTTCGATCATTAAACCTAAATTATATTAAATTACTGTGAAATACCAGGAGTACAGGAGTATCACTAATATAATAAAATGATTTCTTATATACCACTGAAGGTTTATCCGTTCTTTTATATGCCACACACGCTGACACGCCCCACGCTCACACCGTAGTGGCCACACCACCCGCAGCACACCCCATCCCCCGTGTCTGATAGCATGCACAAGCCGAGTCAATCTAGCTCACGATTTGGCCATGACCGAGTCGAGCCTAGTTGTTAGCTCGTTTGGCCTGCTGAGCCGTCGGCTCGTGGCTCCGCCAACACCCCTACTTAGGTGCAAGCTAAAAATTCGCCTTGACCGCTACGAAACCCCGTCTTGCAAGTTCAACACCCGGCCGGATTCCCGCGTGGCCTCCCGATCCCGGACGCAGCTACAAATACGGGATTGCCCTACACGCGTCGGGCCGCGCAGCGCCCGCGGGCGGAAGGGAGGTCCCCTCGCTCTCTCTGTCGCACAAATCTCGGAGCAGCCCAGAACCCTAGCCTTCCCACGCCCCATGGCCGGCGGCAGGCGCCACCACGCGCGCAACCCGACCGCCGGCGGGCCCCAGCGCGGCGCCGGAGCAGGACGCCGCCGCCCCGTCCCCGAGCTGCCGTCCTTCGTATCCCCTGAGTCTGTCGCCGCGGCGTTCTCCTCCTCCTCCGCCTCGGGAGCCCGCAGACGCGGGGGCCGAGGCGGGCGGCGCGGCCGGGGCGCGTCGACCTCCGCGTCCGACTTCTCCTCCCACGCCGTTCCCTTCAGCTACTCCGCGCTCCGCCTCTGCTCCGCCTCCTCCGAGGGGGCGACGCAGGTGCTGGACGTGACCATCGACTCTGCCCCCTGCGCCGACCCGGCCGCTGCCTCCGTTCCGCTGTATTCGTATGGCCCCGACGTGGTCGGCGGGATCGGACTGGGGTTCCACGGTGAGGAGGATGCGGAGGACGAGGAGACTGGTGAGGTTGTGTTGCATCTAGGGTTGGGATTCCGGGATTGCGGTGATGTTGAGGTGGAGGAGTTGGAGGAGGCCGTCTTTGTGACGCCGAAGCAGAATCCGCCGAAGGGGATGCCAAAGGAAAGGCGGAATGAAGGATTTTTGTGCATTGGGGGAGTTCGGATCCATACGGAGGACATCTCATCACCAGAGTCTGAAGGGATGGGTGGCTCTGATGAGGCATCAGAATCAGATTACGAGCAGAGAGATGCCAATGATGATGGTGATAACGAGGAGGAAAGCAGTGATGACGAAGGAGGTTCTGAGTCTGATGAGGAGTCTGGAGGATCAGATTCAGAGGAAGATTTGAGCATTGGAGATTCATCGGTTGATGATGAAATTGTTGCTGATTACATGGAAGGAATCGGTGGGAGTGAGGAGCTGTTGAGCACTAAGTGGGTTGCTGGTATGAATTTGGCTGATTCAGATGATGAAGATCAGATGGATACAGATGAGGATGAGGATGGGTTCTTAAAGAAGGGTAAGGGGAAGGAACAGCTTGAGGGTTATGCGCTAATGAATGCATCTGAGCAGTACGGAATGAAGAGGCCAAACTCAGTTGATCGGTTGAAGGGGAAGGGCACTGGTGTCAGGGTCCTTGACAGAGACCTAGCGAGTATGCAAGTGATGGGTCTAGATGATGTGATGATGGTAAAGGATGTACGGATGGCAAACCGGTCAAGAAAGGGGGCAAAGGAGGCTTCAACATCTTCTCGGATCTCCAGATCCTGGCCTAATGAGTGTAGGAAGAGCAAGAAGTATCAAAGTGTACCAGGTAAAAGGATTTCCTTGGTTTCTGTTATTTTCTTCTGTTACCTATACTTTGGAGTAAGCTGTTAGGATGAAATTGATAGTAGGATTTCCTTGTTTTCTGTTATTTTCTTCTATTACCTATACTTTGGAGTAAGCTGTTAGGATGAAATTGATAGTCAAACGTGGAGACATTGGAATAATTGTGATCCCACAAGCACATTGCACAATGCATGTTAAACTGATTATCACGATTACGAGCAGTGTTGAAAATTTTGGTTATCGGTAGCTGATTGGCTGGGCAGGGATTAGGGATTAACTGAATTAATTGGTCCACCAATTAATTGGTTGGCATAAAGTAGTTATGTAGTTATACAAGAGTAGTTATACTTATACATGTAAAAATGTATCTGTTTCAAGACATGCATGGGCTGAATATGTATAAGACCAGATAGATACCATTCTAGACCCCAATGCCGACTACATAATAGCAATCAGCTATTGCTTAACTTCTTAGCTGCTAGGAATTTGCCCATCTAATGCAATCACCAACCAATTGAACCAATCGTAGATCTCACCTTGGGCTTGGAGTATACTCCTGTGTTTCCTGTGATAGGGTTGGCGGCCTCGACGACCTCGATGACGATGTTGATGGTGTCGGCAGCTTGGTTGGGCCAGCGTCGAGCGTGATGTTGACGGAGTTGAAGACGTCGAGCTGGCGCAGCTGTGTGTTGGTGATGCTGGCGTTCTGCAGCAGGTCCTGCACGGTGGCGTGAGGGGGGCACATAGGGGGTGATGGCAGCGAGAGGCTTTAGGGTGGAGGAGGCGAGGGGAGAGGGGAGATGTAGGGTTTCGGTGCTGCCGTGCTGGAAACAGAACCCTAGCGATGTCTATATACAGCAATTAATTGGTGGTCAACCCGATTAATCGGGTTGACCACTGGATTAATCGGCCAACCGATTAATAGTTCGATTTTGTTTTAAATTAACTTGAGGAGTGGGGATCACATGCTAATCAGCCGATTAATTGGCTAATCGGCCGATTTTTTCAACATTGATATGAGTCTAATTTAATCATCAGATGCTTGTTTTTTACTAGTTTCCATATAGAATAGTTTTCTGTGGGTAAAATTAAGGTGTAATTTGTTTTAAAGCTTTTAAATTTGGTTATAGCATATGAATCCATATCTCCTGTTTCAAAAAGATGGCATTAAGTTTTAAGTTTTATGATTTATCATTGTTTATGGAGAATGATATAGTAGTTGATACTTGATACTGCGTTTATCGTAAGCCATGAATTTCGTCACATAACACTAGGTCTATCATCCATTAATCGTTTTAGTTTCTGCTGTCTCTTTTATCACTTCCATGCAATACAATATTTTACACATTTGTGCAACTAGCTGATTGTATTGTTCACATTGTGATTGTCTGTAGCTTTATGGAGAAGTTTATAATTAAACCTTCCAAATTGAAAATTATATAGGAAACATGCTTATCCTTGGAAAATTGATCTCCTTAAAAAGAAGTTCATAACTTAGTGCTCGTCTGGTATCTATATTAATGGCTTTGTTTGTTCACATTTGTTATTACTGTATTATTATGTTTATCTGTCTGCTCTCATGTTTTCATTTCATTTCACCTGTTTTGAGGTGGGGTTAAAACTTTGGTGTGCCTGATTCAGGTGAGAAAAAGAAGCACAAGAAGGAACTCATTGCAAAGAAGCGCCGCCAACGAATGCTGAGCAGAGGAGTTGATTTACATCAAATAAATACTGTGAGTCAATAATTGCTTTTGCATGAGCTGACCTTATCTTGAAAGTTATGTCCCGTTGTTTCTAAATCATCATAACAGGAGTCTATTTGTTATAATTATTTGCTAGTTCATTTCCAACTCAATTCCCTCTAAAAATATGTAAGCACATTCTTATGAATGTCTATGATATGGTATAAAGTTCTGTGATAGATGCAAGAAAGTAATAGTAAATACAACATTATGCGAAAGTACATTTTGCATTTTTCAAACTCAGGGTTTATACAAATTTTCAACTGGTTTCTTGTGCAGTATAGGATTGAATATGCAACTTTGTTGCAGAAGTTGTATCTTATTCATAACAGATCTTTGTAGCAACGTTTAACTGAAATGCTAATGAAGAGCATTCTCGTCAGTAGCTAACTGCCTAACTTACATTGTATCTTTTGTGTATTGCAATAGCCATGTTTGCTTATTATTAATTTATCTTTATATTATTAATCCTTGGTTTTCTATAGTACGTAATGTGTGATCTAGTAACTGTTTCCTAATGCACATTCTGTCCATTGAATTTTAACCAAAAGGTATTAAAAAATATAGCACTACCTAGATCCATCTTTTGAACTCAACTTTATTATATGCACAAGATAAGATGTGCACAGCACATAGAAATGTAGTTGATAAGTTGAAGGATGACACCTGTGTCTCTTGTTATGCAACCAGTTTCCCTTTATGTTGTTTTTCTTAATTAGCTAGCATTATACTATTATGGGTAAACTTTGTGCTCTTTTCTTTACATTGCATTATTTAGGCTTTGTTGTTGGATTATATTTTTGGTCTTTTTTCTCTTCCCTTTTCATTGTTAATAAAAGCTAAAGAACTTTTTAATGATGTGATTGGTACTGTTTCCTATATGCAGAAATTGAAGAAGATGGTTGTAGATCAGGTTAATATGGTATGCTTCCAACCAATGCACTCTCGAGACTGTTCGCAGGTATATGGTGCAGGGCTATTTGAATATTGATTGTTCGTGTTGCTTGTTAAGTATTTGTGATAATGTGCGCACTTTCTATTAGTAGGGTGCATATGCTTTAAATTCACAAGAAACATAGATGCTTGTCATTATCCTGTCCACAGTGTTCATCAGGATGAGATGAATTGGCAATTAAGCACAGTTTGGATAGGACATAACCATAATTCTAATGTGTCGATGTTGCACAGTTTTTTCTTATCATACTCATACCTATACATCTTGCTTATCGTGCTGTTCTTGTTTAATTTGTAGGTACAACGCCTTGCATCTATTTATTACTTGAAGAGTGGGTGTCAAGGTTCAGGCAAGAAAAGGTAACTAACAAGTATCATAGATTATACCCATCGTAGTAACATTTCATGTCATCTTGAATCTTGCCTCATTGGGTTGATGCTTCATGTCATCACGACGAATCATTTTTTCCCATCTCTTGGGTGATGATGGGCATGTTAATAGTTAGTTAAATATCCATGAGGTATGCTTATGCTTATATTGCAGCGCAGTGGGGGACACCAAACTGCACAAATCATTATGCATGTGATTTTATGTCTGTTAGTCGTTAGAAGTGCCAGGGGGATTTCTGCATCAACAGGGCTCAAACAGAACTTTACATAGTTGCCACCGTTTTAGGTGATGCTGTCAGATCTTCTACTTTCCTATACCTATACAACTCTGACTATTATAAATCACCTTAGTTCTTATCCATAATATACTTATCCACTCAAATTGCTGTTCTTTTATGTTTGCTATTTTTATCCTGCTCTTAGAGGTAGGAAGGTGCATGCTTCTGCAATGAACCATTTGTCCTCATATGTGGACAATGGTAAAGGGTGTAGTGGCTTACTAGCCACTCCCCTGTTATGCATGGGCACTGATACGAGAGACATAAGACACTGACATGTTTTCTTGTCATGTTCATCGCAAACACTGTCTGATAAGACAAGTACGTAAGCGATGTGTCTGTGCATATAGCAACTACCATAACCTGGTCATCTTTACCAACATGACATGGTTATGTGTTAGTTGCATGCAGGATGTTGCACCTCCCAACCATCTTGTGATGCACTGCATTTTTTTTGTATGCCTTTTATGTCTAATCACCTAATCCATGTTATGTTTGTGGTCTTTACCTATTTTCTTAATATCAATTATGAAATGCAAAGGAGATCATGGTAGTTGCAATTTTTTGTTAAGATCAGCTAATACTGACCGGTTTATGAGATTGGGATATTCTTGATCGGTTTGGTCAGATGGCTTATTGTCAGGCCCATGTTCATATGAGAATTGACATGTGGTTTTGCACTATATTAAAAATTTAGTGGTGAGGTTGAGAAAATGAAACAGTTTATCCACATTTCAAGTAATATATGTTCTATTTATTTTTGTAAGTAAAAAATACATATGAAAATTCTTTGACATTTTGAATGTGGTTGTCTTGAGTCAAATGTCAACACAACATTCTCAGACAGCATCTTGAACTAGCCAAAGTTCCTCCATGGTAATTTTGTGCTTTTATAGCTTCTACTTGCCGTAAAGTCAACAATTCCGCCATGCAGATTTGTTACTGTGACATTAACTGCTCAGTCTTCCTTGCCATCTTCAGAGGGCCAAATTCGACTTGACAAGGTCTTTAATCTGTCCATGTTGTTCAGTTACCATTCTATTCACATTTGAACTGCTTTGCTTCTTTCGCCTTCATATCTTAACCTTCTTTTTTGTGTGAATTCAATTACTCATCACATTTTCTTTCGTATGCTAGTAAATTATGTTAGTTTCACTAGTCTAGTTTTTTCTGCTGATAATATCGCTTCTACCTGTAAATACACTATAAAACAAACACAATGTATTTCAACTATACAATTGTTTCTTTGAATTTCATGTTATCTCCTTGCTAGTATCAATCGTTTCAATCTTTTATCTAAGTTGCTTTACTTCATCGATTTGATGATTTCAGCTCTTGGGGACTGAGCCTGAGGACTTTGCTATCAATTGGGAGAACTCAAAGGGTCCAGCCAAAGTAAAGGGTTTCTCAGCTCCAGGAAAATTGGCGAGGCATCAGGCTTCCAGTGGAAAGAAATCTTCTAAGAAACAGGTCTCATTTGCTGAGCGTCCTGTATCCTTTGTCTCCTCTGGCACTATGGCAGAGTCTGTTACTGAGACAATTGCAGTTGCCTCAACCACTGGTGAGGTCTCACGTGAGAAAATTGTTGAAAGCAACTCTGCCAAGCTGGGCGCCTTTGAGATGCACACCACGGGCTTTGGTTGTAAGATGATGGCTAAGATGGGATTCATTGATGGAACTGGCCTTGGCAAAGATGGCCAAGGTATAGTGCAGCCCATCCAACCCATTCAGCGTCCCAAATCTCTTGGACTTGGAGTAGATTTTGACAGCGAGGTGGAGGCAATCAAAGCGAGGTCAGAGCCGACACCTAAAGCAAGGTCAGAACCAAGGCGTAAGTCACGTCAAGTGGAGATTATCGGTGTCGGTTCTTTTGAGAGGCATACAAAGGGCTTTGGATCCAAAATGATGGCGAAGATGGGGTTTGTTTCAGGCTCTGGCCTGGGGAAGGATGGACAGGGAATCGCCACTCCTTTGACTGCGGTGAGGCGACCCGAATCCATGGGGCTGGGAGCTATGGATAAGTATTAACATATGTGCCTTGTATCTATCTTTATTTTCATGTACTTGTTACAGCCGCGTTGTGTTTAGGTCACCTAGGTGTATATTCCAGGAGAGCAGCAATGACAGGCGAAATCGCCGGTTTTGATGCCCTTGGCAGTAGGCAGTAGGTTTCATCTTGTTTACACTGCGGCATCTCACATTTTTCGTTGATGTTGTTTGGTTCAATCCTCTGGAGGAAATTTAATTTATTTCCACCTCGCGTCTCAGTTTGTTATCCTGAAGTTATGTACACTGTGATGTGATTTCTGCATTCTTTTAGCATTGATTACCCTCGTGTTACAGTGTCCTGTGTGTTCGTGCTACGGGTCACAGTCCAGTGGGGCAATGACCCTGGATAAGCGATGTTAACACTAGTACTTTACTTTATTTTCTCCGGTATTGGTCATGTTTGAAACTTTCTGTGTCCAGCGAGTTTAAAAGAAGCAAGCTCTCACGAGATTCCCGTACAGGAGGCGTAGGTCAATGACAAGTTGGATGAAGCTTTTAATCAAGCTAAGCGAAGTCACACTGATTCATGGATAGATCTTAAGCAAGGTAGTCCAAGTCAAAACTGGCACGTGAAAACGCATAGATCACCTACAATGACGTAGACTGCACGACTGTTGACGACTTGACGTCATCAGTCGAGCTTGACGGCGGAGAAGAGGTAGTGGACGAAGGAGAAAGACGCCACGAGGCCGACGGCGCCGGTGGCGAGCATGACGGCAAGCGCCATGAGCAGCGAGTACCCGAGGTAGAGCGTCGCGGAGACGGGCCCGCTGAGGCTGTGCAGGTCGAAGACGAGGTAGTAGACGGCGTAGCCGAGGATGTACCCCGCGACGGAGCCGGAGGCGAAGAAGGATCGCCACCACCACCGCCAGTCCTCCACGCAGAGCCCCATGTAGGTTAGCACCATCGACACCTCGGCGCACACGGCGACGAGCAGCGCCATCACCACCAGCAGGAACCCGAACACGTAGTACACCCGCCCCAGCCACAGGCTCGACATGATGAAGAAGAGCTCGATGAAGAGCGTACCGAACGGCAGCGTCCCGGCCACCGCCACGAACACCCACGGCGAGAACTGCGCCGCCGGCACCTGCCGCGCGATCTTGTTCGTCTTGACCGGGTACTCGACGTGGTGGACGCGAGAGGCGACGAGGCCGCCGGCGAGGGTGAGCGGCACGGAGACGAAGAGCCACAGGAGGAGGATGACGGCGAAGAGAGCGAACGGCACGGCGCCGGTGCTGCCGTTGTACCAGAGCACGCAGTTGAGCGCGGTGAAGACAGCGAAGGCGACGCCCGGGAAGGCGCAGGACACGCGCCACGCCACGCGCTTCCACCCGGCGCTGTCGCCGTGCCGCACCGTCCTCCACAGGCGCACGGCGGTGTACCCGGCGCCGAAGCCGAGGAGGAGGTAGAAGCAGAGCATGCCGGTGACGAGCGCGCCTCTGGACGCCGGCGACATGAACCCGAGTGCGGCGAAGAGGATGGTGGCAACGCCCATGGCCAGGATCCGCACACCGTCGCCGACCAGCACGCAGAGGAGCACCGGGTGGCTAGGCTCCCGGAACACGTCCCCGGCGACGAGCTTCCACCCGGCGAGCTCGTCCGCCTGTTGCGCCCCCGCCTCGCCGCCTCGCTCGTCGTACTGCGCGAGGTCGCGCCGCACCGTGCGCAGCAGGATGACGAGCAAGATGGCGGCCAGGAACGCCACCACCACGATGGAGTTGAGGATGGAGAACCAGTGCACCTTGGCGCCGCCCATCTCGAGGTAAGCGTCCCACCGCGACGGCCACTCGACGGCACTCTCCACGAAAGCGACGTCGTAGGAGAAGACCAGAGACCGGTTCCCGCGCACGCGCATGCCGACCACCGACGGATCGCACCCAGCGGTCGCCCTCGCCGGCAGCTCGTCGTACATATTCTTCCCCTTGATCGCCGCCTCGTCGTGGTCCACGCTGCACGGCACGACCTCGAACCCGACGACGGTGTACCCATCGCCGTCCTTCCCGACGGAGAAGCTGATCAGCTCGACGGCGTCGACTGTCGCCATCAGCGCCTCCGCTCTGGTGGTGCCATTCCTCTGCTTGTTGACCAGCACGGTGAGCCTGAGGTGGTTGTACACGTAGTACTCGCCGTCGTCGGCGCGCACGCCGACGGGGAAGCCAGTGGACCGAACGAGCACGCTGGGCGCGGCCGGGTTATTGACGTAGCGGACGACGGGGAGCGTGTCAAGGAGGAGGTTGACCTGGTAGGCGTCATCGATGCGGGACATGATGAGGTCGGTGGTGGCCGGATGCAGCGGGTCGGTGCGGCAGAGGAAGGCGGTGGTGTTCTTGAGCATGGAGAAGCGGTACGGCGAGGTCTCGATGCGGTCGCCGAGGAGGAGCTCGCCGAGGCTCTCGGCGGCGCGGTTGACGCCGTCTTGCGGGGCGCAGAAGGGGAGGGAGTAGTAAGGGAAGGGGAGCTTGGACGACGGCGAGGTGAGCGAGTTCACCTTGGCCGCCAGGGCGTCGCCGGGGCGGTACCGGTGCGGGTAGCTGCCGGGGAGGTAGAACGCGGCCGCCGGAGAGTGACCGGAACGGAGCAACAGTATGAAAAGGAGGGTGGATAGGTTGGTGGACTTGGAGCGGGAAGCCATGGGCGTGGCCATGCGCGCATGCAGGACGAAGAGGGTGAGCTGCAGGCTGCTGGTCCCAAGTCCGAATTGGTTGGAAGCTGATCAGCGTGACGTGCAGGCTGCCGCGCAACCTGTTCTTATTGAGGACACACCTGCAGCTTTGATTATGAGACAAGAAAAGCAAAGAAAATAATTAAGTACCCCTTGATGAGTTATAAGCTGATAGATTTCACAGCATCAGCTAGTTGCGAAAAATTTAATAATTTAATTTTACTTAGCTTAGATGGTTACATACTTACAAGAACGTCATATAAGAGCAACTTCAAGAGAGTTGCTATTTTTATCTAAAATCTCATATAGGAATTGTTCTAAACTCTATTGATCTCAGTCCACAACCGTTTTTCTATAATCTTAATTCATATATTTTAAAGCGGATTAGAAAGGGAGTTCCTATTTTTGATATAAAAGAGAGGTGATTTAGGGGATCATTTAGGATGGAGAATCATTTAGAAATACTGTTGCAGCGTGATTTTTTCTAAATTATCTAAATTTAAATTTTGGGAGCTAGATAGAATTCTCTTGGAGATGCTCTAAGGTATCCTTTGCCGATGCACAAGAAAGCCAAGGGGTGAACTGTATCTAGAATCAATGGAAAATATTGATAGCTGTTAGGTTTTTCTATATGGTTTTAACTTATTCATAAGTTAGATTAAGCTTAACGTAAAAACCTCTAAGAAGCTTAGTGAGTTTGATTCGGAATCTTTTCTTAGTGGAAATAACTGATCATACTTTCTTGTGTCACGGGAATGAAGAAAGGGAGGATTTATTAATCCTTTTTGGTGTAACATTGTTGGTGGATGGTTAATAGGTCGACCCTGTTGATATGTGCTGCATAACTATGGATAGTGACAACTCAAGATAAATGTGTAGACTTATGATATACTTTTTATAAGATGTGCTAAGTCTAGAGTCACCCTAACACAGAAGTGTTATCGTTACTGACTATTGTTTGAAGCTCTTATCTTTTTCTTCTCTTCTGCTTGTTCAATTGGAGCAGAAGTAGTAGTAGTGTGCTGCAGATCGCTGGCTTATGAGCTTATCTGAAGGGGTCGCCACCCGCACTGTTCAGGCACATCACTATGTCTTCCTCCATCATGTTTATAGGCAATGAGTAGGAAATACATGCGTGATCTCCTCTAGCTTTCCAAGCTGAGAGCTCGACTTTCCCAACATTCTCTCCTTGATATTGAGGCTAATGAGTTTATTCTTTAGTAGAATGGTTCCCTAAGCCAACATATCAAAGCGATCAAGGCATACTGCCAAGATCAACATCAATACCTATAGTTTAATTACCTTGATACTTTGCAAGAACTATCTCTAATTCTAATGGGAGCCAATTAAGGTTAAGGCCCCCTTTATCTAGGAGCATCTTAAGTCAAAGGTATTCGGTTATTTTCATGCTGGATCATGTCTTAAGGAACACAATGTAGAGATATCATCAAATCAATCATGTGACATACGTTGGAGAACATGTTGTTGGATAGACTCACTATAAGACACTACTAACTGAGCATGAGTATAATACGGGGTTAACTGATATGATCTTTATGTAGACGATAAGTCGTATGGCTTAAGAAATTCATCATGGGACTTAGTGAGGTTGACAATAATTTTATACCACACATGATACACCATGACAATAAAGTTGCAATATTCTATTCGAGTAACAACAAGTCGAGTAATATAATGCTACCAAACACATTGATATCAAGTACCATGTTGTGAAGATATAATCTAGATCAGACAACTAAGATTGATCTTTGAATCATATTAGTCCTATATATATGATATATGATCAGAAGTTATATAGAAATAATAACATATCATATAAAGAGTCTCTTTAATGAGTTACACACTCATTGATCAATAGCAATTTTGTCTATTTTATGAAACATAATAACACTTTATTCATCTATTCACAAACATATTATGAGATATATAACATCTCTATGTTGCTTTTAGGACATATCATTAACAGTTTAGGAAAGTGCAGACTTATGTATTTATTAAGCATCCGACAGCTAAGCATACTATTTTCATCTAACCTAGTTCTAATTTATTTTTAACTCTCGAATAATCTAAAATACATACCTATTGGATCAAGTACATATATATCTATACGTGAACAACACTGCTATTTGATGCTAAAACTCATGATAAAACTAGTCGATAGGGCAACGTATTGCCCTGGCAGCTCGACGCTCCTGGCTCCTCTACTGCATGGAGGCTGGAGCCATATGACTCCCAAGAAAAGCATAGCATTTGTAACAAAAATTTCAATGATAATTTTTGCTAGTTGATACCAATTATTTGGTGAATCACACTGCACAAATTGATTTTGGCTAAACATCATATTATGTCAATGCAGTTTGAAGTAAAACAGTTTTTTCGATGACTCAACAAACAATTGCCACGACTAAGTATCTATGATCGAATTTGCTATTATTTAAACAATTAACATTGCTGCACAATGCTTTCAATGTCAACTTGTTAGCTACATCTTGAGATATAACATTTTTTAAGTTTAAAATTTATGTCAAATACAATAACTTATTATTGTAATCTTTAAAATACTTATGTATAGAATTTATTACTCATCGCTCTCAAACACACACTAACGTAGGAGGAT
>KE373147.1:0-12241 GCA_000418225.1 Zizania latifolia | reverse complement strand
AATAATTCTACCAGGCGATAATAGAAAATTAACATCCCATTTTCTAACAAGTTCTAACTAAATTGTTGATTCATACATGATACACTCTCCAAAAACAAATAAATTACTACATATAAAATACTCCACATAAAAGAAAATCTGACAGCTTGAGTGCTTGACAGAGTAAACAAGCGTGCTCCCGTTGTTCATGCACCAGCATTAGAAATTCAGAATCTGCATGCGATTAGTGACGCCGCGTTGCAGAAGGATCCCAGCCGATGCCGTTGGTCACTGCTGTTCCGTGCCGTCGGCGACGCTAGAGATGGAGATAGATGCCATCACCGACGCAGGGCAGCGGCCCAGCGCGACAAACGGGCAGCGGCAACGGCAGCCTGCAGGTGATGGTCTGCTGGGCGCTGCCTGCTGCACGCGGTGAGGCCAAGCCGCCGAGAGGCTGGTGGCCTGCTGGCTGCTGCGCCCTGCAGGTGATGGGGCTGTGTTCTTTCCTGGGCCGGATAAGAGATAAGGAGAAGGAGAATGGGCTGAAAGTGGAAAAAATCCGTATTTTTTAGGCGGAATATCTGTTTCCGGCGAAAATCGTAGTTTCGTTTGTTTCTGCTTCTGAACAAAAAATTCCGTATCCGTTTTCGTTTTAAAAAATTCCGTTTTTGCTTCCGTATAAGCTCTCCGTTTCCATTTTTTATTAGAACGGACGGAAATTTTTCACTGCGTTTTCATCCCTACGTTTTCATCCCTAGCATTATGCATGCCCTTACCAGCAACTTGTCTTGTAGAGGGCTCAGTTGCTCCGGCTGCAAAAAGGTGCACGGCTGACAAAGCCATGGCTTTCAGGGGTGGAATTTGAGCTTTGAGGCTTGCGAGCCAGCTCGGGATCGGCTCGATTCCGCAATGAAACTGGGTGGACAAGGGCCTCGCAACACATTTTCTGGGTCCCTTGCCTGAGCAAGCGCCCTCTCATTTCTACGTGCATGCACCTCCAACATCCTTGCCATCTTCATGCTTAGCAAGCACAAAGCGTCCTGCGTCCTCCTCGGATGCCCTACTCGAAGCCACCTTGCACTATAGGATTAAATGCTAATGGTGGTTAATAGCGATTTCAATCTAAGTTGTCTTTAGCATTTCATGTCATAATAATGTGAACCCTAATTAAACTTTAATCTACAAAATCGTACATCCCAAAGAACTGATTATTCTTTTACAGAAGCATACCAATAAAATAATTTATTTAAAAACAAGTTTATTTATGATAAATTAATATAAAATTTGCTACTGAAACTCAACAATACTGAAACTCCAGAAGCTACAAGTAATCTATTTGCTACTTGCTAGTACAAGTTAGCAACAGGCCAACACTTCTAAAAACTAAGTAATCTATTGTGTGGATGGAGTTAAAAACTTTTAGGACCTATTTGGTAGCAAGCAATCTCAGCCTATTCCACATGGATGAGTCAGGATTTTAAACTAAAATCCTGACCCATTCCACGTGGAATGGGCCGAGATTATATTGCTCACTTCTAAACAGTCTCTTAGACAAACATTGTAGTTAAATAGAACAGAGCCAACAATCGACATAACCGACGTAGAGGATACTAGGACAGAGCTGACACATCGAGAGAGGGAGCTTTGGAGCCTAGAGGAGGGAGCAGCCGGCGGCGAAGTCCGAAGGGAGCAATGGGCGGCGGTTGATGGAGCTACCGGCAATGATAAAGGGAGCGACAGGCGATGACTGATGGAGCGGTGGGCGGCGACAGAGGGAGCGACGGGCGGTGGCGAAGGGAGCAGCGGGCAGTAGCGCATGGAGCAGTGGAGCTTCGGGCCCGTCTAGCGTCTCACGCTCTCACTTATCCATCTCCATCGCTGCTGTTGTCTGACATCCTTATGGAGCGATTAGATGTTTGCATGACGCCTAATCCCACGAGGCGGACACCATATCAGGTTGGGTGGATGCCACATTCTAATATGGTGAGTCGGTCGCCAGCCACCCAGATGCCTAATTGTCGATTAGGCAACGCCTTAATAACTATGCACATAGGGTATGGCAAAAGAGTAAATGATATTTTGTGGCGTAAGAGCAAATATTCTATTTTTTAAGATTCTTCCCACTCCTGACCCACCTAGCCCTTGGCCCTTCTCCCTCCTTTGCACCATCCCGATGTAGGGCGGACGTCCGTGCCTCGATCGTGACAGAGCTTGGTCGATGCATGGGCATGCGCGTGGTAGCCGAGCTCTGCCTCCCTCGGTGATACAAATCGTGCCGCCCATCTGCCACCATAGGAAATAAATTTGTCGAGGATAGGCTCTAAACTTATACTATAGAAATATTTTCGGATTAACATCATGTAGAAGATAGAGCTCATCCTATAGTAAAAACACATTATAGCGGAGGGCACCATAGGTGGAGGCATGGAGGCACAACCAGGGAGGAGGCAGGCAGTGGGAGCGACACGGTTGGGCCCCTATCGACCGCGCTCCTGTCGGCCATGACCCCGTCCCACTGGCCCCGCCCCCTTTGGCCGTGCCGCATCATCCTCTGTCATTGCCTCTTCACCATCGGATGATTTGGTCCTTCATGTGGCGATAATCTAGAAAGGTCCTTACAGTGAAGTATTTGGATATCATCTCTACCTAATTTATTTCCACGGAAATAAATTTGATAAAAATGGGCTGTAAACTCTCTACTATAGAAAAACTCTATACTATATAATCACTTTTGGATTAACATCATGTGAAAGGTGGGGCTCACCTAACAATAAAAACACATTGTTGGAGATGGCATCGTCGACGAAGAGGTGGCACGACTAGGAAGTTGACAACTAGTGGGGGTGGCACGGTTAGGCCCCACTGGCCACGCCTTAGAGGAGGTATAATAAGCTGATTTAAACAGACTAAAAGAGTTACCGCATTAGATTGGTATTGAGATGGAGGAAAGAAGAGAGAAGAGAGAAAAAAAGTGGGCTATTAGCTTATAACCCGCTGATACATAGATTTATAAAAACTTTGTTAGATGATAAGGTGGGTCACACATTAAATATATATTATATAAATAGCTAACTACTATATAGATAGACTGTTAGATTAACTATACATATGACATAACATAAATATAAAATTAATCACTGGCTAAATCATTGGCATTGCTCGCTGGGCACAACCCTACCGCCCGGTTGGCCACCCCTCGCACCGTACTCCACAGCCATCTTTTCACCATCGGATGATTTTGATCCTAACGAGGCGACAATGCAGTGACTATGCATGTGCTTTCTGCACCAACACCAATATCAGTTAGTACTACTCGACCAATTTTTTCAACTCGAATTCTAACTATATTTAAATAAATTCCAAAATATTTTAAAAAAATAAAAATTGCAGAACCAGTTCCATTTGATAGATCTCGATATTTGATGAATTTATGTTAAAGATTCATTTGATTTGGAGTTCGAATGAGTGAGATACGACGGTTTATAGATTCAAATTTGAATTAATCCAGATAATTGTGAAGTTGTACTGTTCCTAATTATTTATTTGTGTCTGAAGTATTCTTATAAAATAAATAGGTCCTAACAGGTGGGGCCGGAGAAAATTGGACTATCCGGGATATTCATTTTTTACTAGATAAAACTGATAGGTGGGGTCCACTTGTTAGTGGCACATTTCTTTAATCGACATGTTAAAAATAAAATCATGGGGCCCACATACCAGTGTCTCATTCTTTTAATTGAGGTTTTAAAATAAAGTTTGAGTCGACTGGGTCCACAAGTCATACTGCCATTAGCGGTTAACAGTTTTTCCAATATGTGGAAATGGGGCCCGCTGATCAGTCTCTCGTCTCTTTTCCTCTCTTTCTCCGTACGTTCTTCTTCCTCGCGCTCGCCGCCAAAGCCGCCGCCGGCTGGCGGGGGTGCGTGCGTGGGGACATGGGCCGACCTAGCGTCAATCGAGGGGGGCCTGCGACGCCGGTGTATTCCTCGAGCCGGTGTTCAACATGGTCGGTTTGGCCGGAGTTGGGCAAAGGTGCGGCGGGCTCTCGGGATCGGGAAGAAGGCGCTGGCCGCTGGGATAGGTGCAGAGAGAATTTCTTTTGAAATTTTGGAAAATATTAACTGAGCTAAATTTATTGTTATTTGCTCATTTATTGAATAATTCTGACGGCGATAATAATAATTGTTTTTTAATGACTTTACTATTTTTGGCCTAAATAAAAATGGTGATATCTCTTTTTGGTTTATTGTATTTCTTGCACTGACATTAAAAAAAATAAAGGAATAAAGAAATTCAATATCCGGTATGATGCATGATTTATTTTAGTGGGATGGATTTACGTAAATGAAATTCTACGGTTCGGATTCCTCCAAACAACTCGATCTGTTAATTTCTCATTGGACGTGCTACATGTGAGCCGTACCTTCTCTTGCCTCTTAATATAGTCTTTTTATGTATAAAAGAATTAAAAAATCAACTAAAATAATTTTATTTATTTTATTTAAAAAAATATTTATTTACGAAAAGATAACATCTATTTGACAGACATACTGAAAGAACAGATAAAAAATGCTAACAATTCTAAAATGACTTGTATTTTAGAAATAATTAAAAATAATAAAATAATAAAGAAATTGGAGGAGTATCCGAGTATATACTCCCAGTACGATATAGGACAACAGTACTGCATGCATATCTATCCCTCAGATGTACAGACGTATATATAACTCCCGCTGCAGGTCGCCGTGATGCCGTCTATGCTTTCCTTCCGTCTCTTCTCTCTTCTCATCACTTAGATAATGAAAAGCTCCGATGAATTAGCAAGGAGATGGATGGATGGATACACATGCATGCCCCTGAAGACGGATATGATAGCAATGGCTCATGTGGTAAGCGTGAGATGTATTAAGTTATTATTAAGATATCGTTTTTTAATTATGATGTGCATATATATGTTAATTATTCTGTGTGATTATCCGGATGATGACCTCGATCTCCCTCTCTATCATGTCGGCAAAGACGACGATGGTTAAGCCATTGTACGTGTGGCTCGAAAATAGCTATCGATGCCAGATCTTTTACTCGACCATTTGGGAGTGATATTTTTCATTGATGCTGACTTTTGGATAAGACCAACTTGTATATATCGTGGTTATGAAATAAACATAATATTGTCCTAGCAAACATGCATGCACATTATATCTCTTCGCAAATTGTTGCAAGAGCACGCATGCATGTTAACTGATGATGTATTGTAAATATGTATATATTATCATCATCATTATTATTATTTGATTATTGTGGATTATGACTTAAAGAGATAAACTTTAAAGAGATAAAAGAGATAAAGTCATATTCAAATAAGTTTTTTAGTCATACTCCAATACAATAACGAAATATACCTATAAATATGCATGGGTCACCCTAGTACATATAATCTCGTGACAGTTATTAGTTGATTTGTCTTCTATGATTTTTTTCGCGAAGATTTTTCACGTAAATTTTTATCCATTGTTGATTTTATTTGTATTCTTTAATCCATAAAATTTTTTATCCATTGTTGATTTTATTTGTATTCTTTAATCCCTAACAGATTACAATATAATTCCCATGTTTTCTCATCTCATCATTTACAGACCATGCATCCATATACGTATGAATAATATCATCGTGTTGTTTATCTGTAAGTTTTCTCGATGCTCCATATTTGTTAATAGGATTCCTTCAGGTGAAAGAAACCAAACGCCAGATCTGGAAGACGACGACGATATGATCGATGTGAGGGCATAATCCAAATATGATCGATCGATGTCAGGATCGATATGATCGAGCCCTGTCCCGTAGGTGACACACGTCGAAGCAGCTGCATGCAGCAGGGCGTTTGCATGGCACGCCACAGCACCGAGCCGGCGTTGGCATGACACGCGCACATGCGACGGCGTACGAGCGAGCCAACGAGGCGATCGAGCTAGAAGCCGCGCGCCATGCGTGATCTGTAAGAAGCTCATCATGTTGCGCACGGCTGTGCAGTCCACCGGCGTCCACCTGTCGGCTGTCGCCGCGCGCAGCTGCCTGGCAACGACGCGTGCGCGCGCATGCATGAGTCGGCGCGTCGTCGGCGGCGCACAGACGTACGCAAATGTCCCTGCAAGCAAACTAAGCCTACGCCTCTCCATTATATGCCTGGTTAGAGACATATTAATTCCACCATTATCTCACACAAGTTCTCAATTAATCCACCAATCTTATTTTGAGCGGAAATACCTAGCTAAAAAAAGTTTAATTAAGATCGACATATACATATACATATATATTACAAACATAATAGCTTAGAGTGTGCACGTTTTCTCTGATCCTTTCTATGGGATGATCTAGGTATCAAAAACTCAATTACTGAGCCTCTCTCTCAAAATAATAATAACTTGTGGAATGGAAAATTTGAAAATTTGAAGGTTCATGAATTTGAAAATTTGTGGAATGGAAAATGTAAATGGGAATTGAAATAGCTAGCTAGAGTAACAAGAAGAAGAAGAAGATATACTAAGGCTCGAGGAGGGTACTGCTTGGTGATGAACATAAAGGTCGAACAATTTTTTTGTTATTGAAATATTTCATCTCAAGGCAAAATATTTGCCAGCAGATACAGTTGAGAGTAACTTTGGTAGCTATCCAGCTAGATGAACCTAAACTCCTCAATTAATTTGGTTAACATTACATGCTTCTCGTTTATGAAAATGATATTTTGCAATTTAATTTAATTTAGCGAGTGCGAATCACAATTTAATTTATTTAGTGACTAACACAGCATATTAATTATATAGTTTGTCGTTGTGAAATTAATTAATAAAATTACATTCGTCATCTAATTCTATTTCATTGCGCACAATTTTATAATTAATTTTTTACATTAATGTATTGATGTAAGAATGCTAGCTATAGCTAAAATTGCTTGCAGTAGAGTACGATTTAATCATACATTAATCATTGTATCAAACTAAGGAAATAGTTTAGCTCTAGACTTCTAGCTCTCTGAAACCACGAGCACCTCTGCAGAATATAAGCAACGCATTAAGCAAGCAAACATGGTACTCTAGAGTTGAAAGCAAGCAATGACATATGTCGAATGAAAATATGTAGCTAGCATTGGAAGAAATTAAATATGCAACAAGGTTAATTCCTTGATTAATTGGTAACTCTAAGCTAGAAAAAATATGTAAAAAAGTTAGCCCGATCGATCTCTAGCTACAATTCAAGCCGCATGATCATATCATTTTGAGACGACCGAACCAACATATTATTACATGCATGGCATGTTCTTCTATTCTATTTTTCAGGAAAGAATAGTGCAGTACTCGATCACAGACCGGCCCAGCAGATTGATGTCAACATGTCTAGGCCTGGCCTGCATGCAGCTGGCCGGGTTTCTTAGCTAGCTAGGATATTTCTTCCATATGTGTACGTAGTTTCAAGAGCAACTGGCAATTATAATTTTATAATTCTGATCAGAAAGTCTTAGTGAGCAACGATATTTGTATGATATATATATATATATGCGTACAGCTAAAGAAATATATGAAGCTAGGGATGGTTAATCTTTATTCAGAAGTATATAGTCAGAAACGATGGATTTATTTATGAGCGGGAAACATATTCCCAACGTGGTTAAATTATGAACACATAATTTCTGTACGTACATGATGTAAACTAAATTAAAAGATTAATTAGAACGAAGGCAGAGGTCAATCTATATCGAAACCGAGTATATCCATGCATAACCCGAAACAAAAAGAAACCGACTCTAGCTGCACCGCCTGGAAAGATAATGAGCAGCAATAAATGTCCTAGCTAGCTCTACATCCACAACCAATTAAGCTCGAAGGAAGTTCGTCGATCTCATCGATTGTACTCCATCTCCAAGTCTCCAAGTTGCAGCAAATTCCTGAGGATGACAGAATTACACAAGGCAAGCTAATTAATCTTGACATGCAGCAAATACATATATGGTCAGCAGCAAATTCCTGCATATATAAAATTGAAGACGGTAGTGATGGTGCACTCATGAGCTAGCAAGAATATAATTCCCACGAGCAGAAATAGACCAAAATCAATCAATCATGCAGGCATGCATATATCATCCATGGATCGTTGCTGAAAGAGAGGGTGCATCGAACGCACACAGCGTGGCACGACCAGTACGTCTCTCCAGCTAGCTATATACACAGAGAGAGCATAAACAGAACGTGCCACGGCATGTGCGTTCGATATCACCCCTCTCTGATGAACCACCGCCGAACCGCCGTGATATGCCGGCCGGTCGATCGGCCGGACATGATCTTATCAAACTGTGGAGCATGCATGCATGCATGCTCGAGGTATAAGCCTTCGCTTAGGTTTAGCTATGTACGTACGTACGTAGAGAGCAGAGAACGCAAGGACGACGTACGAGAACACATGTACAATAATTCGGCAAGGCAGCTCGATCTGTATAAATAGCGAAACCCTAGACGACAAATTTACCTTGCTGCCCCTTAGTTTTCTGGATGTGAACGCCTGCCTGAATAACGTTGGCGCCTAACGGATCGAAGAGAAAAAAGGACGACGAGATCGGTTGAGACTGAGTCACTGAGATGAGTAGTAGTGGGCGACTTGGCGTGGTGGGCCTTGTGCGTCTCCCCGTACGCCCATTAGGCCCGAGCGCTGCTGCTTCTCCGGCCACCGGCCCTTCCTTGACCGAGTAAAGAGGGCAACGTGGACGAATCAGCGCCGTACGCCGATCACGTGTGCCGGGCACGATCGTTGCAGCGGGATACAATCTGTAGATTCAATAAAAACTTATCTTCCAGCCGTGCCCACGAAACCCACTTGTTTCAAATCAAATCCATATCTAAATAGATTGGATACGACAAACACATGGATTCAACACAATAATATAAGTAGCAGGAGCATCGGCATCGTCGCACAAGCAAAAACATAAGCATAGCAAAAGTAGAGGTGGTTGATGGTTAGTGGTTAATTAAAGAGAGTGTGCAAGTCACTAGTGTCTATGATGTAGTCGACACATATGAGAGAAGCGGATCACACAACTATGCTGCCCACCAAGTGGATGATCAAGAAAAAAGTATCTTGGATGATATAACTGATTAACTGATAATACCGCTACAAGTAGGTGATGATAATGACGACGAAGAGTTTGATCTTAAAGAAATATTGCGCAACATGGAAACTGAAGTAATAATATGGACGAAAAGAGGTTTAGACAATTTTGAGGAGTTGCAAAACTACAAGTAGTAGGAATTCATAGTTTTGCGTGTAGTACTTGAACTTTTTACCGCAAGAAGTTTGAACTATTGGAGAGGTGTCTGATGTGTAATGTCAGTTGGTACAAAAGTGATACGTATTTGCGACGATGAGACAGTCGGCCTCCTTGTTAAGTTATGTGTATGCGTTGGTTTAGGCTGAGTAGTTCAGATAGATAAGGCAGTTCAGTTTTGTAACAACCAGATAAATCTCATCTCCTTCAATCTGTTTTGTACGCCACGATGGGGCCTTTTCTCATCAGTATATAAACATGCAGAGCAGCCTAGGTCACGACATGCTTTTCACCAAAACTTACATGGTATCAGAGCCTTCACCCTCCACTTTTCAATCTAATCTTCAACACAAGCATTGCGTCTTCTTCCTCCTCAGCAGTACCTGTTCTTCACGGCCAAGCTGTTTCTGAGAAGCTGACCAAAAGCAACCATGCTCTCTGGAAAGCACAGGTGTTGGCAACACTCTGTGGTGCTCAGATGGCAGGATTCCTTGATGGAACTAGCAAAGCACCGCAGAAGATAATTCTTCTTGAGAACAATGATGGCAACAGCGGCACAGAAGAGGTGATGAATCCAGCGCATGCAGTCTGGCAAGCCTAGGAGCAGCAAGTTCTCAGCTACTTGCTGGCGTCTCTTTCGCGTGATATCTTTGTTCAAGTTGCTACACTTCTGTCCACGATGGAAGTTTGGAAGGCAATTGAAGGACTCTTTGCCTCACAGTCCCATGCTCGCGTAATCAATACACGGATGGCGCTTGCAACAACCATGAAGGGCAAGATGAGTATTTATGAGTACTTCAGTAAAATGAAATCACTTGCAGATGAGATGGCTTCTGCAGGAAAACCTCTTGATGATGAAGAACTAGTCAGCTACATCCTTGCTGGGCTAGACCTTGACTACAACCTGGTGGTGTCATCAGTCGCGGCTCGAGTTGAGCCGATCATGCTGAATGAGCTATATTCACAGCTTATTGGCTTTGAGCAGCGCATGGAGATGTTACAAGGAGCTACACAACTCTCTGTCAATACTGTGTCACGTGGAGGGCGTGGCAGTAGTGATGGTAGAGGGCGTGGCAACCGTGGCCATGGTGGTTTTGGCTGTGGTGGGCGGGGAGATGGCAAGCCCAAGCCAACGTGCCAACTCTGCGGCAAGATTGGTCATGTTGTGGCCAAGTGCTGGAAACGCTTTAATCCATCCTTCACAGGAGAAGAGAAGGTCGCCAATACTGCTGCAACAATGAACTCCTACGGTATTGATACCAATTGGTACGTCGATACCGGGGCAACTGATCACATCACTGGAGAATTAGAGAAGCTCATTGTACGTGACAAGTACACCGGCAACGATCAAGTTCATACTGCTAGTGGTTCAAGTATGGACATTAATTATGTTGGTCATACTACTGTTCATGCCCCTAATCGTGATCTTTATCTAAACAATATCTTACATGTTCCTAAAGCCTGCAAAAATCTTGTTTCTGTACATCGGTTTACCAGAGACAATTTTGCTTTCATAGAGATTCACCCTCACTTTTTTTAGTAAAGGATCAGGTCACGAGGAGACCCCTCCTTCGCGGTAAGTGTAGAGAGGGCCTTTATCCTCTCCCAACCGAGCAGCCTTTCTCATCTAGAAATAAGCAGGCCTATGGTGTCATTAAACCCTCTTCGTCAAGATGGCACTATTGTTTAGGACATCCTTCTCGTTTTATTGTTGATCATATCATTAGTCACAATAATCTTCCTGTAACTAGGGAGTTTAGTCATGAGTCAATATGTGATGCTTGTCAGAAAGGCAAAAGCCATCAATTATCATTTCCAAAATCTATTAGCGTGTTTTCAGAACCCTTAGAACTTGTTTTCTCAGATGTGTGGGGTCCTGCACCCTGTTCGGTTGACAATAAAACCTATTATGTGAGTTTCATTGATGATTTTAGCAAATTCACTTGGGTTTATCTTCTCAAGCACAAGTCTGAAGTGTTTAAAAATTTTCATGATTTCCAAAATCTTGTGGAGCGTTTGCTAAATCGCAAAATTAAAGCTGTGCAAACCGATTAGGGTGGTGAGTATCAATGGCTTAATTCTTTTTTCCAACGTATCGGCATTACCCACCTTGTGTCATGTCCACATTCCCATTAACAAAATGGCTCAGCTGAACGAAAACATCGTCACATTGTAGAGGTTGATCTATCTCTTTTAGCTCATGCATCTATGCCTCTCAAGTTTTGGGAAGAGGCATTCACCACTGCCACCTATCTCATTAATCGAACTCCTAGTAAAGTTATCAACCTTGAGACACCTCTTGAGCGTCTTCTTCACCTACCACCCGACTACTCCTCTTTACGTACTTTTGGTTGTGCCTGTTGGTCGAATCTGCATCCTTTTAATACTCGAAAACTTGCTTTTCGCTCTAAGCAATGTGTGTTCCTTGGGTATAGCACGTTGCACAAAGGATTCAAATGCTTGGATATCTCCACTGGACGAGTTGTAGGACCGAAAAGGCGACCAGAGGGAGGGTGAATGGGCGCAAATTAAAAACGCAGTGGAAAATACAAATACCCCAAAAACTTCTTACAACGAGAATATCAGCTTTGCAAGTGACTTAAGAAAGCTCAGCACAAGATTGTGCAATAAAGATCACACCAGGCAAGCTGATATCTCAAAACTTCCTCAAAAGCACTCTTCAAGAATAGCAACAGGTATTCTAATCAGAACCTCTAACAAAGATCTCTACTAACACGAAACAAACACAAGAATACGAAGAACAGCATTTATTGTGCAACCTGAAAAAGTAACGTGTCAGTGAGCAATAAGTAAACCCTAGATCACAGTAATAACCTCAGAATAACATTTGAGTACAATATATAGGGTTCAGAGGATTTTACTGCAAGCTTGGTGTAGAGGATGCTGAGGTCAAATCGCTGTAGTCGTTGATGAGCAAACGTGCTTCAAACT
>KE373146.1:1056248-1067956 GCA_000418225.1 Zizania latifolia | reverse complement strand
AGGCAGCCAGGGTATTTAAAGGGGCTGCACTAATGGCAATTAATGTGCCATCTACTTATCTCCACTAACTGCATGCAGTAATGAGTTTTGCCAAATTGTTAGTAACGGGTAGCACGTAATACCCGTCACTGTTGCTAAGTCAGTAGTGATGGGCAATTAGTACCGCCCGTCACTAATGACTAGTAGTGATGGGCAGTACTTGTTGCCCGTCACTAATGACTTATCAATAGTGATGGGCATTGCGTGCCACCCGTCACTAATAATTTGGCAAAACACTTGTCCAGATTTCAACTTATTATCACATATATGACTTGCAACAAAATTTCATTGCACATATATTACATACCTAAATCGGTATGCTTATACAAATCACCCATATCTCATTATTTTAACTTCCATTCTACATATATTACACAACTCAGTATAAGACAAACGTGTACAAAAGTATAATGAATAGTGATCATCACAACACAATACTTGTATATATACAATTTAACCTTTACACCCTCTGTTTTCTTACTTTCTTAACATACAATCCTTTAGAATGGTCAGAGCATAGGAACGGAGTCTTCTTGTCTGGTTTAACCTGTGGCATAATTAAGGTGGCGAAAGGAGGTATCTCATCAAACTGATTGTACTCGTCCTCATCAACAATATTTTTAACACCCACAATCTATCTTTTTCCAACTAGGACAACATGAAGCTTCTTATTTGTCGTATAAGGCACATAAAATACCTGAGCAACTTGTTTAGCGAGCATGAAAAGTTCTTCTTTATAGCCGACCTGAGTTAGATTGAAACTAGTGAATCCGTACTTGTCGACCGTAATGCCTTTTGTTCCATTGACCGAGCGGCATTGAAACAGGGGTACCTTGAACCCTAGGTAGTCAAGTTCCCAAATCTCCTCTATCTGACCGTAATATATGCTCTTTACATTATTGTTGTCATAGGCATCTATACGAACACCATTGTTCTGGTTTGTGCTCTTGCTGTCTTGATTAACTGTGTAGAATGTATAACCATTTATATGATAACCTTGATATGTTGTAACAGTGTATATAGGGCATGCTGCTAGCTGCCTGATCGATTCGCTCACTAGAGTTTTCGATCGTGCGATCCGATCTCAAAACCAGCTGTTGAACCTTTTCATGTGTTGTTTTCTGATCCAAGCTTCAGTACGAGACGAGTTCTCTGCAGAAAGTATGTGATTGTGCTCAACGATATATGGTGACACCTCACTCGATTATTGCAACATGAGAAAATGAGCTTGGTCATATGCCTTTGAGGAGGAGTGAGTGTTTGCTTGCTTAGGATTCCTTGACCTGCTAGTCTACCCTCATGGCGAGAGTGAGGCACACCAATTGGGTTATCCGGGTCTATGTACTTGACACACCACTCTACTAGCTCCTCGCTAGAGTAACCCTGTGCGATGTAACCCTCGGGTGAAGAACGATTCCTAACACACTTCTTTAGAACACCCATGTATCTCTCGTACGGGTACATCTGATGCAAAAAAACATGTCTAAGAAAGAAAATTTCTTTGACGAGATGTGAGGTGAGATTTATCATAATATCAAAGAATGATAAAGGATAGTACATCTCTAGAAGAGAGAGAGTCAAGAATTGTTTTTTCTCTAGTTCTTCTAGCGCTGTTGGGTCAAGTAGTTTTTGTCCAATTGCATTGAAGAAAAAACACAGACTCATTATAGCCTCTCTTACCGCCACCGGTAACATATTTCTTATTCTGACAGCAATCATCTGAGTTAGCATCACATGACAACCGTGAGTCTTCATTCCACCAACCATCTTAAGCTCTTTCAGGTTGACAAGTTTGCTGATATTCGACGAGTAACCTGATGGAACTTTAATACTATGCAAAAATTCACAAAACTCCTTCCTCTCCTTCCTAGAAATGGTGATGCAAGATGGAGGCAAGAACTTTTCTCTATCTGTCTGCTGTGAATGTAGCTCCGATCATAAACCCATTTCCTCTAGATCCGTTCTAGCATTCTCATGATCTTTTGATTTGCCTGGCATATTTAGCATTGTTCCGAGGAACTGCAAGTTGTACTTAAAAGAACTCAAGAAGAAGAAGGGACATAAGACTTCCACTTTAGCTATAAATGTTATTGAAATTAATCTTGCTACTCGTCCAAGTGATTCATGGGTATTTGATACCGGATCAATGATTCATACTTGCAAATCGTTGCAGGGATTAAATAGGACAAGGAAGTATGCAAGAGGTGAATTAGATGTGCGAGTCGGCAATGGTGCAAGAGTTGCTGCATTGGCCGTCGGTGTTTATTCCTTATCGCTACCCTCAGGATTAGTTTTAGAATTGAATAATTGTTATTACATTCCTGCCTTGGGCAGAAACATTATCTCTTCTTCATGTTTGGAGGAAGATGGTTATGAATTCATAACAAAGAACAAGTGTTGTTCGATATTTTTGAATGGTATGCTCTCTGGTACTTGTCCATTGTTGAATCTATTATATATTCTAAATCTTGAGGATACAAATGTTTATAACATTAATACGAAGAAGCCACGGCTTAATGATTTGAATCCTGCTTTTATTTGGTATTTTCGTTTAGGTCATATAAATGAGAAGTGCATGCAGAAGCTCCATAAAGATGGTCTTCTAGACTCATTTGATTTCGAATCATTTAACACATGCGAGTCTTGTTTACTTAGCAAAATGACCAAGACGCCTTTCACCTGTCAAAGTTATAGTGCAAATGAATTGATGGACCTTGTACATACAGATGTATGTGGACTAATGAGTTCTACGGCCAGAGGTGGTTTTAGTACTTCATTACTTTTACCGATGACTTTAGTAGATTTGGTTACATCTACTTAATGAGACATAAGTCTGAATCATTTGAAAAGTTTAAGGAGTTCTAGAATGAGGTACAAAGTCATATAGACAAGACAATTAAATTTCTACGATCGGATCATGAAGGTGAATATTTGAGCCATGAGTTTAATTATCATATAAAGCAATGTGGAATTGTTCCACAGCTGACTGCACCAAGCATGCCTCAATGGAATGGGGTGTCCGAGGGGAGGAACCAAACTTTGTTAGTCATGGCCCGGTCAATGATGAGTCAATCTGATCTTCCATTGTCCTTCTAGGGATACGCTCTAGAAACTGCTGCTTTCACATTGAACTGGGTTCCATCTAAATCTGTAGAGAGGACGACATATGAGATATAGACTGCGAAGCGTCCTGGGTTGTTTTTTCTAAAGATATAGGGTTGTGAGGCCTATGTAAAATGTTTGACATCCGATAAGCTCACTCCCAAATCTGATAAATGCTTCTTTGTGGGGTATCCTAGGGAAACCAAATGATATTACTTCTATAACCGAGAAGAAGGCAAAGTGTTTGTCTCCTAGAATAGTATTTTTCTTGAGAAAGAGTTTCTCTCGAAAGGAGTTAGTGGGAGCATGGTGCGACTCGAAGAGATTCGAGAACCACTTGAAATTGTTTCAGCTCCTATTGAACTACAACTCGATATGCAAGATATTGCAGAACCTGTTGTCGAGACACCAGCACCACATCGGTCGGAAAGGGTTAGTCGTGCACCCGAGCGGTTTATGTTATTAATCACGGGGCAGCACGATATATTATTGTTGGACAATAATGAACCTAAGACCTACTCGGAAGCGATAATGGGACCAGACTCTGAGAAATGGCTTGGAGCCATAAGATCTGAGTTAGAATCCATAAGAGAAAATCAAGTTTGGAACTTGGTCGATCTAACTGATGGTGTCAAAACTATCGAGTGTAAATGGATTTTTAAGAAAAAGATAGACGTTGATGGAAATGTTCATATCTATAAGGCACGATTGGTGGCAAAAGGTTTCAGGCAAATTCAAGGGTTGCTTACCTATGTCACTAATTTTCTAGCAGTGATGCCAAATCTCACTAGAAGTTAGTGGAATATGGATCTTGTCCCACTACATGTCATAAGAGGGAAAACGATTGTATATTATGTAGTGGAGCATCTTTTATTTAATATAAGATGAAGATAGCATAGTGCTAAAACTTGCATTTTATTGTAGATCATGGCACCCACTGCTAGCAACACTTTCAGTTTTAATTCACGATCAATTCTTGAAAAGGAAAAGCTTTCTGGAACAAACTTTATTGATTGGCATAGAAACTTGAGAATTGTTCGCAAACAAGAGAAAAAAGAATATGTTCTAGAGGAACCCCATCCAGATGAACCAGCTGATAATGCATCTGTCATGGATCGGAGGGCTTATGAGAAGCACGCCAAAGATTCAATTGATATTAGCTGTCTCATGCTTGCCTGTGTGTCCTCTAAGCTTCAGAAGCAATATGAGAACAGGGATGCCTACGATATGATTGTGGGACTCAAAGACATGTTTGAGAACCAAGCTCAAGCCGAGAGGTACAACACCTCAAAGTCCTTATTTGCCTGCAGGTTGGCAGAAGGCAGTCCAGTCAGTCTTCATGTGATCAAGATAATTGGTTACATTGAGAGCCTGGAAAAACATGGTTTTCCCCTTGGCCAAGAGTTGGCTAAGGATGTGATTCTCCAATCGCTCCCTGCAAGCTTCGAGCCGTTCATCTTGAACTTTCATATGAACAGCACGGTGAAAAGCATGGCTGAATTGCATGGGATGCTAAAGACTGCTGAGGAAAGTATTAAGAAAAGCTCTAGTCATGTGATGATGGTTCAGAAGGATAGCAAGAAGGGAAAACTCAATGGCGAGGCTAAAGCTTTAGATGAGATCTAGAGCTCTAAGCCTAAACCTGTTAGAAAGTCCAAGGTTGGACCAGCTACTTCTAACACTTACCACCACTTCCATAAGATTGATCATTGGCGGAGGAACTGCAAGTTGTACTTGGAAGAACTTAAGAAGAAGAAGGGAAGTAAGACTTCCACTTCAGGTATAAATATTATTGAAATTAATCTTGCTACTCGTCCAAGTGATTCATGGGTATTTGATACTGGATCAATGATTCATACTTGCAAATCATTGAAGGAACTTAATAGGATAAGGAAGTGTGCAAGAGGCAAATTGGATGTGTGCGTCGGCAATGATGCAAGAGTTGCTGCGTTGGCCGTCGGCGTTTATTCTTTGTCGCTACCCTTAGGATTAGTTTTAGAATTGAATAATTGTTATTACATTCCAGCCTTGGGCAGAAACATTATCGCTTTTTCATGTTTGGAGGAAGATGGTTATGAATTCATAATAAAGAACAAGTGTTGTTCGATATTTTTGAATGGTATGCTCTATGGTACTTGTCCATTGATGAATAGATTATATATTTTGAACCTTGAGGATACACATGTTTATAACAATAATACGAAGACGCCTCGGCTTAATGATTTGAATCCCTCTTTCTTTTGGTATTGTCGTTTAGGTCATATAAATGAGAAGCGCGTGCAGAAGCTCTATAAAGATGGTCTTTGGGAGTCATTTGATTTTGAATCATTTGACACATCTGAGTCTTGTTTACTTGCCAAAATGACTAAGGCGCCTTTCAATGGTCAAATTGAGAGGGCGAATGAATTGTTGGCCCTTGTACATATAGATGTATGTGGACCAATAAATTCTACGGCCAGAGGTGGTTTTCAATACTTCATTACTTTTATCGACGACTTTAGTAGATTTAGTTACATCTACTTAATGAGACATAAGTCTAAATCCTTTGAAAAGTTCAAGGAGTTTTAGAATAAGGTACAAAGTCATATAGGCAAGACAATTAAATTTCTACGATCGGATCATAGAGGTGAATATTTGAGCCATGAGTTTAATGATTATCTAAAGCAATGTGGAATTATTCCATAGCTGACTCCACCGGGCACGCCTCAATGGAAAGGGGTGTCTGAGCAGAGGAACCAAACTTTGTTAGGCATGGTCCGGTCAATGATGCGTCAATCTGATCTTCCATTGTCCTTCTGGGGATACGCTCTAGAAACTGCTATTTCACATTAAACAGGGTTCTATCTAAATCTGTAGAGAGGACGCCGTATGAGATATGGACTAGGAAGCGTCCTGGGTTGTCTTTTCTAAAGATATGGGGTTGTGAGGCCTATATAAAACGTTTGACGTCTGATAAGCTCACTCCCAAATCTGATAAATGCTTCTTTGTGAGGTATCCTAGGGAGACCAAAGGATATTATTTCTATAACCGGAAAGAAGGCAAAGTGTTTGTCGGTCGGAATGGTGTCTTTCTTGAGAAAGAATTTCTCTCGAAAGGAGTTAGTGGGAGCATGGTATGACTTGAAGAAGTTCGGGATCCACTCGAAAGTGTTTCAGCTCCTATTGAACCATAACTTGATATGCAAAATGTTGCAGAACCTGTTGTCGAGATATTAGCCCCACGTCGGTCGAAAAGGGTTAATTGTGCGCCCGAGCGATTTGTGTTTCTAACCATGGGGCAGCACGACATATTATTGTTGGACAACGATGAACCTAAGACCTACTTGGAAGCAGTGATGGGACAAGACTCTGAGAAATGTCTTGGAGCCATAAGATCCGAGTTAGAATCCAATCCATGCGAGATAATCAAGTTTGGAACTTGGTCGATCCACCTGATGGTGTCAAAACTATCGAGTGCAAATGGATTTTTAAGAAAAAGGTAGACGTTGATGGAAATGTTCACATCTATAAGGCACGATTGTGGTGAAAGGTTTCAGGCAAATTCAAGGTGTTGATTATGATGAAACATTTTCGCCCGTCGCAATGCTAAAGTCTATCCATATCATCCTAACAATTGGCGCATATTATGACTATGAGATATAGTAAATGGATGTCAAAATGGCTTTCCTCAATGGAAACCTAAGCGAGGATATGTACATGACATAGCCTGAAGGTTTTGTCGATCCAAAAAATGATGGAAAAATTTGCAAGCTTCAAAAGTCCATTTATGGGCTGAAGCAAGCTTCTTGGAGTTGAAATCTTCGTTTTGATGAAGTGATCAAAGGGTTTGGCTTCATCGAGAATGAATAAGAGCCTTGTGTTTACAAAAAGGCCAGTGGGAGAGCACTTGTATTTCTGGTCTTATATATAGATGCCATATTGTTGATCGAAAATGATATTACAATGCTCGATGCTGTTAAATCTTCGTTACAAAAAAGTTTCTCAATGAAAGATCTTGGAGAGGCAGTATACATATTGGGCATAAAGATATATAGAGATAGATCGAGAAGGCTAATTGGATTAAGACAGAGCACGTACATTGACAAGGTATTGAAACGGTTCAATATGCAGGATTCCAAGAAAGGTTTCTTGCCAATATCACATGGTATTACTTTCAGCAAGAGTCAGTGTCCTTCAACACATGATGATCTAGAGAAGATAAGTGTGATCCCGTATGCTTCCGCAATCGGATCCATCATGTATGCCATGCTTTGTACACGCCTAGATGTCTCCTATGCTCTAAATGTTACGAGTAGATACCAATCAAACCCGGGTGAATGTCACTGGGCGATAATGAAGAGTATCCTCAAGTACTTAAGAAGAACTAAGGATATGTTCCTAGTCTACGGAGGTGCGGAGGAGCTCGTTGTAAATGGTTACACCGACGCTAGTTTCCAAACCAACAAGGACGATTCGAGATCGCAATCTGGATTTGTGTTTTGCCTTAATGGAGGCACAGTGAGTTAGAAAAGTTCCATGTAAAAAACGGTTGCAGATTCAACAATGGATGCCGAGTACATAGCAGCTTCTGAAGCTGCGAAAGAGACTGTTTGGATTAGAAAATTTGTTTCTGAGCTGTATGTTGTCTCTAGTGCGTCCAGTCTAGTGGACCTCTATTGTGATAATAGTGGTGCCATTGCGCAAGCCAAGCAAGGTCGCACCAGAAGTCCAAGCACATACTGTGGCGCTATCATCCCATTCGTGAAATTATAGATAGAGGTGATGTAAAGATATGCAAAGGGCACACGGATTGAAACATTACCGATCTGTTGACGAAACCTCTCTCACAGCCCAAGCATGAGGCGCACTTGACCTCTATGCTTATTAGATACTTGTGTGATAGAGTCTAGTGTATGTGAGAGAAGTAGTCTTGTCTATGCTAATGTATTTTGGATAATTGGTTATCTTGTTCCTTGAATAATTATCTTTTACATTAATCAACAAGTATGTGACTTATTTGTGGAACTCTTTGTATTATCATGATGGTATTTTAAATGATCCCTAATCTCATATCATCATGTGGGATAGTGATGATTTATAGATTAGCACATTTGTCTGATTGATGATCTTGTTTCACGGATCATGGATATGGAGATATCAAATCAGTGATGTGAACATATGTTAGAGAACATGATGTTGGATAGACCCACCTTGAGATATTACTGGGATTGTTATTCTTGATGTGCCATCAGTTGTCATCTCAAATGGTGTACCTACAGAGTGCTTTGACCTGAGATCGTCATTGATTCCTGAATGTGTAGTAACACACTTAGGGGCTTCCAAACGCTATTCCGTAACATGGTAATTATAAAGGTTGCTTTCGGATATGTTATGAAACATGTCGTGGGATATGAGTGATCAAGATGTAATTTACCCCTCCTAAATTACGGGAGAGATGTCTCTGGCCCTCGAGATAGTTGGACTGGGAAAGTGCATGGCCATGCCACCATGATTAAAGAGTTAATCATGATTAATCCACTACTTGATCGAGTGAAGTGTCAAGTTATCACAAGGGTGGCACGAATCTCGCCTTGAGCTTGACTGATGTCATGTGGTAAAGAGATAAGCTATATAAGCACGCAGCCTCAACAAGGATACTTCATAAATGCATATTGCCAAGCGAAGGCCTACAGAGCCTTAATGAAGTTCATGCTGGAGCATGCGGCAATCACGCCGGGGCTAGAACACTGGTTGGAAAGGCATTCCAATCAGGCTTCTATTGGCCAACAGCCAACAATGATGCCAAAGAACTAGCCAGAAAGTGCACCGGTTGCCAATATTTCGCCATGCAGAACCACCTGCTGGCTCAAGCTCCTCTTCAAACGATTCCACCAACTTAGCCCTTCGCTTGGTGGGGGCTCAACATGGTTGGCCACTTCTAGAAGGCTCCCCAAGGGATTGACGAGCTATTGGTAGTCATTGACAAGTTTACCAAGTGGATAGAAGTAATATCGCTGAAGAACTGCACAGCCAAAAAAGTAGCATAGTTCATCGAAGGGATCACCTACCGATTCGGCATCCTGAACCAAATAATAACTGACCTCAGGACCCAGTTCACCACAGATGATTTTTGGAACTTCTACAAAGAAAGACTGATCGAGGTCAGGTATGCATCAGTCACACATCCCAGAGCCAACGGGCAATGTGAACGTGCAAATGGGATGATCCTTCAAGGACTAAAAGCTCCAATCTTCGACCCTCTACAAAAGTACGTAGGGAGGTTGCTCTAGGAACTTCCCACAGTACTCTGAGGGCTCCACAAGCAACCAAATAGAGGTACGGGGCAAACACCTTTTTCCTCATCTATGGTTCTGAGGCGATCCTCCCGAGTCTCATGTTACACAAATCCCCCTGAGTCCAGTACTATAATGAGGGAACGACAGAACAAACCAGGGCTGAAGATATTGACTCCATCGAGGAAGCCTGGATAGTAGCCATGGTACAAGTAGATCGATATCAGCAGACCCTTCAGCGATATCATGACCACAATGTGCAAAACAGAAGATTCAAGGTCGGTGACATGGTACTTCGTCAGGTACAATCAACCATCAGGATGCATAAACTCTCGGCCCCTAGGAAGGACCGTTCATCATCACCGAAGTAACAAGACCAGGGACATATAGGCCAATGCGAGAAGATGGGCAAGCAGTACCAAACTCCTATAACATCGAGCACCTTCATCGGTTTTATGCTTAATAATCATTTATAAAATAACTTTTTGTTGATGAAGCATGTCCAGGGACTCGTTGACTCCATGGCGCTGCTTCTACATTGACCTCGCTAACTACTTCCCCTCCGACATGCAACTATGCTAGAAGAGGTTAGCCTTAGGGCTATACACCCATAGTCGAGCATTGTCGTCGCCAACCTTGTTGACTACTTCCTCCCAGACATACAACTAGACCAGGAAGGGGTCAGCCTTAATGCTGTACACCCACAGTCGAGCACTTTTTCTCGCCGACCTATGCCAGTTGCATCTCCCTCTGTGTTGGGCGTCAGATGGCCGCCGTGCATGCAACTGGACCTAGGAGAGGGTCGACTCTTTAGTCATACACCTACAACCATGCATCTTCAAAAAACTCATCGATCCATGCAGACTACATCCCCCTCTGAGTTGGGTGCCACATGGTCGCCATGCATGCATCTAGACCTAGAAGAGGGTCGGCTACTTAGCCGTACACCCGCAGTCTCATATCTTCATCAACTTTACCGAGATACACCGTGTGGGTGGTAAAAAGCACATGACATGAGGTACAAGATGTCTAAGGCAAATTTAAAAGCACATTTATTTCTTAAGGACTAATCTTTTACAAGAGTTGGACTACTTCAAAGAAGGGGACGCAACCTCCTTCGATTAACAAAGAAGAAAAAGGCGTACAGACAGCTAGAGACAACATTCTACAAAGCAAACGCGATGGCTATAAGCACCAAGGTTCTGACAGCAACCCTGTGCAGCGCAGCATCAACCTATCATGATTGCCATGAGCACCAGGGATCCTAGGGACTGCTACTATGGCAGCAGCGACTCCACGTGATCCTCATCTCGAGTGGAGGAGATAGTCACCGACCTTGAGAGACCAGCACAAAGGGAGAGCAGAAGCGCCTCGACCTTGATGGTGGGGTCAGAAATCGCCGCCAGTGTGCCTACGTCGGCGGATGTCTCCAGCTCCTCCCGTAGGATAAGGCCTCTACCTTGGCATCTAGACATCAAGACAGGTAGCATGAGACCATTGGATGATTGCGCGTTAGCGAAAAGATCCACGCTAGGAAAGGTCTCGAGAAGGATACGACATCCTCCTACAATGCCAAGCCAAGAGTCACACACAATACAAATGAAGGCAAAACAAATTCGCACAAGGATAAATATACTGAATGAACCTGAAATCTTGAGTTCAGAATAGCCAGTTTCATGGCTGAGCCAGCACATCATAGATTCATGGAGGAACAACCGACATCAACAACCTCTCCCCTACGGAGTTAAGAAGAAGAAACTTTGGTAGAAATCAAAGTAGAAGAAAACAAAGACAAAGAAGCTCTTCGTTGCGAGGACAGAAAGGGAGGGACGTCGGCTTTAAGATAGGCGTTCCAATATCGGCTCTACACCACTACAGTAGGTGCTGCCTCAGTCGCCGTGCACTTTATGGCAAAGAAGGTGAAAGGCCTTTTCACCTCCTTATCTGCGCCAGCGCTCTACACATCGCGCATGGCCTCGTCAGAGATAGACCATCCACAATCCTTTCACTGGCCACATATTAATTACGGACGGGAGGAGAAATTATAAAGTATCCTTTTTGGGAGCACTAGGCGGAGTCCACAGCGGTTGAAATCTCCTATAATAGTGGGCCCCATACCTGGGGGCTCGCGTTGAGGAGCCATGGTGTATACCATGGGGATGATGAGTGATTGTCAACGGGGTGAAGAAGAGAAGAGATGAAGAAGCCTTGACCATGACGGAGTTCGCGTGCGACTCAGGTACACGGATGGACGCTGGTCGGACAGAGGGGTCGCGAGGGTGTGCCAGTCCAATC
>KE373146.1:1030454-1043388 GCA_000418225.1 Zizania latifolia | reverse complement strand
GTGATCTTTATCGCACAATCTTGTGCTGAGCTTTCTTGAGTCACTTGCAAGGCTGATATTCTCATTGTTTGAAGTTTTGGGGGTATTTGTATTTTCCACTGCGTTTTTAATTTGCGCCCATTCACCCCCCTCTGGTCGCCTTTTCGGTCCTACATCTATGGGAGTTGGAACATTTTTAGATATTTCTCGAACTTCTTCGAGATGCATCGAGCTTCCACAAACCCTTCTTGAGAGAAACTCTTTCTCCAAGAATACACCATATCAAGTGACATACTTTGCCGAGGTCCCTGTTATAGAAACAATATCCTTTGGTTTCCTAAGGATACCCAATAAAGAAGCACTTGTTGGATTTTAGAGTAAGCTTATCAGATTGTAAATGCTTATATAAGCTTCACAACCCTAAATTTTAAGAAAAGATAGATTAGGATGACGTCTAGTCCATATCTCATATGAAGTCTTCTCAACCGACTTTGATGGAACCCTATTTAGTGTGAAAGTGATTATTTCAAGAGCATATCCCCATAAGTATAATGGAAGATCTCTTTGGCTCATCATTGATCGGATCATATCGAATAAGGTTCAATTTATCTGCTCGGAGACCCCATTCCACTGAGGTGTACTAGGTGGAGTCAATTGTGGAACAATTACCAAATTCAAGGCTCAACTATTCACCTCCATGATCCGATCGCAGAAACTTGATTGTCTTTCCTAAATGATTTTGTACTTCATTTTGAAATTCTTTGAACTTTTCAAAGGACTCTAACTTATGCCTCATTAGATAAATATATCCATATCTACTAAAGTCATTGGTAAAAGTTACGAAGAACTAAAAATCACCTTTGGCCATTGAGCTCATTGGTCCGCACACATCAGTATGTATGAGTGCCAACAAGTCATTTGCCCTTTCACTCTGACCCGTGAAAGGCGCCTTTGTCGTCTTGCCAAGTAAACAAGATTCATATGTCTCAAATGATTCAAAATCAAAAGAGTCGAGAAGACTATTTTTATGGAGCTTCTCTATGCGTCTCTCATTTATATGACCTAGGCGACAGTGCCAAATAAATATGGGATTCAAATTATTAAGACGTTGCCTTTTCGTATTAATGTTATAGACGTAAGATTATTTAGGATTTAAAATGTATAATCCGTTCACCAGTGGAATATGACAATAGAACATTTCTTTAAAATAAAGAGAACAACCATTGTTCATTGATCTAAAGTCATACCCTTCTACTTGCAAATATGAAGCAGAAATTATGTTCTTAGATAGAGATGAAACACAATAACAATTATTTAATTCCAAAACTAATCCTGAAGGTAGAGACAATAGCATGGTACCGACAGCAACCGCAACATCTCTTACTCCATTGCCCACGTGAAGATTCACTTCGCCTCTAATCAAACTTCTACTTCTTCTTAGACCCTACAATGACTTGCAGATATGAGCAACTGATCTGGTATCAAATACCTAAGAATCAGTAGATGAAGTATCAAGATTGATCGCTATAACATTTATACATAAAGCGGAAGTCGTACTTCCCTTCTTCTTGAGATCCTCCAAGTACTTCCTGCAGTTCCTCTTCCAATGACCTAGCTCTTTACAGTAAAAGCATACTGCATCTTGATCCACCCCTTTCTTGTCCTTTTTGGTCTTGGAATTGCTCATGATCTCATCGAGAGTCAACTTCCTCTTAACCGCATATTTCTTGACACGTGGCTGTTTCTTGCCTTTCTGCAGCATCATCACATGACTGCTGTTTTTCTTAATGCTCTCCTCGGTAGTTTTTAGCATCCCATTTAGTTTCGTCAAGGTTTTGTCCATACTATTTATATGATAATTGAGTATGAATGGTTCAAAACTCGATGGCAGAGATTGAAGAATCAGATCAGTAGCCAACTCTTGGCTAAGGGGAAAGCCTAGCTTTCCAAGACTCTCAATATAACCAATCATCTTAATAACATAGGAACTAATGGGATTCCCTTCAGCAAGCCTATACGCAAACAAGGATTTTGATGTGTTGAACCTCTCGAGCCTCGCTTGGTTCTCAAACATGTCACGTAGACCCATAATAATATTGTAAGCATTTGTATTCTCATATTGCTTCTGAAGCTCAGAGGACATTATGGCAAGCATGAGACAGCTCACATCAAGGCAATCATTAGTGTGCAACTCATAAGCATGCCATGCAGCCACAGTAGCATTATCAGGCAAGTTATCAGGGTAGGGACTTTCAAGAACATACTCTTTTCTTTCTTGTTTGAGAACAATTCGCAAATTTCTATACAATCCATAAAATTTATTCCATTAAGCTTTTCTTTCTCAAGGATAGATCACAAATTAAAAGAACTGAACGTGATAGAAGCTGACATGATCTACAACATAAGATATGCAAAGTTTAGCACCTATGTTTATGTTAATCTTTCATTAAACTATTTAACAAAAGATTCTCCGACTTTGTTTTGGAAACCAAAACCTCCCTCTCGGTTACATAGTGGGTCAGGATCCTCATTTCACTAATTCCTAGTGAGCTTTAGCATCACTGCTAGAAACTAATGACAAAGGGTAAGCAACGCCTTGCTAATCACATCTCCATATGACTCTTGTTTGTTGGATTAGCATCACCATGCTCTAGCCCCAACCTGATTCCCTAAGGTCCAAAACTATTTTGATAACCTTATTAAGCAAACCAAAAACTTTCGCAGATAGATGTTCGACATCTATCCTTACTTGCAATGGTAATCACCGGCACTCTGCTTTGGCAGACCCACCAAACGATGAACATTACCGTGTTACTGTAGCAATGGGAAAGGCATCGAAAACTTAATTTTTCTGAGGAATTCTATTCTATCTTGGCAACATATCAAACATGATATAGCAAGAAAATATGATAAAAGATATCACAGATAAACACTTTTAATTGTGAATTAGTATGGCCTAACCAAATGGTGATCTCCATCTCCATTAGTGGTGTAGACGATTTACATCCTCCACATCACTCCTTTGGGCCACCAGGCTTGAAATCCTGCAATCTTATGTCTAGGCTACTACTATAATAGCTAGAAAATGAAGATTATAATTATTGATTCAAGCACCTGACACACAGATCGGGAAATAAAGCAAAGACAGCTATCACATAGCTGAAGATCATGACATGCAAGCCATGCATAAGAGTTACATGCATCACATACATTTCTTACAAATTTTATAGGGCCATACTATACATATCATTATCTGCAAAAACAAGTTAGTCGTAGAATCATATTCTAGACAACGATGTGGACTAGGACTCTATACAAAGCACGCACACATGGCAGTCCCGCTAGCCGGTTAGCGGGTAGGGGGTCGAGGGGAAGGACGTCCTCTCATGGGTTGCAGGGCAGCACCCTGTCTACCAGTGAAAATCATAGATCCAATCTATGAAGTTGCTTTAGAAAAACTGCTCGGGACAAACAATTTACACCAATCGGAGACAACCTCTCGGGAACCAGTTTTTCCTTAGCCGATCGGGTCAACTAGGTGGTAGGCGATGCGCTCGAGAGTCGGCGACAGTGGTCGGGAAGACCAATCGAGAGGCGCTCGAGGTGGCTAGATTGGTAACCTACTTGGATTACGATACATGTTTGCATCTGATGCAACAACATATAGCGATTCAAGTGTTACGATCCAACTTGCAATTACCCCGTAAACTGATTGATCTCATCAACCCGTGCTGCCGATTGATTCATCATATGAGCCGATTGACCTAGACTGTAATAGATCCAATCTACTACAACCACATATCGACTATATGCACTAATCTAGATCACAATCTATGCAAGATGGCTCTGATACCACTATTGGGGAACATGGAGGCTACGCTATCTGAAACCAAAAAATTTCTACCACGCACTCTAGGATATCTTGCTAAGAGAGGGACCATAGATCGTTACCTTGGGCACGCAATGCAGCAGAAGAAGAGTTAGTGTAGCGAGCCGATCCAACTCGAGCGTGCCGATGTGGTCGGGAGCTGATCAGTATCCTCAGGAAGCCTTCGCCCGATGATGCCCACGAGAACTAGATGATCCAATCAGGAAGTCCTCGGTTGATCTCGACCCAATGATGCCATCAAACCAATTAGCGATGCCGATGCCGATGAGCGATGCAGTCAAGCAGCGCCTCTACTAGTATCCACACATCCAGGGGTGGAATGCCAGCCGATGGTGTACTAGCACCTGGGTGGTCGGTGAGATGGTTTGGGCTCTCGAGAGGTGGTGGCTAGGGTTTGCTCTCGATGGCTAACAACTTAGCATGAGGATCGCATCAATTTGCGAGGCAGAAGCTTAAGCTTCTCTCTACCCTGCACCCTCATATATATAGACGTCCTAACTTGGACCCTACTAGGCCCAACCAGGACTCTACTTGGATCCTTATCTGATCTGTTTATATCTCCATCCAAACCGTTAGGATCTCTATCCATATGGAGCCCAATTTGAATCCTATTCGAATCCAATGTTCCAATCTGTTAAGTGTGTGACCCTGTAGGTTCATGCATAGCTTGGTTAACATATGAAAACTCCTTTCCATACTCCATTAACAGTGATATCTAGCAAAGTATATTAACCCAAGTATATATAAAGATCATATCAGCTAAACCTTGTAATGTTCCATATGTACATATCCCTTTGCCTCGCAATATTGATCGAGCACAATGTGAGATTTGTGCCATCCTATCAATAGCTTAATCCTCTCTCGATCTCTATATTAGATTATAACATGTGATTAACTCTTTAATCACTTTGGAATGACCATGCACTTTCATAATCCATTACATCGAGGGGCCTAGAGATATCTCTCCCATAAGGAGGGGCAAATTCCATCTTGATCACTTACATTCCACTACATGTTTCATAGCATACCCAAAGACTACTTTTATAACTACTACGTATCTTGATCAGTTACAAAATAGTGTTTGGTAGTCCCAAAGTAAGCTACTACGTATGTTAAGAACCATGATGATCTCAGGTCTAAGAACTTTACATAAACACTACTGAAACCAATTAATGATATATAGAATCTCAACAGTGCCTCATACTGGGTCTATCCATCATATGTTCTCCAACATACGTCCATGTTATTGAGTTGGTATCTTCGTACACATGATCCATGAGACATGATGATCAATCAATACAGATGCCGATTTTAGTCATATTTGTTCCACTTATAACTTATATCCGATCAGGGATCATTTAGAAATAGTCACATTATGAGTCTCATGAACAAATCATATATTCATTGATCCATAATGATAATCTATTTCAAGGAACAGTAACTTTATTTCACAAACATAGTATGCCACGTACAACATCTCCATGTTGACTCTAGGGCATAATGCTAACACTGACACCCTTAGCAGGTGCGCACTAGTTCTTTGGCGTCAGCCATTATAGTGGGCCAGTAAAGGCCCTACCGAAGCATTTTGTCTAGAAACGCTCGAGTTGCCAGATGGCTTCCACATAGCCCTTCATGAATTTCTTGAACCATATCTTCATCTTCGGATCTAGAGATGCAGTGAAGCAGGGTTGCGCATACTGCTTTGCACAGCTGGTCACTGACTAGGTGATAATTGCAGACCCTGCACTACATCCTTCGAAGCTCGGGGCCTTCTGGGTGGTCCACTTCATCTTTTAACATGGCTATAATTGGACTTCGCCAATCATCGGCTTGTATGTAGAGCACTTCGACGGGCTCTGGAAGTGATGCTGATGGAGCATATAACACTTCGTAGAACACTCCAGCAAGGAGGTCTTGGCCTCTGGCAGTTGCTTTAGCTAGGCATCAGCTTGTTGATTGTCGGCCCTCGGGATGCTTTAGATGGAGATCCCCTTGAATGCGAGCTTCGCTTTACGTACCTCGGCTAGGTACTACGTGAGGTCTAGGTGGTGCGCTTGGAAACTTTTGTCAACATGCCTAGTGACAATCTAGGAGTTAGTTTTTACAACAACCCTAGCCACGCCTAGTGTGCGGGTCTTTTCAAGGCCTAACAGCCCGCCTTCGTACTCAATCACATTATTTGTGGTTTTAAATTTCAATCTTTGAGAGTACAAGGCCTTCTAGCCTGAGAGGGAAATTATTGCAGCTTTGGCGCCTGTGCCGGAGGATTGATAAGCTCCCTCTAAATAAATAGTCCTTATTGTAAGATTAAAACACACTAACCACGGCAACCAGAGAGAGGTAAATGGTTGCAGTATCCCAAATTTAACAACTAAAACAAAACCAGAAAAGTAATTACCAACCGGTCTGAAAATTCTCGAGCAGTTTTCCTGACTAGCCTGGAATTTCCCGAGGACTCTGGAAATTTCCCAAGGAGTTTCCCGACCAGTTCTGAAATTTTCCGAGAACTGAAAACAGCCTAACCAAGCAACGGTAAAATATGTGTAACGTTTGATCCATAACTCGGATTAATCTAAAATTTTATCACAAGAAACTAGACCTCAATACGAAACTTTCCCTTATTATTTCACTCAAATCTGAGTTCCCAATCAAAAGTTATGATCGTTGGGAGTTGCTGTAATGTAAAAATAGAGCAGATCCGATTCGAAGACTAAAACCTTAATTACTCCTAAAATATGAGGATTTAACAAATAAAACTTTTCAGACATTCTCACTTAATGTCCTAGCAAGGTTTCAGATGAATCAATTTGAATTAAATCGCATGTAAAAGTGAAATCACGGAATAAGCCAAAACGATGCAAACCAATGAACATTAAGAAGAAAGAACGCGATACCATACTTCTTGATGCTTGAAGATGAATCTTTGTTACATAAGAGTGTTTACATGGTGCATCCAAAACACCCCTCACCAAATCCACGTTCAAAACTCTAGATGAAGACCAAATGGCTAAACCCATTTTTTCTCTCTTGATCATCGCCTTCATCGATACGTTCACTTTTTGCTCTCCCCTTTAGTCTATTTATATACCTCTCATGGCTGCCACCATGAGCCACAAAGTTAACAACTTTAGAATCATAATCCACTTAGGAATCCATATCTCTTATGAATCCTCAAATCCTAACTTCTTCTGAATTTGCCTCTTTTCCATATTCGCACGCATCCTACGTACGCCATATAGAAACCTCTCTTTCCATATTCGCACGCATCTTGTGTATGCCATATGGAAACCTTATCTTCACGTGTAGCATCCTCTAGCTCAAGTATCTCGCATGACATCCTCGATCATTCTGAATCTCAGCTCCTCTCCAGGCCTAGCTCAGATCCTGTCATCGACCATGACTCGCCCTCAAGCAATGCCTGCACATGAACAAACCAAGAAACCCTTTTCTGAGCACAAGTTATTTCCAACTTGACTCAATTAGTCTAATCAATCATAAACAGAAATCCTTTCCTTGAGCACAAGTTCTTTCTAACTTGTCTCAATCAATCCAATCAATCATAAACATGGTGAATTTATTGAATAAATAATTAAGCATATGATCCGATTCGAACATCAAAAATCCGAGTGATCCAAAATACTGAGTGCTGAGTTTCCAGGAGTGAATTATCTCGAGGGCTGAATTTCCTTGAGGGCTAAATTCTAGAGTGCTAAATTTTCTCAAGTACTAAGTGCTGAGTGCCCGATAACTCGACTAAAGTGCCCAACCACTCAAATCAATCAAAACCAATTTGTTCATCACATATCAACATCAAACCAATTTGTTCATCACATATCAACATCAAAAAAAATTATTCATCACTTATCAATTATCATACACGTGATCTCACACATATACCCTCGCATGGTGCTTCGTGGGCCCATGCAGCTAGAGTGGTCCACTCTGTAGTGAAGTCGGGCAACAGAGTTGTCGGGGATATGACTCTGGGGTACTCTTTGAGTGCATTCATGATGATTAGACAGAAGACGGGGTCAGGAAGGCAGAGCATTAAATATGACCTGGAAGGGGTCCTGACCGCTAGAACTCGGGAGGATGCCCGACCACCAGGACTCGGGAGGACACCCGACCGCCAGGACTCGGGGGCTCGTTCAAACATTCAGACCACCTCATCAATAGCAATAAAATCCATGATGTAACAGTCAAATCAATGTAGCGAATAACCGCTGTACTTATTAGCTCATGATCCCAGGTGATTTAAACCAATTTAAAAGTGATTAATGGGGCAGATTAAACCCTAAACAGTAACCCCCTAATCCCTACAGTATATAAAGGGATTGGGGGCACCTTTTACATGGGGGCAGATAGGTGAAGGTCTTTTCCAGACTTACGCTCACGCGCTTAAGATCCATTTTAGGCTCTTTTCCTCATATTCACACACACAGGATTAGGATTATTATTCTCTGGGAGGCCCGAACCAGTCTAAAATCCCTGTCTCTTATTGCGTGGCAACCATTGAATCGTGAACACAAACTTCCCCATACACCTACACAAATCTTATCCGTGGGTAACCCCATAGGATACTGCTATTCTTACACAACTATAGTTGGCACGCCAGGTAGGGGTTGGTTCTATGTAATTCTTTTTCAGGTTCAATGGCCGTTGTATGCAAGATGGACACCAAGGTTCCTATCGGCGCTATCATCAGCTTCGGGAGCTTCACCTTCGTTGGTGATTCTATGCGCCAGTTTCTCCTCTCCAATGCTTCTGTCCGCCAGGCGAGCACTTTGCGCACTCTCCCTGTGTGCCCTGCTGTTTGGAGCACGACGCGTCACCAGGCCAAGGTGTCTTCAGCACCCAAGCGTGCAGCTCCATCGACTACACGTCGATCTATCTCCACCGACTTCCCCACCGACTTCATCATCTTCACTAATGGCGGCAGACGCACTGTCCAGCGACGCCAATTCATGGAGGTCGCCCCGAAGCGGGCCAAGAGGCAGGGCGTGAAAGTCACCCCTATGCCTCATCCTGTGAAGGCTGTCATGATGATAACGGCCACCGTTTCTGTTGATGAACACACCACCAACTCCGCCGAGTCTAGCAATCATAGGTGGAAGCGCCGGAGGCGCAATGCTTCCCGCTCACTTCGCCGAGGGAGAGCTCAAGCTACCAGGATGTCCCGGCACGACACACAAGAAGCTTACATGGTTGACTTTGAGGGCCACAATATGTATCGCAGTCCCACAGTGAACCTAGTCGCCATTGAGAGGGCACTCTCTGTCCTCCCTGACACACCCGAGCTCTAGAGTGCTCCGGCGATGACATAGGCTGCTGCTGCCCAACTCACCGAGGTGGCACCATCTGCGTGGTCATGATCTGCGACCACAACGCTACTCCCCAACTGTCTAGTCGGTCACGATGCTCCCGACCAAGTGATCGCTATGCGAGCTCTTTCTCAGGTGATGCCCAGGAAATCATCGACCAGGCGCGTGATGCCTGCAACATCATCTCACGCCACCGTAGATGGTGCGAGCATAGCGAGCTTCATCACCGAGAGCGCTTTGATCAGAGCCATGAAACACCAGGAGTTAGCCATCATGAGGACGTTGATTCTCGTCACAATGGCTTCCCTGCATTCACTGAGCGCCTTCACCGAGTGGTTTGACCTAGAGGCTTTCGTCCATCTAGGATCGAGCCTTATGATGGCAAGACTGATCCCTCCCAATGGCTGCGGCTGTATTATATGGCTATCTAAGCAGCGGGTGGGGACCATGATGTCATGGCCAACTATCTCTCTGTTATGCTATCGCCCGCTGCCATTATTTGGCTGGCCGTGCTCTAGGAGAACTCCATAAACTCCTGGGATCAATTGTGCGATGTCTTCATTGCAAACTATCAAGGAACCTGGCAAAGACCGGCCTCTCGACACAACCTACGCCAAATACGCCAGAAGAGTGATGAATCCCTCTAGGACTACATTTGTCGCTTCTTCGAGCGGCAGAACACCATCACCAGCATCTCCGATGCCAACGTCATGTCCATTTTGCAGGATGGACTGAGAAAGCCGTCGAAATTATTTTGCCATCAGGTGATGAACGAGCCAGCAATGCCAGGTGAGATGATCACCACCGCTGAGCAATTTGCCAATGCCAAGGACGTCGAGCGGGAGCAAATGCACCCAACCGCTTAGGAGTCTTGCAAAGATAAGAAGCGCTCAGACGATTGTCACCGGTCACCGCGGCGTGAAGACCGCGACAAACTAGAATCCTCCCGATCAAAAGATCAAAAGAGGAAGTCGGAGCACGTCATGGTTGTCGAGGAGAAACCTCAATCCAAGGGTCAGGGGAACTCGGTGATGAAGGAGATGCTTGACAAGCCCTACATTTTTCATCCGAACAGCAACCACACCACCCGCCGATGCTATCAGTTGCAGAATCAAATGGTCAAAGAGACGGAAGAAAATCCTCGGCAAGATAAGTGTCGCCGGGATGTTAAAAAGAAGAAGACTCACTGGGAGGACAAAGACGCTGACCCCCTGTTAATGGAAAAATTTGGTAAGGCCCAAGCCCAACACAGTTTTGGCACGGTCAATGAAAGTCAAGGAGTCCGATCAAAGCACGGTCAATGAAGCCCGTCTGCAATTCGTACGTGTGACCGGATAAAGATACAAAGAAGCCGATAAAGAGGAAGAAGATAGATTTTGGTGCGGAGATAAAGATGGAATTGGTTGCAGTTGTATCCACGTAGGACGTCAAGTCTCCAGACTATAAATATTTAAATTTTAGATTAGAATAGGAATCAATCAACAGATCAAACAACTCTCGGCGCATAGCCAAACTTGCCATCGGCGAGTTCTTGCTCTCCCGCGGGGCTGTATCGCTTCGATCTCCGGTGAGGGGTAAGTTTCGCCAAACATGTATTGATTAGTAGATCTAAGGCTTCATCGGTTAGGTCCGACATCTTAGTCTATGTATTGATCGTGCTGTATCAGATGCGTGGTTTAGATCAAATATTTCAGTCTAAGGCTTCATCGGTTGAGTTTGACATCTTAGTCTGTGTGTTTGATTAACGTCACGTATCGTTTATCTGGATGAAGTGTGCTCCGATATGTTTAGCACTATGATTTGCTGTGACTTAGGGACTGCCTTGGTTCGGTCCAATCTTGCGGTTATAGCGAATGATAATGCAAACATAGATCGGGCATGTTGAGGACAGATTCTATCGGAGTATAAGCCGATAGGTTATCTTTCTGCATGTTTTAATCTCATCGTTGTATCGGGCATCGGAATCAGGCGATACACATCAGCCTAGCATTATTATATCTGTCTTGCTTTTACATCCCGATATCGACTTTAGTATTACCTTCAGGTGATTTTATAGATTAGATTGTTCAGGCCGATACTATTGTCCTGATAGACCTTCACATTGGATTTATTTTCATGCCATGCATCCGATATGTCGCGTCATGCGGTTTTTACCATGTTATTACTACATCTTATCTTATTTAAATGTACGTTTCGATGCACGCCAAGACCATCGACTCGATAGTCGATAGGCGTTACTACTTACATTTTTCTTGTCTATCTTATCAGTTGCAGGATCAAACTGATTGGCACGCCACGAACCGTAAATTTAGGACCTGCACTAGAGATAAGCAGATCTTTCAGGCCACGTGTGTGACCAAAAACTTCACCGACACGCTTTCTGGCACGCCGGGTGGGACCATCTTCAACGACACCTCCCATCATGGCTGGAGAATTCGACAGCAACAACGTCATCCAAATCACCATGGAGGCGCTGAATGAGGAACAAAGGGTGGAGGTGCAGAAGCACGTTGACGACTACCGAAAGATGTGCCTCGAATCCTTCGGCATGACTAGATCGGGACCTGTCCAGAAAACTCAATTGCCGAAGCCCACCTTCACTGGAGAATCTAGTCAGCGGCCCGACAGCCCCCATGTTAACTTTCAAGAAGCTGTTGACCGTGTAGTCAACCAACAAGAGGAAGATTGGGTGAATCATATTGCTGAAGTCATCCATGACCAGTTTGGTCTGAAGCCCAAGGACTAGACATATATGTATCGGAGGCCGTATCCGGAGTGGTTCGACCGGGTGCCACCACCAAACTAATACAAGGTGCCCGACTTCTCCAAGTTCTCAGGGCAGGACTCGATTTCCACGATCGAGCATGTGAGCCGTTTTCTCGCCCAGTGTGGGGAGGCATCGGCCGATGAAGTCCTCAGGGTCTGATTCTTCCCGTTATCACTATCGGGATTAGCCTTCGCATGGTTTTCCTCAATACCACCGAACTCTATCAGAGGATGGGCCGATCTCGAGAAATAGTTCTACAAGCATTTCTTCGTCGGCATGCATGAGATGAAGCTGACGGACCTCACGGCGGTTCGGCAAAGGATGGATGAGTCGGTATAGGATTATGTTCAGAGATTTCGAGATGTGCGCAGCAAATGTTACAGCCTCAGTCTCAGCGATACCCAGTTAGCCGAGCTAGCATTTCAGGGGTTGCTAAACCCAATCAAGGAGAGGTTTTCCTCTCAGGAATTCGAAAGTTTGTCGCACCTAGTGCAGCGGGTATCAGCCCATGAGAGCCTGTTCCAAGAAGCTCAGAGGAAGAAGTTCTAGAAGAAGGTTGCATACGCCCAAGCGTACTCACCTGACTCTGAGGAAGATGCTGAGTCCGATGCCAATGTTGGACTCGCTGAGTGGTCCAGAAACAAGAAACTCGTTGCTTGTCCCTAGGTAAAGGCATCAGGTAAAGAAGAAAAGTAAGATTTTGATATCAACAAGGCTGACAGAATCTTCGACTTATTACTGAAGGAGAAGCAAATCCAATTGCCACCCAACCACGTGATTCCGCCGGCTGATGAACTGAAGAAGAGGAAATACTGCAAGTGGCACAACTCTCCATCGCACCACACCAACGAATGTAAGGTGTTCAGGCAGCAAATCCAATCGGCCGTCGAGCAGGGCTGAATCAAGTTCTGTTGGACCGAAACTAGCGACCAGAGAGGGGTGAATGGGCGCAAATAAAATTCACAGCGGAAAAAT